>CM077097.1:82041997-82569497 GCA_039513925.1 Platanthera zijinensis | reverse complement strand
CGACATTTGTCGTGGGCGGCGACAACTGTCGTGGGCGCGACATTTGTCATGGGCGGCAACATTTTGTCGTGGGCGGCAACATTTGTCGTGGGCGGCAACATTTGTCGTGGACAGTACCTGCCCCTATAGCCTCTCGCGACAGTATCCGACCGAGGACGGCGGGCTCCGCCCGCTCCCGGCGGGCTCCGCTCGACCCGCAACATATACATATGAGTACTCAAAATGACCGTAAAAAAATATATATCAAGAATACATTTTTTATTTTGTAAAACAAATTATATTTTAACATTAAAACATTAATTTTTCTCTTGTAATTCCTAGCTATAGACTATAGGTTTAGAGTATCTAGTGTTTTTATTTTTTTATATTATAATATTGTAAAGTTGTGTAATTACCTAAAAGGATGTTGACTTTATAATATACTAATATAAAGTTTGACATAATTGCGTAATTATGAATACAACTATAAGGGCAATATAGGGACATCAGACAATGTTTCACCAAAGAGTAGTTTTCGCATATTAGTAGAGATATATTTAAATAGTAGATGGTGTGAAATGCTGACAAAAGTTAAAGTAGCGACACAGTACTGGACAGGTGGCGTTGTCTTATTTGATAATTGTTCTTATATATAGGCATGGTATTGTATGCGGAAGTTATTGAAATAAGAGCAGCGGAAGTTTTTTAAGAAACCTGTGGACAAATTTGTGCGAGCAGCTTGAATAGTTGGCGGAAATGGTGTTGCAGCAACTTTCTTGCTAACAGAAAAGTTTACAAAACAGATCAGACTGTTTTTTTGCGGACACCAAACCGGCGTCGACAATAAGAGAGCAGTGAACAACATTTGTGAACAAGGTCTCTGGCGGACAAGCTTGAAAGCTTGTGAACTACATATGTTCCGTTGTTCTTTTGTTTGTGAACTTATATGGAGAGAGTTAAGTTGTAAACTCTAATTAAGTGAAGTGTGTTGTCTTTGTGTTGTAGAGGTGTTGTAATACATGAGTAAAGTTATCATGTCGCTCTGAAATTTTCATTTGGAATTATAATTGAGAAGTTTGTTTTCTTCAAGTTGTTGTGCCAACTTTAATCGCTTCCAACAGTGGTATCAAAAGGGAGGTTCCAAACCTTGCTAGTAACTCTGAAGAGTTGAAGAGATCGCAGCAATGGAAATGGTAAATGCTATGCTGGGTCAAATTCCCAAGTCGACGAAGACAAACTATGGGAACTGGAGCATCCAGATGAGAGTGTTGCTAGCATCAAACGAGCTTTTGGAGATAGTTGAGGATGGTATGAAGAGCTAACTACTGAAGCAGAGGAAGTGTTAACTAACGCTCAGAGGATAGCATTACGAGAGGCATGGAAGAGAGACAAGAAAACTTTGTTCTTACTATATCAAGGGGTTGATGAAGCAACCTTTGAAAAGATCTCAGATGCTAAAAGTTCTAACGAAGCATGACAGACCTTGCAACGCTCCTTGCAAGGAGTTGACAAGGCAAAGAAGGTGAAGCTGCAATCTCTCCGAGCAGAGTATGAAGTTATGAAGATGCAAAACTCTGAAAAAATTGATGACTATGTGACTCGTCTACGGACGCTTGTAGACAAAATGAAACGCAACAGAGAGACGATTGATGATGTGAGTTTCATGGAGAAATTTCTGTGATCGATGTCAAAGAAGTTTAATTATATTATAGTGGCGATAGAAGAGTCGAAGGATCTCACTCAGATGTCTATTGATGAACTCATAGGCTCTCTGCAATCCCATGAATATCGTATGCTACAAGATAAAGAGTCAAGTGGCTTAGAGAAAGCACTTCAAACTCAGCTGAATTTTTGAGAGAGTTCAGGAAGAGGAGGTGGCCAGCGAGGCCGAGGCTATCGAGACAGAGGAAGAGGAAGAGGAGGAGGAAAAGATCAGAGAAGAAATCATAACTTCCAGAAAGAGGAGAAGCCTCAAGCAAGAGGGCAGTAAGGAAAATGAAGAGGTCGAGGAAGAGGCCGAGGAAGAGGCCGTGGTGGAATGGCCCAAGTCTAATGTTACAAATGTAATAGGTTTGAGCACATGAGTTATGACTGCAGACTTCCGAGAAGGAAAGAGGAGACCAACCACTATGCTGAAGCAAGCAATACTGGTGGTGATCCAATGATGTTCTTGACTTATAAAGGAGCTGAAAGTGGTAGAAATGAAGTCTGGTACTTAGACATAGGAGCGAGCAACCATATGTGTGGTGAGAAGTTATTCACTAACCTTGAACCAAATCCCGGTGAAGTTAGCTTTGGATATGCTTCGAAGATCTCGGTAGAAGGCAAATGGTTGATAGTGGTCACCCTAAATGGTGAGAAGGTGCATCTCAATTATGTGTTCTATGTTCCCAGATTAAAGACTAACATCTTAAGCCTTGGACAGTTGGTGGAGAAGGGCTACTGCATTCAGTTAAAGGATGGTTCGTTGGCTATGCATAACCATCGAGGAAAAGAGGTGGTAAAAGTAAAGATGACGACGAATCGTCTCTTTACATTGAAGATGGATGTCGAGGAGACGACATGCCTAGGAAGAACTGAAGAGGAAGAAGAAGCTTGGTTGTGGTACCATAGGATGGGTCACTTGGGCTTCAATGGTATAAAGCTTCTGTCACATGCAAAGATGGTGGAACCGCCTAAGATCTTACCACCATAGAAGATCTGTGAAACTTGTACGAAGGGAAAGCAAAAGAGGAAGTCATTTGAAGGTGGCAAGTCTCAAAGAGCAAGGAAATAACTTGAACTGGTTCACTCGGACATTGTTGGTTCGTTTGATATTGCCTCAGTTGGAGGAAGCAAATACTATATTACCTTCACTAATGACTTTAGTCGTAAGTGTTGGGTATATTTCTTGAAAGAGAAGTGAAGTAGGCCTGCGCGCTGACATGATCGTGACACTTTAAGAGACGTGTCACTCAACTCCCTTCTGATCAACGTTACGCAAATAGAACTTCTTAGCCACACAATATGCTATTTATACTCACAACATAAGCACAAACTTCACAGGAGAGAAAATTCCAACCAAAACGACAATTCGAAAAGAGGTCAGAATTATTAAAAAAACAAGAAATGGCGTAGGATCACCCACCCCTCTAGATCATCTAAATCTCAAGAAAGAACAACAACTAACGCTTAGCAGTTAAAACCCAAGAATCCACAAGGATTTCGGAGGCAACGCCCAGCCTCGTCCACCAAAAATCCGAATGAGAAGAACATACAAGGAGAGGAGGAAGAAATATTTACACACAAAAGCTTGATACAAGTTGTGGAGAATCTCTCTACCATGGTTCAACCAGAGTCACACCGAGAGGATGATACGCACACCAAAACTCCTACGGAGTCACACCGGAGAAGTGTAACACCCCAAATCTCAAAATTGAGTGCAGGCTGAGCAACACGGCCTAGGACACGGGCGTGGCCCAAGCCGTGTCCTGCTCTGTGTTGTCGAGTTGACACACAACCTGTCGAGTGCTTGACGAAATGCACTCGACGATTCTCGAGAGGGTACACGGTCTGTGATACGGGCGTGTCCTAGGCCGTGTCCTAGGCCGTGTCCTAGGCCGTGTCCTACTATGGTTCGACGAACTTCACTCGACGAAATGCACTCGACAATCCTTGAGAGGCAAGTCGAGTTAGGAACACGGCCTGTGACACGAGCGTTTCAGAGGTCGTGTCCTTCTCTGGATTTGGCCGGGGCTGTGAGGATTGGTGAACACGGGCTGGACACGGGCTGGACACGAGTGTGTCTAAAGTCCTGTCTGGGCACACGGCCTGTGACACGGGCGTGTCACAGGGCCGTATCCGGTTCGGGTTAAGTCAGTTCCTTTGCCGCTTAAGGTACATGGCATGTGATACGGGCGTGTCACAAGCCGTGTTCGACCCAAGAAAGAGATTTCAGGGCGATTTGTGGCCGTTCATTTCCTTCTCCTAGGATCCAATGGTACAGGACTTTCCATGTTGTATTAAGACCAGGAAGTGAGAGATAACTCTCATTCATCTCTCATTCATCTTGGCCATTCTCTTTCTAAAAGAGATAGAGAGAAGGGGGAGCAAGGAGTAGGAGGAGAAGGAATCCGGCCACCGGTGGAGCTTTAGAGTTCCGAATCAAGAGCGGAGTTCAGATTTGTGGAGGCAAGGCCGCTGCGGTGCTTTCCAACCGGCTAGATTTTCATGGATCCAAAGAGATCGTCAAGGGTAACGATCATCCCTCTTGGACATGTGAAGTCCTTCTGTTGGCATATGCATGGATTTCCCCCACCGAAGGGTGGATTCTTGAGGGATTTCCGTTTGGTTGGTTTGCGAAATCCCCAACAAGTCTTGCATATAGATTCGGAATTGTGTAGTACGGAATAGACATGCTGTGTGAAGCCCATCTGGACAGGTTGGTCTGGATTGGTGATATTTAATTTTGCACATCAGAGAAGACTCCGCGTTTAAACGAGTAGTTTGTGGAGTCGGTGGGTCGTGCCTGTGAAATGGAGTAACATGAAGTATTGGAATGAGGATTCCAGGAAAATACCCTCGTGATGCTTGTGTTGTGTGCTATGGCAAGATCAGTTTTCTGGCACTGCAGGATGCCGCAGGTTTTGGGTTGAGTTTGGGTGCAGAAAGAGAGTTCTGTCGAACCCGCCAAGCGATCGCGAAGGACACTGGCATGAACTCCCCTTTTGGATTGTGAAGCCAGTCCTTGGTGGATAGTGTGGCTATTGTGAGTTGTGTGCTCTTAAAAATGCCGAGTGCTGAACAGGAAAGGTGAAACCGACCCGCGCCTGCAGATTGGCCACAAGTACTTCGGTATTCGGCAATGACATGACGACTTGAGCAACGGGGGGTGGTGGATCTGTACCTGCATTATGTCGACTGAATAGGAGAGAGTCAAGGCATTGAGCTTTCGTTAGTGGCATAATGAGAGTTTTAGGCCTGCACGCCATTAAGACTGAATGCTCAAACTTTATCGTTGGGTTTCGTACCTTACGGTTGTGGGACCCTGGTTATCTCCGGTACACCAAGAATGTGCCTTGAGAGCACGGAGCGTCGGGCCGCGTGGCCGGTGTTCGTGATGTATGGGTTATACGCAGTGTTGTAGATATCCTCCGACATGTCCGACATGTCGGCCGATATAAATGTTTTATGGACAAAACGACACGTTTCCGATATTATTTTGCAAAATATCCTTTTGAAATATATCCTCCGATATGTCTATTATTGACCGATATATTCGCCGATATATCGGCCGATATATCCCGATATTTTATCGATTGGTTTTTTTCAACTTATTTTAATTAGTGTTTATGGTCTAATAGATAATAGACCAAAATTGTTTCATTGTTTAAGTTCTTTTTTCCCTTTGGTTTTCTTCCTTGCCCAAGTGTATCATCGATGTCAATTATGCATGGTCTTTGAATTATGGACTAAAGATTTCTTATCTTTCATTGTTACGGACAACTTCCCGACATTCTACTTTCTCTTGTTTTATTTCATGCATTATACCGTTATTACTTGTATAACACAAAATGCTTATATTAGTTTAATAAATTTAGAAGTTTAATAAATATCAAATTATTAATATATATAAATGAAAAAATGATTAAATTTATAAATAATTACGCATATAAATAATTAAATATTAAAACCCGATATATGAAATATCCCCGATATATCCCCCGACATAGTAAAACCGACATGAAAAACCTAAACCGACGTGTCCCCGATATCCGATATCTACAACATTGGTTATACGTGAGGGCACAACGTGTGATATATCTGCTTGTGAATTGCTATGCCTGCAGGGAAGGAATACCACTGCCCCGGGAAAGGGGTAGGATCATTATAAATTGGTCAGTTGAATGCTGACCGTTTCCTTGTTTGCCACCATATTGGTGGGCTGTCCCTGTGTAGGTGCTGGAGATCCGAGTGAGAAATAGATGGCTGAAACCCCTACTGCTGCTGCTGCTGGCCCTCGAAGTCTAAGCAAAGACTTTTATGTTATGTTCATGTGTGGCCGGTCTGCGTGCCGATGTTTGTAATCCACACTTGTAAATCGTAACTGTAAGGCCTTAAGACCAAACTCTTGAGTATTTTATGTACATTCCTTTGAGAGTAAATATTAAATGTGGTTGTTTATATATAGTGGACATTCATGATTGTGAGTTCAGTATTAACATTAAAATCTTCCGCTAGTATGCTCTATGTTAGGATACGTATCTGTTTTGGTATTAACCTGTGACCTCGCCGCCTGTTTGTGACATATGATGTGGGGCCCCGGCCGGATCCTCTATTATATGTTATTTAGCGGATGGGCTCGTTACAAGAAGCTTCCCGGTGGTGGAGCAGCCATCCGCCACTAGGGCCACGATCGGCGAGCGCGTGGAAAGGGGGCAACGGGCTCGGTTCGATCTAAGAGGAGCAGCAGCTCTTTTTTTAGGGTTGTCAAAATCTGATTTCATTCATAAAAAGAGACCTATTTATATGGTCTAGTATATGCAATCTTAATCCTCCATTCCTAAGGGTTCATTCACGCCGTTAAAACAAAATAACATAAATTGTTTTGTTTTTAAATGCAGGAATTAGTAAATATGTTATAAACTCCAGTCACTTTATAAATAAAAGTGGCGTGAAGTATGCAAATATACATATAAAATGTCATGTGGATGACCACGAACGCGAGTGGAGGTTGTAATAGAAATAATTGTGGTGACCACCATCAATAGAATCCCCGATATGTTGGTGGCGGAGGTGGCAGAGATCTTCAAACATTGGCGGATAAGATCCATCGGCGCCACAAATCCTCCCTCGGTTAAAAGCACTCATCACAGGTGAGTGGTCACGATAATACTGCTTTAGGAGGGAAGAATCCAAGCGCTCCAACTCAGCCTCGGTAATCCAAGAGTAATCTGAAGCATGGCGGTCACGCCAACGAACAAGATAGCGGTGGAGGCCATAACTGGCGGAGGTGACCACTTCTTCATCAATAATCCTGTTAGGCACAAGAAAGATTTTGGGAAACCTCGGGAAAGCATTAGTATAAGTATAAATATTAGCATTAGTATCACCAAACGATGTAAACGTAGTAGAAACCGTAGGTAAGAGATATATGGGATCAAGTTCTCCCCAACACCCCAAAAAAGAAGAAGCCTCACTAGAAGAGAACGAGGAGGGAAGTAATTCTGGAGGTGGAGAAACATAAGACGTTAAATCTGATATGCTGAAGATAGAGGAAATACCCCATTCATTGGGCAAATCCAAAACAAAAGCGTTGTCTCCCAATTTTTTAATGATCTTGAAGGGGACGGCTCTCCGATTGTCCAATTTCTTGACGGTGCCCGAAGGGATCCGATCCGGGAGTAAGCGGACCAAAACCAAATCATAAAGGTTAAAAGTGGATGCTCTCCTATGTAAATTAGCATGCGATTGATAAGAAGCATATTGAATGGCTAATTTCTCTTGAACGCGTTTATGGAGATCATGAATGTGTTGAGCAAAATCTTGTGCAAATTGACTTGACTTATAAGTAGGTGGAAGTGAGATCAAGTCAAGTGGCACCGGGGCCTTATAACCATACACAATCTCATTCGGTGAAAGGCCGGTAGACCAATTCTTAGAGTTATTATGGGCAAGTTGAGCATGGGGAAGAAGAAAATCTCAAGTGCCTTTATGGTCACCCACAAGACACCGCAATAGGTTCCCTAAGCTTCTATTAATTACTTCCGTTTGCTCATCCGTTTGCGGGTGATAGGCGGAGGAGAATAATAATTTTGTGCCCATTAAATTCCATAATGTTTTTCAAAAATAACTAGTAAATTTTACGTCGCGGTCCGTAACAATAGTTTTAGGAACTCCATGGTGACTAATAATTTCTTTGAAATATAGTTTGGCGATGTGGGAGGCGTCACTCATCCTACTACAAGCAATAAAATAGTCCATTTTAGAGAAATGGTCTACAACCACTAATATGGAGTCATGTCGGCGAATGGATGGGGGAAGACCTAGAATAAAGTCCATGCTCACATCTTCCCATGGAATGGAAGGAATGAGGAGCGGTGTGTATAACCCCACATTGGTTTTATTTCTTTCAGCAAGTTGGCAAGTCCGACAACTACTAACTATCTTGCCAACTAGTGCCTTCAAACCCGACCAATAAAATTTATCTTCCACGAGTGAAATCGTTTTGTCTCGCCCAAAGTGTCCACCTAGCCCACCACTATGGATCTCCCAAACGATGAAATGACGTAGTGACATTTGTGGGATACACAACTTAGAATGCTTGAATAAATATCCGTCGCAGATATAATAAGCGGAAATTGTAGTAGGGGGGGTCATGTTGGGCACTCAAGTAAGCATCCCTAAAATCCGGACAGTGCACATACTCATCCTTAACCCTTTCAAATCCGATAATTTTAACTTGCATAGTAGATAATAATAAAGAGAGACGACAAAGGGCGTCAGCGATACGGTTTTGCAAACCCTTAAGGTGCTTGAGATAAAATGTGTACTCTTGTAGGAAGGAGACCCACTTAGCGTGACGAGGGCTGATTTTATGTTGAGAATTAATGAACCTAAGGGCTTCATGATCGGAAAGGAGAACAAACCCCTTGGGAAGGAGATAATGCCTCCAATATTGGAGACAAAAGATGACCACGTAAAGTTCTCTATCATAATTGGAATAATTTAGTTTTGTGCCCGATAACTTCTCACTAAAATATCCGATGGGATGTCCCTCTTGGCTTAGCACACAACCAACGTTGATTCCGGACGCTTCACATGATAATTCAAAGACCTTAGTGAAGTCGGGTAAGCGAAGAATCGGAGCCTCCGTCATTTAAGTTTTGATTGTTTGGAATACAACGGTGGCGGAGGAATTCTACTTAAAATTCGTTTTCTTCATACACTCCGTAATGGGTGCCATGATACTACTAAAATCCTTCATGAAACGGCGGCAAAAAGTATCTAAACTATGGAAGCTTCTCACGTCACGGATGCACTAAGACTCGAGCCAATCCTTAATGGCTTGGACTTTTCCTGGGTCCATCTTAATACCATCCGAACTCACAATATAGCAAAGGAACTCTACGGAGTGGACAAAGAACGTACACTTCTTAAGATTCACAAATAACTTCTCTTCATGCAAAGTAGAGAGAACATTTTGTAGATAGGAGTAGTGATCCGACGGGGACGATACACTAAAATGTCATCAAAGTATACGACGATGAACTTTCCCATAAAGGGTTTGAACATGTGTGTCATCATGCGGGAAAACGTACTTGGGACATTGGATAAGCCAAATGGCATGACGAGCCATTCATATAACCCGTACTTAGATTTAAATGCGGTTTTCCATTCATCTCTTCATGAATCCGTATTTGGTGATAGTCACTCCTAAGATCCAATTTAGAGAAAATCATGGCACCAAGTAGCATGTCCAGTAAATCATCTAAGCGGGGGATCGGAAATCGATATTTAATGGTAATCTTGTTAATTGTACGGCTATCTACGCACATTCGCCAAGATCCATCTTTTTGGGGGGCAAACAAAGCGGGGACAACACATGGGCTCTTGCTATGCCTTATAAAACTTTTTTGTAAAAGCTCTGAAATTTGCGTTTGTAGTTCTTGGTGTGCCGCTGGGTTCAACCTATAGTGTGGGAGATTTGGTAGAGACAAATCCGTGATGAGATCTATAGCGTGTTGGATCTCTCTTAGTGATGGTAAAGTGGGTGGCAACTCATCCAAATAGACATCCTTAAATTCTTCTAGAAATGCTCTCAATTCTAGTGACAAATCTTCCAAATTAGGAGCATCACACTTAGCTTAAAGACACACCAAGGCATACATAACTCCACCAAGAAAGGAATCGCGAGTGAATTCCTTATGTCCCATCAAACTTAACATTTTCTTTTCTACCGGAAGGGTGGTATCCTTGGAGGGGGTGGAGTGGTCCTTAGGAGGGGTGGGTTTGAGAATCACTTTCTTGCTATTAAATTTAAATTCATACGTTAGATCTCCCAAAGTGTGCCATGTCATGATCAAAAATCCAAGGACGTCCAAACCAAACATGGCAAGCATCCATAGGGATTACATCACACCAAATATTATTCGAATACGACTTGATTGTAAGGGGTACAAGACATCTCCGTGTAACGGGAAGGGATGTTTTGTTGACCCATGATACTTGGTCGGAGTGGGGATGGGGCTCCGCAGTGAGCTTCATACGCATGACGACGCTCTCCGAAATAACAATCATGCAACTTCCACTATCGATAATCAATTTACAAAGCTTCTCACCACTCTTAAAAATCAACGAGAAGATGTTGGTGCAGTGCCAATCATCCGTCGCCCGCGGGGTTGTTAAAATACAACGCATTACCATAATATTTAGGTCATCTTTCATATCACTAGAAAATCCTTCCGGTTCTGATTCATCTGTAGCCTCGTAAATAAACTTGGGGGTTTCACTAGCAGTGAGCTTCATACGCGTGACGGCGCTCTCCGAAATAACAATCATGCAACTTCCACTATCTATAATCAATTTACAAAGCTTCTCACCACTCTTAAAAATCAAGGAGAAGATGTCGGTGCAGTGCCAATCATCCGTCGCCCGCGGGGTTGTTAAACTACAACGCATTACCATAATGTTGAGGTCATCTTCCATGTCACTAGAAAATCCTTCCGTTCTGATTCATCCGTAGCCTCGTAAATAAACTTGGGGGTTTCACTAGTAGACTCGACTACGACCAAGGTCTTTGTCTTAGTTGGACATTTTACGACATAATGGCCGGTTACCCCGCAAGCATAACAAGTGGCATTAGTCTTACTAATCTTGCCTATGGGAATGCGCTCCCCTTGGGGATTCTTAGCGTCCCTAGCCGTAAAAACGATGTTAGAGGAATCCTTAGTCTTAAATTTTCCCTTGTCCTTAGAGGTAGAGGCGGAAGAGTTAAACATAGCTTTACCTTTTATAGGAGTTGTGTTTAGGTTTGGGCGGCTGAGTGTTTTTCAATATCTAGAGTGGCGTTGAAGGTGGTGCTCAAATCAGTGTGAGCGTAACGTTAGAGTTTCTTTTGGATGTCGTAGCAAAGGCACTTATGAAATCTAGAAAGTGTAACCTCCGACATCTCAAAACATGTGACATTAGTCTTACTAATCTTGCCTACGAGAATGCACGCCCCTTGGGGATTCTTAGCATCCCTAGCCGTAATAACGATGTTAGAGGAATCCTTAGTCTTAAACTTTCCCTTGTCCTTAGTGGTAGAGATGGAAGAGTTAAACGTAGCTTTACCTTTTATAGGAGTTGTGTTTTTGTTTGGACTTAGCGGCTGAGTGTTTTTCAATTTCTAGAGCGGAGTTGAAGATGATGCTCAAATTGGTATGACCGTAACGTTAGAGTTTATTTTGGATATCGCAGCAAAGACCCTTATGAAATCTAGAAAGTGTAACCTCCGACATCTCTTGAACCTCACATCGGATCATTTTATCTTTTAGTTCTCCCATGTTATCGGAAACGGACCTATCGCCTTGCTGAAGGGTGGCTAACTCATCGAACATTTGGTGCAATGATAGGAGGGAACATATTGATTCTTTAGAAGATTTTTCATTACGTGCCAACCGATAGGGGGAACACCATTCTCTGCTTTGAAACGTCACTACTCATTTAACCAAAAGACCTTGGCTCGTCCTGTTAGTTTCATCCTAGCAACTTGAACCTTCTGCGGGTCCAACAGGCGATGCCACTCAAAATAACACTCCATGTCCATGACCTAGTTAAGAAAAATTTGCGGTTCTCCTAAGCCGTCGTAGGTGGGGGAATTAATTTTAATGGTGCGAGTAAGGTCGACGTCTCGTTCAGGGCAACATGGTTGTGGACGTGCACGTGGAGACAAATCATCGTGGTCGTCGTCCTCATGGTGGTGGTGACGGTTGGGTGGCCTATGATCTCTAGGTGGTGAGGGGGTTCAGTTGGACAAAAGTTGGGTCATCATTCCCCGGAGTTCCCCCAGTTGTTAATTCATCTCAATGCGAAGGTCATCAACCGGAGTAGGGTTTTTGCTTTGGGATTCGTTCATCTGCCATACTCGACGAGGATGTATGATACTCGTGACCGAAGTGGGTGTGATACTCGTGACTGAATCTAGTGGGCATGCGTCATGCGATTTGCACGGATTTTTTTTTTGTTTTGAAAAATAATTTCGCGCACACGTGAAGTCTAGCGTGAAATAGTGCGGACCGGGGCCAAGTTAAGAAATTGGTCAACCTCTCTCTGATACCAAATTGATGTAGGCCTACGCGATGACGCGATCGTGACACTTTAGGAGACGCGTCACTCAACTCCCTTCCGATCAACGTTAGAAAAATAGAACTTAGCCACACAATATGCTATCTATACTCACCACACATGCACAAACTTCACAGGAGAGGAAATTCCAACCAAAACGACGATTCAGAAAGAGGTCGGAATTATTCCCAAAAAAACAAGAAATGACGTAGGATTACCCACTCCTCTAGATCATCAAAATTTCAAGAAAGCACAACGAATAATGCTTAGCAATTAAAACCCAAGAATCCACGAGGATTTCGGAGGCAACGCCCGACCTCGTCCACCAAAAATCTGAATGAGAAGAACACATAAGGAGAGGAGGAAGAAATCGTTACCCACAAAAGCTTGATACAAGTTGTGGAGAATCTCTCTACCACGGTTCCACCAGAGTCAAACCAAGAGGATGATACGCACACCAAAACTCCTACGGAGTCACACCGGAGATGCTTCCCGGCGGTGGAGCAGCTGTCCGCCACTAGGGCCACGATCGGCGAGTGCGGGGAAAGGGGGCGATGAGCTCGGTTCGGCCAAAGAGGAGAAGTAGCTCTTTTTTAGGGTTGTCAAAAACTGATTTCATTCATAAAAAGAGACCTATATATATGGTCTAGTACATGCAATCTTAACCCTCCATCCTTAAGGGTTCATCCAAGCCGTTAAAACAAAATAACATAAACTATTTAGTTTTTAAATGCAAGAATTAGTAAATATATTATAAACTTTAGCCACTTTATAAATAAAAATGACTCGGAGTAAATTTGCATATAAAATGTCATGTGGATGACCGCGGCCGCGAGCGGAGGTTGTAGCGACAATAATTGCGGCGACCACCATCAATAGAATCCCCGATATGTTGGTGGCAGAGGCGGCATAGATCTTCAAACATTGGCGGATCGGATCTATCGGCGCCACCAAGAAGTCTGAGGTCCTTGACAAGTTCAAGAAGTTTAAGGCAATAACTGAGAAGGAGAGTGGACAGTATCTGAAGGTACTCAGAACTGATCGGGGTGGGGAGTACACCTCAAAGTTCTTTGATATTTTTTGCAAAGAGCATGAGATTGCTCATCAGTTTACTACAGTTTACTCACCACAGCAGAACGAAATTGCTGTGAGAAAGAACTTGATGATTCAGAATATGACAAGGAGTATGATAAAGGGGAAGAAGTTGTCGAAGATGTTTTGAGCTGAAGCAGTACAATGTGAGGTGTAATTGCTAAACAAATGTCCGACAAAGAGTGTGAAGTTCAAGACTCCAAATGAGGCATGAAGTGGATGGAAGCCTAGAGTTCAACACTTGAGGGTGTTTGAGTGTGTAGCTTATGCTCACATCCCTGATTAGAAGAGGAAGAAGCTTGATGACAAGAGCGATAAGTGTATATTTGTAGGCTACGCTCCGATGAGTAAAGCTCACAAGTTGTACAATCCTGTGACAAATAAGGCAATTATCTCTAGAGATGTGCTGTTTGAAGAAGATAGTTGTTGTAGATGGGATGAGATGGATAGAAGCATCAAAGGAATGTTCTATGACGATGACGATGAAGAAGAAGAAGATGGTCATGAAGCTGAAGCTGTGGATGGTGGAGCTGAACCACCGTCACCACCGAGCAGAGACTCAGGGGGAGATTTGACTGCCTACCCTAGTGGAGTAAGAACCAATAGGAGCATCTCTGAATGTCCTCAACCACTAGCAGGAGCAGCTCTGAATGTCCTCAACCAAGGACTAGAAGGCTGGAGAAAATCTACGAGGAGACAGAGCCGATTTATGCTAATTTTTATTTATAATGTCTTTTAGCAGATTGCGAACCGTATTCGTATGATGAAGCTGCTCAAGAGAAGACATGGAGGAGGGAGATGGATGAAGAGATAACATCCATCAAGAAGAATGATACTTGAGAGTTAGTCACTCTGCCGATAGGTCACAAGCCCATTGGTATGAAATGAGTGTACAGAGTGAAGACAAACAAGGATGGAGAAGTGGAGAAGCATAAAACAAGACACGTCGTGAAAGGCTACTGACAAGTTGAAGGTGTGGACTACAACGAGGTCTTTGCTCCAGTGGCGCGCATTGATACTATCAGACTGATCATTTCACTAGCCGCACAGTATAAGTGGAAGATCTGTCAGATGGACGTCAAGTCCACAATTTTTAATGATTATCTGGAAGAAGATGTGTATGTCCAGCAGCCGCCTGGATCTGAAGTGAAAGGCTAAGAGAAGAATGTCTACAAGCTAAAGAAGGCACTGTATGGGTTGAAGCAAGCGGCTCGTGTGTGGAATGAAAGAATATATTGATACTTTCAGAAGAACGGGTATATGAAGAGCCCGTATGAGTATGCACTCTACACGAAGGTGGAGAAGAATGGTGACTTCATGATCGTATGCTTGTATGTTGACGACATGATATTCACTGACAATAATTCTCGCATGTTTGAGGAGTTCAAGAAGACGATGAAGAATGAGTTTGAGATGACAGATCTAAGAGAACTCACTTACTTCTTGGGCATTGAAGTACAATAGATTGAAGATAAGATCTTCATTTCTCAGAAGAAGTATGTGGAGGAGATTCTGAAGATGTTTCGGATGGAGAATATCAAAGCTATCTCTACTCCCGCAGATCCGGTAATGAAGCTAAGGAAGGATTTGAAGGATGAAGCAGTTGACTCCACGGTGTTCAAGAGTTTAGTTGGAAGTCTACGTTACCTAACTTTCACTAGACCTGACATAATGTATGCTATTGGAGTGGTCAGTAAATACATAGAGGAGCCAAAACAAGATCACTTCATGGAAGCAAAAAGGATCTTGAGGTATGTGAATAGGACAAGAGATCATGGTTTGATGTACTGATCTGCAGAGGAGTTGAAGTTGGTCGGATACTCCGACAGTGACTATGGTGGTGATGTGAATGATCCGAAGAGCACTTCTGGATACGCTTTTCATGTGGGAATAATTATGTTCTCATGGAGTTCGAAGAAGTAGACAACAATTGCTTTGTCGACTTGTGAAGCTGAGTATATTGCAGTAACAGCTTGTACTTGTCAGGCGATTTGGCTGAGAAATCTCTTGCAGGAGTTGCATCATCTACAAGATGTTCCTGTGACGGTGTATGTTGATAACATGTCTGCGATCCAGCTAGCGAAGAACCCTGTCCTGCATGGGTGTAGCAAGCATATCGAGACAAAGTGCCATTTTCTTCGAGAGCAGGTGCAACAGATCGAAGATAGTGGAGTTAGTCTATTGTCCTACGGGTGAGCAGATGACATATATTTTCACGAAGGCATTGAAGACTGAGACGTTTCTGAAGTGCAAGACCAAACTCGGCATGTGCTGCCATGTTTGAGGGGAAGATTGTTAGCGGAAGGTTGGCGTTGACCGAAGTCAATGATCAGATAGATTTATATATATTTATATATGTGTGTGATAATATATATATATATATATATATATATATATATATATAAATAAGTTTATATTTAAATAGTAGATGGCGTGAAATGCTGGCAAAGGTTAAAGTGGCGGAACAGTACTTGACAGCTGGCGTTGTCTTATTTGATAATTGTTACTATATATAGGCGTGGTATTGTATGCAGAAGTTAGAGAAATAAGAGCAGCGGAAGTATTATAAGAAATGTACGGACAGATTTGTTCGAGCAGCGTGAATAGTTGGCGGAAATGGGTGTTGCAACAGCTTTCCTGCACACAGAAAAGTTTGCAAAACAGACCAGACTGTTTTTTTGTGGACACCAAACCTGCGGCTACAATAAGGGAGCAGCGAACTACATCTGTTCCGTTGTTCTTTTGCTTGTGAACTTATATGAAGAGTTAATTTGTAAACTCTAAGTGAAGTGTGTTGTCTTTGTGTTGTAGAGGTATTGTAATACATGAGTAAAGTTATCATGTCGCTCTGTAATTTTCATTTGGATTTATAATTGAGAAGTTTGTTTTCTTTAAGTTGTTGTGCCGACTTTAATCGCTTCTAACAGCCTTCGGGAATGAAAGTAACCTGGTTTGGTTATTTTGTTGGAGCTGCTTAACTGTTTTTCAAAGCAAAGGTAAACGACTAACTAAGCAAAGCACCAGGTACGGTCAGCCTTAGACAAGACAAGCCAATCATTCGCACCTGATTTTCTTCACTTTTCTATAGGCTAGTCCTCTTGTGTAAGGGAAGGGGTCGGTTGGCTCTCAATCCGTGGAACGGAACTAGAGCTCAGGAAGAAGGCCGCCCTAAATCCGCTAATGGTAGTGGATAAATGGGTGGGCATGTATCTGCAGCTTCTGCTGCAACTGGTGGACGATGAAAGGGAGGGGGGGGGGGGGAGGGGGGCGAGAGCTTTCTTTAGATAGATAGCGGGATAGGAAAGAAGGTAAGCGAAAGAGCTTCAGTATTCTTTTTGCATTTGTTGATGAGTTTCGTTCCCTCGTTTATTGCTTTTCGAGAAAGATATGCCTCAGTATTCAATTCAAGAAAGTAGGGCCTTCCACGACAAGAAGTTTAGGCTTAGGAAGATTTGATCTTTGTTCCATCTAGTGAAGTAGATTCCAATTCCGGTGAAGAGAAGAGTGAAACTCCGATAGCTACAAGCCAGAGCCCCAAACTCTGAAGATATCCCAAACTTCACTCTCCCTACTACAGAGGAAGATTGGAATGAAGTCCTTTGAGAAACCACAGCTGATATTGTGCGACATAGCAAATTTCGCCATAGCATCCGCCAACTTATTCCCCTCTCTATGTATGTGTGCGCTTGATATTTCCATGAAATTTATCATCCAAATTATACTTTCGCCACACTCCCATATCCTCCATCTGTGGAAAGTCCTATTGACTAAACAGTTCATTATTATCTTGGAGTCACCAGATATGTGAACACGGGTTAGATGCTTTTGTAGGCATAATGCTATCCCATCTCTTAAAGCCAAGCATTCCACTTCCAGTGCATCCTTTTCCCCATATGAATGAGCAAATCTTGCAACAAGGGCCCCATATCTATCACGTATGCATCCCCCACTAGCCTTTCTCCTAGTGGGATCCGCAGCGCCATCGGTGTGCAAAAATCAGTTGGCGATAGAGCCGCCTTTCCAATCAAACACATTACATTTAAAAAGGATCTTTTTTGGAACTAACCCAAACCAATCTAGAATCCACTTCTCTTACAAAGAAATAATTGAAATAATTTTTAGCCCCTTGAAAACCAGATTTATCATCTTGTGGATATCAAAGATGATTTTTTTGTTGGCCCAATCGCGTCTTGAAAAATCCCCTGCATAGTTCCTTTTATATCATACATGTACAAATCACAACACAACCCAAGATGAGTTTACGAAAACCCGCTGAAAATCTCTCGTTATTTCTCCTCCAGAAATCAAGCTTAGAGCTGTAAATGTACCCTCTGTGAATCTTTCCAAAAAAGAACTTTTCATAATGACACCAAGCAGATTTGGCCAACACAATGTTAACCAAAAAAAGATCGGTAGATTCTCTGAACGGAGCCAGCCCGCAACACGAACATTTGGACGCAAGAAGAATTCCAGCCTTCCATAAATTTAGATCAACAGGAAGAATACACTGGAGAGCTTTCCAACAAGTTAGAGAGTATTTTGGTGGCAAGTGTTGAGCCCATATCCATTTGTGCTTAAACTCCTCCAACTGGTTGTAAGTAATATATCTATTGAAACTTTTGATTGAATATTTCCCTTGGACTGATGAAAAGCAGGAAAAGTGAAAAACAGAAAAGATGCGAGAGAATAGGATCAGGGAAGAATTTCCATTCATACAAAATCTCATACAATGTTCTCAATATTTATAGTGATAAAATGCATTAACTCTTTCCTTGATATCAGGTACATAGAGAAATGTAAAATGTTCTTCGGCTTCCGCAGCAGTTAATGCTTTGACAGCTTCTTCTTCTTCCTGGTAGGTGTGATACTTGGGAATGATAACTGGCTGTTGATCTTCTTCTTCAATTTGCCTTCAGCATTAAGTATCTCAACACCCCCCCTGAATGCTGAGACCAAATGATTTCTTAGTTCTATAAAACTTTGCACTGGTAGTGGTTTTGTAAAGATGTCTACAAGCTGTTTGTTGGATTGACAGTAGGCTAGCTGGATTTGATTTTCTTCAACTAGATCCTTCAGAAAGTGATAGCGAAGATCGATATGCTTGGTGCGGCTGTGGAAAATTGGGTTCTTCGCAATTCCAATGGCAGCAGTGTTGTCACACCAGATTTTAATCTCCTTGTCTTCCTTCTTCAGCCGGAGATCACAGAGCAAACGCCTTAGCCAAATGCCTTCACATGCTGCTGCACAAACCGCCACGTACTCAGCTTCTGCCGTCGAGAGGGCTACAGATTTCTGCTTCCGTGATGACCAGGATATGGGCATGCTTCCAACCATGAACACATGTCCACTGGTACTTTTTCTATCATCTGAATCTCCCCCCCAGTCACTGTCTGAGAAGCCAGATAAATCTTTGGAACTCTCTTCTTGGTAGTTCAGCCCAAAATCGACAGTCCCCTTTAGATAACGAAGGACGCGTTTGGCTGCAGTCATGTGTTCTGAGCTTGGGTTGGACAAAAATCTGGATAGAATGCTCACGACATTCTCAATGTCAGGCCTCGTATTGGTGACGTAGATCAGTGAGCCAACTAGACTTCTGTATTCCCCTTCTATGTCTGAACTTGGCTCATTATTCTTCAGCAGCTTTGTTCCCGTCGACATTGGGGTTGGAGCTGGATTACAATCCTTCATGCCATACTTTTCTATAACTTGCTCAATGTATTTTCTTTGATTTATGAAGATTCTTCCTGGGCTTTGATTTATTTGAAATCCCAAGAAGAATCTCATCAATCCAAGCTCACTCATCTCAAACTCGTTTCTCATTGCTTGCTTAAACTCATTTACAATTTCAGAAGTGGAGCCTATGAAAATTAAGTCATCCACATAGAGACAAAGGATGAGAAAGTGATTAGAATCAAACCTTTTAGTATACAGGGATGGCTCATTTCTGCTTCTGCTGAACCCATTCTCTGTAAGGTGGCTGTCAATTCTTTGGTTCCAAGCCCTTGGGGCCTGTTTTAATCCATACAGGGCTTTATTGAGCTTGTAGACTTTCTCCTCCTCTCCTTCTTTCTTAAAGCCTTCTGGCTGGTGAACATAAGTTTCTTCCTCAACTCTCCCATTTAGAAAAGCTGATTTCACGTCTAATTGATGGATTTCCATCTTGGCTTGAGCTGCAACAGCAAGGAAAGCCCTTATAGATTCCATTCTGACCACAGGAGCAAAGGTCTCATGGAAATCTATCCCCTGCCGTTGGCTGTACCCTTTTGCCACTATTCTTGCTTTGTACTTTATTATTTCTCCCTCTTCATTTTGCTTGGCTTTGTAGACCCATTTCAGATTTAAGATGTTTTTATTTTTTGGCTTTTGGACAAGCTGCCAGGTATCATTCTTTTCTACCATCTCTATCTCTTCTTCCATTGCTTTTCTCCACTTTGGGTCTGCAGCAGCAGTGGCATAGCTTTCAGGTTCTTCTTTTATGAGCAATGCTGTGTCTTCTTCAGTTTGGTAGATCTCAGCTAGAGATCTAAACCTGGGATATGATGACTCCTCCTCAGATTCTGAAACAATGTCAGATTGAACCTGTTCTTCTGGTTCTTCAATATGTGGCACCAACTCATGGATATTTATATCTTCCACTGATTGTGATGGCTGATCTTCGGCAACCTCAGTGAGTAGATGAGAGTTTTCTGGATTCTGATCCCAGTCCCAGCTTGTATCTTCATTGAAGATAACATCTCTGGAGATGCTTAGTTTTTTGGTTTTGGGATTGAAGATTCGATAGGCTTTGGATTGTTGACTATATCCAATGAAAACTCCTTTCTCTGCCTTTACTTCTAACTTCTTTCTGCCTTCTTTTGGTATATGCTTGTAAGCCACACACCCGAAGGTTCTTAGGTGTTGCACATTGGGCTTCTTCTTCCTCCAAGCTTCATATGGAGTGACACCTTCTAGGCTTCTGGTTGGAGACCTGTTAAGCACATAAACTGCAGTCTGAGCAGCTTCTGCCCACAACTCCAAAGGCAGACCATGATGATGTAGCATAGCTTTTACCTTCTCCATTATAGTTCTGTTCTTTCTTTCTGCCGTGCCATTTTGTTCAGGTGAGTAAGGAGAGGTGAGCTCCCTTGTGATGCCTTGATCCTTGCAGTAGTTTTGGAACTCCATGCTTGTGAATTCCCCTCCACCATCAGACCTTAGACATTTCAGGTAGTGGCCACTTTGCTTCTCAGCAGCAGCCTTGAAATCCCTGAATTTTGTAAATGTCTCTGATTTATTCTGCAAAAAATAAATCCAAGAAAACCTGGAGAAGTCGTCAGTTAAACATAGGAAGTATTTCATTCCTCCAATAGAGGGAGCAGATGTCGGCCCCCAGAGATCTGCATGGACCAATTCCAGTGGCTCATCAGCTCTCCACTTTGTTGCCTTTGGAAATGGCTGCCGGTGACACTTCCCCATGATACATCCTTCACAGGTTGCAAGCTCCCCTTCTAGTCTTGGCAGCCCCTCCACCATTTCTTTTTGCTTTAACAACTGCAGGTCCTTTAAGTTCAGGTGAGCAAATCTATGATGCCATAGAGACAAAGCAGTACTGCAAGAGAATGCACATTCACTGGGTTCATGCAGATTCACTGGAAACATATTATTGGGGGTCATGCTTACTGTGGCCATGCACACACTTGTCTCTTTGTGCATGATATGACAGTACTCACCTTCAAATGTAATTGTATACCCACTTCTCATAAGTTGACCCTCACTTAGCAAGCTTTGTGATAGCCTTGGTACTAAGTGAACACCTTCTATGTGTTTGATTTGCCCTTCTTTTGACAGAACAGCGACAGTTCCTGTCCCTTCTATCTCCAACTTCTTTCCATCTCCTAAAATCACATGAGTTTTCTCTGTGGCCTCAAGATTAGTGAAATTTTTTTCATTTGGGGTCATATGGTTTGAACAACCACTATCTATGAACCAAGTGTTATGAAGATCACTACTAGTTCTAGATATTAGTAATTTTTCAGTGGTTTCATGGAATTTAGCTTCCTCCTTCTTATCTTTGGACCAACAATCCTTTTGCATATGAGTTGGCTTCTTGCACCTTTTGCATTTATAAAAGCAATCTATGGCTGTGTGATTATTTCTTTTACAGAGAACACAATGCATCTGATTATTGGACACATTTGTTCTTACTTCTCCTTGTCGACCTCTCCCCCTACCTCTTGTAGACTGATTTGGTGCCCTGATGGACCCTTCTCAGTTTGGTTAAGTTTTATCTTTGTTTGAAAGACTTGTTCTAGTTCACTACTAGTGTTTTTTAGCCTTTCCTCATGTGCTTGAAGTGACCCCATTAGCTCAGGTATTGAGAGGTATTTTAGGTCTTTTGTTTCTTCAATGGTGGTTACAATGACATTGAATTTGGGAGGTAAACACCTTAGGATTTTAGGGGCAATCTTCTTATCTTTCAATTTGTCCCCTAGACTCCTAATTTGGTTTACAATGCCCATTAACCTTGACACAAATTCTTTGATGGTTTCATTTTCTTTCATGGCAATGTTCTCAAACAACTTCCATTGGTGCTGTAATTTTATTGAGATTACCTTTTCAGAGCCTTGAAACTCATTATAAAGGATGTCCCATGCACGTTTTGGTGTGGAAGCCCCCATGATCCTTGGGTAGATGTCTTTGCTTACTCCTTGATGCAGTAGGAGAAGATCTCTTGCTTCTTCTTGCTCTGCTTTCAGGGCAGCTGCATCTATTTCCTTCCCTTTGGATGCAACTGCAGGCTCCTTCCCTTTTGATGCTCCTTCAGACTCCTCGGCTGTCTTCTTCTCAATATGATGCCACAGTCCTTGAGATTGGAATACAAGGCGCATATGGACCGACCAAAAGTCATAGTGTTCTCCATCAAAGATGGGAACACCAGCTTGGGTAAAACTGAACATGTGAGAAGTATTTGATGCCGCCATATGATGATGGGGTTTGGATGAATGCAAATGAGATTACTCTCAACAACACCCACCCACTGATGGCCATCGAGCAAGAGCAACCTGCTCTGATACCATGATGAAAAACAGGAAAAGTGAAAAACAGAAAAGATGCGAGAGAATAGGATCAGGGAAGAATTTCCATTCATACAAAATCTCATACAATGTTCTCAATATTTATAGTGATAAAATGCATTAACTCTTTCCTTGATATCAGGTACATAGAGAAATGTAAAATGTTCTTCGGCTTCCGCAGCAGTTAATGCTTTGACAGCTTCTTCTTCTTCCTGGTAGGTGTGATACTTGGGAATGATAACTGGCTGTTGATCTTCTTCTTCAATTTGTCTTCAGCATTAAGTATCTCAACATGGACATCATGTATCTATACAGGCTGGTCCGACCTATAAATTTTGAAAATCAGAAACCAGGATTAAATTTAGCGCCTCCCCGCTGCATTGAATCGGGATTTGCAATCCGGGTGATGTGCGATTAAGGCCACAAGAGGTTTTTCTCATATCCAAATATCATTCTAGAAGTTAGCTTGTCCACGAACGGTTTTCCATCTTAAAAATTTCTTCATGTGATGATAATATTTAAGATTTCAGTGCCATGGACCATGGGCGTTGGAGCGAAAATCCATAATACCCTTATTCCGTTTTTTGCAGTACTTTTTGCGTGTGGACTTGTGACATGGAGAATCCTTAGAGAGAGTTCCATATCACCTTGCACTTGTATGCTTTGTGTATGTCTTGCATGCGATGAATTCCAAGGCCCCCCATGGATACTGGCATGCAAATTCTTTTATATTTTATCCAATGAAACTTCCTACCTCCCTCAGCGCCCGCCCATAAAAATTGGGCAATGCTTGCATCAATTGCTTTCTGATTAAAGATAAGAAAATTGCAACCGAACATTGCGTATATTGCGAAGCTAGAAAGAACTGACTATAATTAATGTTATTCTACCAGCTTGATTTAGGAGCTTGGACCTCAAATCATGGATTCTCTTCTGGACCTTTACCACCATGCAATCAAAATCTCAGGTCAACACTCTACCATTAAAAAACGGAATTCCAAGTATTGGAATGGTAGTAGAGCCTTCTGTGAAATACGAAGAATACCAGAAATTCCTAAGCACTGGCTGTAAAAGCCCAGATAAAACTCGGCCCAAATCTGCACTGATAAGCCCAAGATTAAAAATAAGAGTAATCTAGAATACTCTCTCTAGAATATTCTGTATCTAGATTATTCTACTCTTCAAGTATAAAAGCCCATGTAATACCGTCATTTGAATGCAAGTAAAAATTTCTCATTGTTTTTTATATCTCCTTGCCCCAAATAACACCTGCATATTTCAACATATTAGTTGAATTTCTCTAACAGTGGTATCAGAGGCTAGGTTAGGGAATCATCAACAAATTCAGTTTCGTGGATCCACATTCTCAAACCCATGGCTTCATCATCTATCACTATGCCAATTTTCTCCCATCCATCCATCCCCATATTCAATGGAGAATTCTATGAGCAATGAAGTGACAAAATGGAAACTCTGTTAATCTCACAAGACTTGTGGGATATAGTAAATGATGGCGTTCCTTCCACCGGCAAAGCAACTGATGGTGCAGCCCCAAAACCCAAGAAGGAAGATAAGATGAAGGATGCTCTTGCCATGCATCTAATTCAACAAGGAGTTTCAACAACCATTTACCCAAGGATCATGTGGTCCAAATCTTCAAAAGAAGCCTGGGAGCGGCTCAAGAATGAGTATAAAGGAAATAAAAAGGTAATTAAAATCAAACTCCAAACTCTACGGCGTCAATTCGATGACATAAAGATGCACGATGGAGAGAAATCACAAGAATATTTTGCCAAGTTAACTAGCTTAGCAAATCAAATAAAGGCCCTGGGGGGAACTTAGAAGAAACTAAAATAGTGGAGAAAGTGCTAAGGTCTTTGCCCAAGACCTATAATCACATAGTATCTTCTATCATGGAAGCCCATGATATTGAAGCAATGTCTGTCACAGAGTTAATGGGATCACTTCAATCCCATGAAAGTCTCCTACTCCATGACAACACTCCCATAGAAAAAGTTTTTCAAAGTAAAATGATGCTCAAAGATAAGAAAGGGAAGAGGCCTCCTATCAATAAAAACTTTAAAAATCAGAGACAATAAAAAACAGAAGAAAAAGTATATTTCAAGCAGAAAGACACAACTCAAGCCTCGGTCCCTTCCTGCTCCATCTATAAGAAGCAAAATCACCTCACCAAGGATTGCTATTTCAGATGCAAGACTTGTAAGATTCAAAACCACTCTGAGAAAAACTGCTGGTTCAAGCCCAAACAGGAAGCCAAGTTCTCAGAGACAGGAAATGACCAATATCTCATCACTTGTAAAGGGCCGGAGAACAAAGACCCCTCTCATATATGGTTCATCGACAACGGATGTTCAAGCTACATGGTGAACAATTGTGATTACTTCCTCACACTTGATGAGACCTGCAAATCTGAAGTCATGATAGGAGACGGGAAGAAGATAAGAATAGAAGGAAAGGGAACAACAACAGTTATCACAACCAATGGAGTTCAGAAGTTGATTGAAGAGGTACACTTTGTTCCCTCCCTCTCACAAAACCTATTAAGTGTTGGGCAGCTAATGAGAAGAGGGCACACAATAGTGTTCAATCGTAACACTTGTTCAATTTATCAAACTAGAACCAATTCCCTAATTGGGACAGCAAAATTGAACTCCAGAAACTTCTTTTCACTGGATTTGCAGCCTTACAAATCCACCGTGCTTGCCTGCACTCAAGACCACAAGTCAGTCTAACTTTGGCATCATAGATTAGGACACCTGAACTTGTCCTCTCTTCACCACATGCACCAACATCAGCTTGTAGAAGGACTACCAAGTCTATATAAAACTGAATTAAAATGTGACACCTGTGCCCGAAGCAAATCTCACTGGTTGCCCTTTCCACAAACTGCACAAAGAAGGGCTGCACAGCCCCTGTAAATACTCCACATTGATCTCTGGGGACCTACTCGTGTGTCATCACTAGGAGGCAAAAGATACTACATGTTAATTGTTGATGATTTCAACCGTTACATGTGGATTATGCACCTAGAACAAAAATCAGAAAGCATCCAACACTTCCTCACCTTAAAAACACAAGTCGAAAATCAACTAGAAAGGCACATTAAAATACTAAGAAGTGACAGAGGGGTAGAGTTCCTATCCAAAGACTTCAACTCATTCTGCCAGGCAGCAGGAATCATAGGGAGCTCACTGCACCTGCTTCACCACAGCAGAATGGTGTTGTCGAGAGGAGAAATCGAACCATTGCAGAGATGATGAGGGCAATGCTAATCCAGAAATCTCTCCAGAAGTAATTTTGGGGAGAAGCCACTATAACAGCCGTATACATTCTTAACAGAACTCCCATTAAAGCACTTATCAAATTAATCCCATATGAAGCATTGTTCAATCAGAATCCCTCAATCTCTCATATAAGAGTATTTGGATGCATAGCATATGCACATAAAACCACTGAAAGACAAGACAAGATAGAAGAAACTAGTACAAAGTGCATTTTTCCGGGCTACAGTGATCAAACCAAGGGGTATAGACTACTTGAGCCCAGAAATAACAAACTCATTATATCACGAGATGTGATCTTTCATGAAGAAGAAGCTTGGAATTGGGGTTTAGAACATGACTTACCTCAATCTCCTGTGCCACTGGTTGAGCTGAGCACTTCGCCAACTGTGAGAACTCCTCCAAGCCCCGTCTAGGATAACACAGGAGGAGGAGAATCTAAACTATCAGATTTATACCATGAGTCATCATCACCACAAAGATTTCGATCATTACAGGAAATATACCTGAATGACGAATTTGCTCTACTAACATCAGGTGTCCCTACATAATTTGAAGAAGCCACAAAGATTAAAGAATGGAGAGAAGCTATGACAGAAGAGATAGCAGCCATAACAAAAAATAGAACATGGATCCTTGTCACCAGACCCAAGAATCGAGCCATTATAGGACTCAAATGGATCTTTAAGCTAAAAGAAGATGAAGCCGGCAGAATCATAAAACACAAAGCAAGACTAGTTGCAAAGGGGTACACTCAAAGGCCTGGGCAAGACTATGACGAAAAGTTTGCTCCAGTCGCAAGACTGACTACAATTCGTCTAATTCTTGCTATAACAGCTCAATATAACTGGCCCGTATACCAACTTGACGTAAAATCTGCGTTTCTTAATGGGGAGCTCATGGAAGAAGTCTATGTAATACAACCTCAAGGATTTGAAGTAGAGGGAGAAGAAGAGAAAGTCTACCGCTTGCTTAAAGCCCTATATGGCCTAAAGCAGGCCCCAAGGGCATGACATCAAAATATAGATGCATTCTTCCAACAAGAAGGATTCAGAAGCCCTGTTGAACCAACTCTTTACATCAAAAATAAAGAAGAAGGGAAGATCATCATAAGCCTATACGTAGATGACCTGATTATAACATGATCAAACAAAGCCTAGATAGAAGAATTCAAAGAGAAATTAAAGACGAAGTACGAAATGACTGATCTTGGACCCCTGACGTTTTTTCTGGGGCTCCAGATTAAACAGTTCAAAGGCAACATCTTCATCTCCCAGGAACACTACACCAAAATGCTACTAAGGAAATTTGACATGGAAAATTGCAACCCTGCAATAACACCCTTGTCAACTACCGAGAAATTAACCTCCTTTATAGAAGAAGAAGAAGAAAAAGCAGATCAAGAGAACTATAGAAGTCTCATTGGAAGCCTGATTTATCTCACAAACTCAAGATCAGACATTGAGAATGCAGTCAACATTCTGGCACGCTTCGTCAGCAATCCCTAAAACCATCATCTCGCTACAGCCAAACGCATCCTCCGCTACCTACAAGGCACAAAAGAATATAGAATTCTCGCTGCAGCCCAAATTTCACTCTTCATGGTTTCACCGACTCAGATTGGGCGGGGGACATCAACGACCAAAAAGCACCGGAGGATACATCTTTTTTGCAGGATCAGGGGACCTATTTCGTGGAGCTCTCGCAAACAACGATCAGTCGCGTTATCGACCACTGAAGCAGAGTATATGACTCTCAACAATGCTGCGTGTGAAGCAATCTGGCTCCTTCGACTGAAGAATGAAATTGAAGGCAAAGGAAAAAGAGAAAGAGAAGGGGTAAAGCTTCATTGTGATAACAACTCCTCCATAGCTCTTTCAAAGAACCCAGTACACCATAGCCGGAGCAAGCACATAGATATAAAACACCACTTCATCAGAGAACTCTTGGAGAAGAAGATGATCGAAGTAGAGTTCTGTCCAACAAAGCGCCAACTCGCTGACCTAATGACGAAACCATTGCCGCGGGAGAGGTTCGTCGAGCCGAGAACAAAGATAAAAATGCTTAACAGTACAGATTTAGAGGGGGTGTAAAAGCCCAGATAAAACTTGGCCCAAAATCTGCACTGATAAGCCCAAGATTAAAAATAAGAGTAATCTAGAATACTCTCTCTAGAATATTCTGTATCCAGATTATTCTACTCTTCAAGTATAAAAGCCCATGTAATACCGCCATTTGAATGCAAGTAAAAATTTCTCATTGTTTTTGATATCTCCTTGCCCCAAATAACACCTGCATATTTCAACATATTAGTTGCATTTCTCTAACACTGGCATGGTAGTAGAGCCTTCTATGAAATACGAAGAATAGTAGAGCCTTCTGTGAAATAGAAATTCCTAAGTACTGGAATGGTAGTAGAGCCTTTTGTGAAATAGGAAGAAAACCAAAAATTACTAAGTACTGGAATGGTAGTAGAGCCTTCTATGAAGTACGAAGAATAACAGAAATTCCTAAGTACTGGAATGGTAGTAGAGCCTTTTGTGAAATACGAAGAATACTAGAAATTTCTAAGTACTGAAATGGTAGTATTGCCTTCTGTAGAATACCAGAAATTGTCACAGCATGAGATGACCGGACGCTTGCGAGTGATGTAATTCGCTCTTGGATTTGTTGACTAATTGACCGGAAACCCTTTCATATCGGAGAATGAAACCATTGATAGACTTAGCGGAGAGAATATTCCCCCTTGCCAAACACCACCATGTAATCAGCATGTATAACACATGGGAGAACCAGGGGTGCATTGAACCATTCAGCTTTCCCTTCCGCAAATAATTGAGTAATGCCTCTGCTAAGCACCTCCTCAGCAAGGATGAATAACATGGGAGATAAGGGATCACCTTATTTAAGCTCACCGGAAGAACAAAAAAATTCAGACTTTGGCTCTGTTTGGTGGGACTTATTTTCACCGGTCAAGCGGTTACGACCGCATGAACCAGATTGCTTGACCGGTGAAAATAAGTCCTCTCAAACGGAGCCTTTACGATTGATCAATATGTTGCTCCTGCTGTAACCCACATGCACACATCCTCACCGGTTTATTAAAGATTAATGGGAACCCGATTTTGTAGAGAACACCGAATAGAAATTCCCAATCAAGTCTGTGGAAGGCTCTCTCCATGTCCAATTTCATAAGCTAATTCTTGAATGAGTTGTAGGTTATCCGAGATATTCCTATCTTTTGACAAACGCACCTTGCTCCAATGAAACAATGCTTGGCAGAATAATTTTCAACCTGGAGGCAATAACTTTGGAGAATATTTTAAGCGTGAAATTGGATAGAGAAATTGGGCGAAATTGTGAGAAATTTGAGGGGGATGCCACCTTAGGGATTAGTGAGATAACTGATGAAGACGTGAAGAAATGTCGTAGGTATCCCCCGGTTAAAAAAATCATTTATCGTGTTCGCCACATCCACTTTAATAATATCCCAACAAAATTAGAAAAAAAGCCATCCCCGAATCCTGTTGGAAGCGATAATGAACACACAACACAAGAATGTGAGCAAAATACTTCTCTATTATATCAACTAAAGGTTACAAAACACAAACACACCAACCAACTCGTATTCACAAATACAACTCAAGATTCACAACTCGAACACTTCACTACAAGAAGTCACACACACACGCCAATACAAGGAAAAATAATCGCGGCTTCTTTTGAAATTTGTCGGAGCTGTAGTCCGCAATCCTAAGAGAGCAGTCCGCCAATGCTGTTGTCAATTTCTATTGTTGGCAGGAAGCTGTCCGCTATATGCTCATCACAAAAATGAGCTGTCCACAAAGACTTATGTCTGCACAATTTATGTTCGCAGAAATCTTGGCGCAAACACCTCTTCCCGCTGCTTCTATTCTCGCTTCTCCTAAGACTCTGTTTGGCGCGGCGTTTTTAGAGCGGCACGCTGCTGATTCTGCCACCGCCGCGCCAAACAAATTTAAGCAGTCAGTGGCTGACGCCACTGCTAAAATTAGCCGGCCACTACTGTTTTTCCCAGTCGCGTTGAAATCTGTCCGCGACTGCGAAATAGCGGCAGCGCTGCATAGCCAATGGCTGCAGCGCTGCCGCTGTTTTTTATATAAAAAATATATTTTTAATATTAAATTATTATATTAATAATTATATTATATTAATTATTATATTATATTAAATTTTAATGCATCCGGGCGTCGGATGATTCATCCAGTTAAATGCTTGTATTATAAATTATTATATTATACTAATATATTATAACTTATTATATTATATTAAATTATATTTATAAATTAAAAATAATGAGAGCATGCCACGTGAACGCTATTCTTCCAAACAGATTCGCAGATTCTGCCACCACTTGCAAAACAGCTGATTATTCCACCCTCTTCCCACCACTCTTCTCCATCGCTGCAGCCGGCCAAACAGAGCCTAATTCTTAGAAAAACATCTCCACTTGGCATTATCGCCACTACGTTGTTTAACCCGGACGTAGATTTAGGGACGGAGCCCGGTCCTAATAATCTCTCCCATACCAGACCGCAAATCCTATTCACGCAACCTCTTATGCTTCCGCTGTCCTGTCCTGATTGCAAACATTTACTACTTATTTATAGGTATTGATCTCCAATAGAAATCAGCCAGATGCTCATTTCTTTTATTTATTTTTTCGCCATGTTTCACTCAGTGCCATCATTATCCGTTGACATTTGTCAAACATACAAATAATATATTATGCTGGCACCTTTTAATTCTTAGATCAACATTATTTATCATGTCATTGACAGTTACACCAGGGGCACTCTCTATCTTTAGAAAGAGAAAAAATAAATTTCACGTACCTCAGATTCGGTTGTAGGCGCCATATGGGATGAACACGGAGTTGGGTTGACGAGTTTAGGGATTTGCTTCAAGAGCTCGGGGGCTGGACTGGTAGGGTCGGCGTTGAGTAGTGTAGGGAAAAGATTTACCGCTTCAGCACAAACATTCTCCTGAGAGTCAATAATATTATCCAAATTATCTTTAATTTGGGAATTTTGCATGACTTTTCTCTTATCTTGACCGAAGCATGAAAATAGGTTGTGTTTTGGCCGTCTTCTTTTATTATTTTTATACAACTCAGTATTCGTCGAGTGGGTCCAGGCGGATGCTGGTCGGGGCAACCAACCCGCATCCGTCAAGCGGGCGAGCGAGCCAGGGAAACCGGCCCGCCTCCATGTAAGAGGAGGGCGAGCCGCAGGAATCAGGACTCGCCTAAGAGACATGCGAGCTGCGGGAGGCGGGCTGCACCTGTCCCAAAGACTGGCGGGCTGACTCGCATTCTCCCCATGAGTGGGGTGGCGATATCCTATGTTTGATGCGATTTGGTCTGCCAATATCCTTCACTAAACAACATAATTTCGTCGTTGGTAAACCCCTTTTGGGTTGCATATAGCCATTTAGAACAGCGAAATCACGCTATTTGTAGGTCAGATTTTGAAATATGTAAATAGACTCAAAATGATATCTCAGAAGGGACGCTATCAAGCTTTCTCATTCTCTGTTCTTCTAGCACTTTATGAGGTTCCCTTAGCTCAGCACTAGCTAAGGAGGGGAAGCGCTCTAAGATCTTCCGGATTTGTGGCGGGACCTCCGTGCTGGAGCCTTGGATCACTTTTGAGTTCTAAGTCTTCAGTCACTCAAGCTCGCTTGGAGAAGTAAGTGAGCGGTCACCCCTTTTCTAAGGGTCCGAACTTCACAGAAGCCGCTTCTTGATTTCAACATTTTGATGTGATGAGCGTGGAGCGTGACTAGCAAAGAAAAATCAAGTGAGTTCAATGACTGGAGGCGAAGGACAAGGATCTGACCGGGCTGACTCGCCACCACCCCCTCCACTCGCCACTCTTGGAATGTTCGAGGACTTCACACAGAAAATGTGAAATCTTATAATGTTCACACTCGGAGCTCGCGATGAGTGCTCGACACCCGCCATTCTAGTGGTTGCCTGCCCCAGCCTTGGGCGAGAACGCCCTCATTAGGCGACCTGGGAAGGAAGTAGCAGAGGAGGGCAGCGAGCTAGATCTCCTAGGGCGAGCCTTGTTTCCCGACTCGACGAGTGCGGGAAGGACCGATGATGTAGAGGCGCGAGATCGCTTGGCTCGCCCGACAGGGGAGGGGAATTCCTTCAGCGAGCTGATCTCAACCGCCTCAGTTCCAGAGGGGTTCCGTGAGTTAGAGATGTCCTACTACATTGGAAGGGATGATCCGATCAAAGCACATCCAGTGATTCAAGGATGTGATTTTGATCCGATAATATATCAGATGCTTTCAAAGTGTTGGCTCTTCGACATAACTCTTAAGGAGAGGTGAGGGATTGATTTCATCAGCTTTCTGTCAGCTCCATCTACTTTTTTGAAGACCTACGATGGGAGTTTCTGCTGAGATTTTCAAATTTGAAAAAGAGGAAGGAGTCGGAGTTCCTATTTCTCATCAAATAGGGAGTGAATGAGACACTAGGAAGCTACGTGAATAGATTGTAGGAGGAGATCCTCCAGGTTCAGGAGATGTCAGGGCACACCCTCATGATGGCCTTACCTTGGAGCTGCAGTAGGGATTTATCAGAATGAAGTTGAAGCGGGTTCACCCGTTGTCTTTCAAAAAGCTGATGGAGGGCAGCTCGGGAAGTCAAGGGATCGAGAGACATCAAACCCAAAAATTATAAGGAAATTAGTCAGGTGGGCTGCAGAGGAGGAGAAAGTGCTAGGGGGTGGCAAGAATCAGGAGGTTTGGAGGGCAGAGCCCAGGCAGCGAGAGCAGCAACAACAGTCGAGGTGGGGCCTCCAAGAGCCGAATAACCGGCTAAGCTCGAGACAGGCAGAGTGGTATGATTAAGGCCATAGGAGAGATTTTCACGGAGGAGAAAATCGCTAGAGGGGCAAGACCAGTTCAACCATCCAAGATGGAGGCAAGAACAACGTCCCCCTCTATCTGATCAACACCAGGCTATAGTCATAGATCTGGGGAGGAGAAGGAGAAGTGTGTAGAGGATGGGGCCGAGAGGTAGAGCGGAGGTGTCCTCCTATGACTTTCACCAAGAGGAAGGTCATGCAACGGCTACCTGTCCGGAGTTCTTGGAGATAATAGAAGCCAGACCCCACAACAACATCAACGCCTGCCAGGAGGTGCGGATTGGAAAGTCTTGCCCGAGAGAGAGGAGGACAGGTGCGTGGACCGAGTCAATGTAGGTGGCCGAGGAGGGATCAAGGTGATCCATGGGGGGTGGGAGTTGAGGGCTCCCGTAAGGCGAGTCTCCAGACCATGTATCACCGTACAGTTGCCTCCACGTCCCTGACCCCACCCTAGAGGAGAAGATTACCTTCTCTCGAAATGACATGTCAGATCACGAGGACCCGCTTCGCGATGTGCTGGTAGTTCAGGCCGCCATCGAGAATTTCACCGTCTCCTGGATCCTAGTGGACAATGAAAGCTCCATCAAAATTATTTTTAAGAAGGCTGTTGACACGATTAAGGTAGAGGTCAGGAGGGTGTTAGCCTCAGACGGACCTTTGTTCGGGTTCTCCGGGGAAAGGAAGGAGGTAGAAGGAGGAGTGAGACTCCATGTTACCTTGGGGAGTTAGTTCAGAAACTATAGGTTCGTCATATATTAGCAAGTACTTTTCAGATATTTGCGTCTTAATCTTCTTTTGCAGATATTAGCAAGTTTCCTTCAGATACTTACAACTTAATCTCCTTTCATATCTACTTGCTCACTCTTTTTTTGCAGAAACTAGCAGATATTAACAAATATTCTTCAGGTACTTGCGTTCTAATCTTTTTTCATATCTGCTTGCTCACTCTTCTTTTGCAGAGACTAGTAGATATTAGCAAGTACTCTTCAGGATACTTACGTTCTAATCTTCTTTCATATCTGTTCGCTCACTCTTCTTTTGTAGAGATTAGCGGATATTAGCAAGTTACCTTCAGGTACTTGCAGCTTAATCTCCTTTCATATCTGCTTGCTCACTCTTCTTTTGCAGAGACTAACAGATATTAGCAAGTACTCTTCATGTACTTGTGTCCTAATCTTCTTTCATATCTGCTCTGTCACTTTTCTTTTGCAGAGATTAGCAGATATTAGTCAGTTTCACTTAGGTACTTGCAGTTTATTTATCTTATCATATCTGCATCTAACTTTCTTTTGCAGAGATTAGCAGATATTAGCAAGTACTCTTCAGGTTCTTACATCTTAATTTTCTTTCATATTTGCTTGCTCACTCTTCTTTTGCAGAGACTAACAGATATTAGCAAGTACTCTTCAAGTACTTGCATCCTAATTTTCTTTCATATCTGCTTGCTCACTCTTCTTTTGCAGACACTAACAGATATTAGCAAGTACTCTTCAGGTACTTGCGACCTAATTTTCTTTCATATCTGCTTGCTAATCTCTTCTTTTGCATAGACTAGCAAATATTAGTAAGTACTCTTCAGGTACTTGCGTCCTAATTTTCTTTCATATCTGCTTGCTCACGCTTCTTTTGCAGAGACTACTAGATATTAGCAAGTACTCTTCAGGTACTTGCATCCTAATTTTCTTTCATATCTACTTGCTCACTCTTCTTTTGTAGAGACTAGCAGATGTTAATAAGTATTTTTCAGGTACTTGCGGTTTAATTTTCTTTCAAATCCGCTTGCTCACTCTTCTCTTGCATTGATTAGTGGATATTTGCAAGTCCTCTTCAAATACTTGCAAGTTATTATTCTTCTATATTTTTTCTCATCTATATTTTTGCAGAGCTCAATGGAAGACATTTTATCCGTCTTCCTCGTTTACTAAAGTAACTCAGGTGCACACCAGATGTACCTCCTTTTACCTGCATTGACTTTTTCTTTGCAGGTAAAAGATTGACATTAACAGATTTTTCCGAAGAGAGACATCAGGTTCTATCTCTCTCAATCTCTAGTTTTTCCTTTCTGATTTTCAAGGGGAGGATCACAAATTTTGTGGGTCTCCTACTTTTTCGAAATTCTCTTCGGAACTTAAAAAGTGCGGGGATTATGTTAACCCCAAAATCGGCGATCCCTCCCAAGATATTTAGCTCGCAAGTCGCGGTCCACTCAGGGGTTCCCCCGAGGGTCGCGATCTGCCTCAACCCTCATTTTTTAGGCCAGACAGATAGAAACTCCTATCCGCTCAGGCCGTGTGTCTAGGACGGTTTTCCCGGTCTAACTTCCCCGGTCGCATAACTACCGCGTGTCCTGCGGGGCGACGAGCTGCTCTCATAGCTCACCCTTGCAGGCCGTGCGGTTAGGCCTGCTAATCGCGCAACATTCTTTCTTGCAGGAGGCAACCTAAAGCAGCAGAGGGCAATCTGAGCAATCCATCCCTTCAGTCTGCCAGGTCGCCCAGCCGGCGTCAACCCTACAGACCAACTCAACTGTCGCGGGCTCGACGAACTCATTCTCCGGCTCTCCATTAGAGACGGATTCCGTCTGCCCAAAAGGGGCCGCCTGCTCCTCAGGCCGCCCCCTCTACTGCCTCCTTTTGCCTAGAAGGGGCGGCCTGCTCCTCAGCCCCCCTCTACTGCCTCAGCTGCCTAGAAGGGGCGGCCTGCTCCTCAGGACGCCCCCTCTGCTAGCCTCAGGGGCAGCTTTCTCCTCAGGCTACCCCCTCTGCTAACCCCAGAGGCGGCCTGCTCCTCAGGCTGCCCCCTCTACTGGCCCTAGGGGCAGCCCGATCCCTCAGTCCGCCCCCTCTACTGGCCCTATGGGTGGCCTGCTCCTCAGGCCTCCCCCTCTACTGGCCCCAGGAGCGTCCTGCTCCTCTGACCGCCCCTCTGCTGGCCCCAGGGGCGTCCTGCTCCTCAGGACGCCCCCTCTGCTAGCCCCATGGGCGGCCTGCTCCTCAGGCCGCCCCTCTACTGTCCCCAGGGGCGGCCTGCTCCTCAGGACTCCCCCTTTGCTTGCCCCAGGTTCGGCTTGCTCCTCAGACCGCCCCTCTACTTGTCATAGGGGCGGCCTGCCTCCTCCTAGTCCGCTCAGCCAGACTGCCTACTCGCCGAGTCCGACCAAGCCTCCATTATGATGTCACTTGGCCTCGTTTCTAGAAGATTTTCCCCGGGCCTATAAATAGCCCCCATTGCCTCTCATTCTAATGGGGCGTGTGAGGAAAATTTCCGCTGCTAGCAAGACCTGCGGACTCAGTTTTCCAGTCCTCCACAGCTGATCATCAGGGCCTGCGGACTCAGTTTCCCTGTCCTCCACCGCTATCAACAAGCTTACCATCAAGCCGTGCGGCCTGCTAGCAGCCTCTTTTACTTAACTTATGACAACTTCTTTCTTAGCCGTCAGATTCCCGCTTTGTACCATTTATTGCTTTCTTATGTAAAGGTGTAATAACAAACTGTAATTTTGTTTCTTGATTAAAAGAAAAGCCCGTCGCAAGAGTGTCATTCAAGCCGCGGCGGGCGAAGTCTGTTGTTGCCGCTGCTAGCGGCCCCCTCTTTTTTCTCCTCTTAGTATGACCATCAGAGCTCAACCGTCAAAATAACCGTCTGCTCGACAGTTCCTGATCAAGCTTCTCCGCTGATCATCAACCTTCTCCGCTGATCATCAAGCTTTTCCGCTGATCATCAAGCTTATCCGCTGATCATTAAGCTTCTCCATTGATCAAGCTTCTCCGCTGATCATCAAGCTTCTTCGCTGATCATCAAGCTTCTTCGCTGATTAGGCTACTCCACTGATCATCAAGCTTCTCCACTGATCACTAGCCTTCTTTCCACTATCCTCACAAATCTTCTTTCTTCATCTAGCTTGTGAGATTCGAACAACTCGTTAACTAGGCGGTGCCCATTTTCACGCATCAACAGGACTGATGCACAACAGAAGTCCAAAATAGCTGATGCCAAGGCCATGAATATTCTGGCTCAAACAATGTCTAATGACATTTTCCAGAAGGTGGCAGAGTGCACCTCAGCTAAGGCTATCTGGGATTCTCTTAAACAAATGGTTGCTGGATCAGCAGATAAGAGAAAGGACAGGAGATCCAATCTCATCTCTCAATATAAAAATTTCAAGAAAGATGAGTCAGAGTCTGTGAGTGACATGTACAACAGACTAAGCTCAATTATCAATGATCTAAAGACTCTGGACAACGACATAACTCTCACAGAGGTCAATGATAAAATCCTCATGTGCTTACCCAACTCATGAGATTCTAGAATCTGGCCAATCAAGGAAGTCAGAAGTCTGAATGAGATTTCCACTGAATCTCTATTGGGAACGCTCAAGTCCTATGAACAGCTGATGAAGATCAAAGAAGCTGCTGAGCAGAAGACCTCCACACCAGGAAGAAAAGAGCCAAGCATTGCATTCAAAGCAACTGAAGAAACAGAAGCTCCCTTAGCTAGTGAAGAATTTCTGAGTCTCCTAGTCAAAAGATTCTACAAAATGGGCAAGAAGGACTTCAGAAGGAAGTCATTTAAATAAGATGACAAGTCAAGGTATGACAAGACCTCAATTAAAGAAATTGTTTGTTTTGGTTACATGAAGCCAGAACAATTTATATCAGAGTATCCAGAGAATCAAAAGAAGGAGAGAAAAAGAGAAAAGGAACACAGGAAGCAGTACTACAACAAGCCCTTCCCCAGCAAGCATAAGTGAAAGAAGAAAGGCTTTATGGCTGAAACCTGGAGTGAAATTGAAGATTTTTCTTCATCTTCTAGCTTTAGTGAAGATGAAAAAGAGGCTAAAGCAAAGGATATTTACTTGATGGCCATTGATGCATCAACCATCCTATTTGAAGCTGAGCAATCAGACAGTGAAGAACCTCTATCTGAAGAAGATCAGGTACTGTCTTCTTTGATTTCAATTTAGAAAACTTTAGAACTGAGTTTAAATCTCTATGTATTGATTTAATTAATTATGAAAAAGAAATTAAACAACTTAGAAAAAAATTGACTGAACAAGATAATTTCATTTCTGAAAACATTAAATTAAAAGATGAATTAACTTTAGCAAATGAATAGATCATCATATTAAAAATTGAATTAACTAAGGCTAGGCAACTTGAAGAATCCCTAAATAAGAAAAACATCAAGTTGATGGACATCACAAGCACAGTGAATGCCAGACTGAATGACAAGTTGGGCTTAGGTGCTTCATCAAGCCAACCCCCATTAATTCAAAAAAACATACTAACAACTCAAATTAAATTTGTTTCTGAAAAAGGTAAGAAAAAGATAGATGATCATAATGTTAACCAAACAAAATTAAAACAGAAATCTAAGAAAAAGAAAAAGAACAAGAAAAATGTAAATAAGAACAATGTTCAGCAGATTTCGTCGAACTCAGATCGATGAAATGTGTACAGTTTGTCGAACTCAAGTCGACGAACTCCGAACACAAACTTTTATTATAATTATTCTCTTAACTGTGATCGACGAAACTAGTATGGTTCTTCGAGCCGCGATCGACGATATTGGGGCCCAGAAAATGAATACTTTCATTCTCTAAGCGGAGTTCGACGAACTCATCCCCATTTGTCAACCTCAGATCAACGAACTTACCAGAATTCGTCGACCCCAGTTCAGAATAACAGAAACTTTAATTCTTATAGATCAGTTATTCAATCAAGAGAATACATTAATCCATTCACCCAATGGATAATTCCACCTAGAAGATTTCACCCCTAGGTTATAAAAGTCAACCTGAATACTCTTATATTTTCAGTTTTAATTATGTAAATAAATGAACCCAAGATAACCTGAATCAAGAATATCTAATCTGTTTAATTGCAGGTGAAAGACTATCCCATCACAAAGAAACAATGATATCTAGATAGTGGCTGTTCAAAGCATATGACTGACAACAAGGACAATCTAATCAACTACAAGTCTAAGCTATGACCCAAAGTAATATTTGGTGACTCCAACTGTGTCCAGACTAAAGTCTATGGAAAGGTCAAAATTGGAGTAGTCACTTTCAGGAAGGTAACTTATATAAGTGGACTGAAGCACAACCTGATATCCATAAGTTAATTATGTGATAAAAGTTTTCAAGTATCATTTAACAAAACCTCCTGTATTATTACTTATGTAGATAACCAAGTTGTGTTAATAGAAACTAGAGTAGGAAACATCTATGTAGTTAACTTTAGGTCTTATAAAACTGAAATATGTCTATTTAATCAAACTAGTAATAATAATGAACTTTGACATAGGAGATTAGGACATGTTAATCTGAAAAACATTACTAAACTCTCTAGGGACAACCTTATTAGAGGATTGCCCTCTTGCCCCTACAAGAAGGAAAGCCTTTGCATGACTTGTCAATTAGGCAAACAAACGAAAAATAATTTTAAGTCACTTAATAAGAGTGATTCACCTATGATTCAATATTTTCTCCATATGGATCTTTTTGGAACCATTGCTGTGCATAACATAGGATAGAAGTCTTATACCTTAATGATAGTTGATGACTTCTCAAAGTTCACTTGGATGTTCTTCTTGAGAAATAAGTTTGATAACTTTAAGGTTCTTACAGAGTTTTTTAAGAGCATAAGGATTGAGTATTCTACTCCAGTTGCATTGATCAAAAGTGATCATGGTACTGAGTTTGAGTCTCTTCCCATGTAAAAATTCTATGATAAGGAAGGTATCAGGCACTACTTCTCTGCTCCTAGATTTTCTCAATAAAATGGAATAGTTGAAAGGAAAAACAGAACATTAATTGAAGCTGCAGGCACATTACTTGCAGATGCTCATTTGCCCCTATCCTTTTGGGCAGGGACTGTGAGCACAACAAACTATGTACTGAATAGAAGTTTGATTCATAAGCTTAAGGGCAAGATCCCCTATGAACTACTCAAAGGAAAGAAACCTAAAGCAGATTATTTTAGAATCTTTGATTGTATTTGCTATATTTACAATAACAATAAGAAACACATTAAAAAGTTTGAAGCCAAAGTTGAAATAGGAATTTTTCTTGGATATTTCCAAGTAAGCAAGGCTTATAGGATTTATAATTAATCATCTATGAAAATAAAAGAGTCTATGCATATTTTTTTTGATGAGACTAACATATTTTACAAGTAAAAGATTCCTTCTACCAGTGAAATTTTGTAAGAACCATATCTGTGTGAGAAGTTGGATGAGTTGACCCTCACCAATGAGATTGTTACACATCCTTCTCCACATATTGTTGAAGAAAGTGAAGATAATGTCACTGAATACAATGAAAAGACAATAACAGCTACTGTAATTCCACAAGAGGAATTAATTCCCCAAGCTATTGCTGAACCAACTCCTCCTACTAAATTAGTCACACTTCGAGATCACCCTGTATCTCAAGTGATAGGAGACATATCAGTGGATGTGCAGATAAGACATCAATTCCACCAAGACATGATGCATGCCTGCTTCATATCTCAAACTGAGCCCCAATCCATAAAAGATATTGAACAAAATCAACACTGGATTATTGCAATGCAAAAGGAACTATACTAGTTTGAGAGATGTAGAGTTTGAGATTTAGTTCCAAGACCCAAAAACTACCCAGTCATTGGAACTAAATGGGTATTTAGAAACAAACTAGATGCTCAAAGTACTATCATCAAGAACAAAGCAAGGCTAGTGGCTCAATGATACAGACAAGAGGAAGGTATTGATTATGATCAGACTTTTGCCCACGTTGCAATGATTGAAGCAATCAGGATATTTCTAGCTTATGCAGCTTACAAGAAGTTCACAATATATCAAATGGATGTCTAAAGTGCATTCCTTAATGGTGAACTTAAAGAAGAGATCTATGTGAAACAACCACCAGGTTTTATCTCTTCATCTCATCCCTCTTATGTTTTTAAATTACATAAGGCTCTCTATGATCTAAATCAAGCTTCAAGATCTTGGTATGAAATCTTAGCTAGCTTTCTATTAGAGCATAATTTTTCTAGAGGCATAGTAGATAGTACTTTGTTCTTTAAGCATCATCATGATAAAATATTGTCAGTACAAATATATATAGATGACATTATTTTTTGTTCTATTGATTTAAAACTATGCAAAAGGTTCTCTGACCTTATGCATTCCAAATTTGAAATGAGTAGCATGGGTTAACTCTCCTACTTCCTTATTATGATAAGCACAAAGAATACAAAGAGATAGATAGTTCTGATTTTGACGAAATGTTGAATAAAATGGGTCATATTTGAGAGAATCCTAATAAATTGTTGAAGAAAAATTTGTCTGTAACATTTAGGATTTAGGGTTTAGAGTTTAGGGTTTAGGGTTTTAGGATTTCAGGATTTAGGGTTTAGGGTTTAGGGTTTTAGGATTTAGGGTTTAAGGTTTAGGGTTTAGGGTTTAGGGTTTAGGGTTTTAGGGTTTTAGAGTTTAGGGTTTAGGGTTTAGGGTTTAGGGTTTCATCTCATCCACAACTACTCCCCACCAACAACCTGTCACATCACAAATCCATATTCCAATACCACATATTTCTCCAGTATATGAACCATCTCCAATTCAATCTCCAGAACATACCACACCCCCTCAATCCCCATTACCCCATCATCTTAATGATATATCACTCACCAACCTTCTGTCAGTTCCATTTTTTGATCTTATATCATCATCTCCCATCAACACACCACCACCTCAAGATGAACCAATGTATGACACCACAACTTTCCCCTCATCATCCATCCTCCATCCTTATGTATCCACTCAGACATCCTCTGAGTTCATACAATTGGATTTCCTCTCCATTCCCTCTCTGATGGAACTCATCACTCCCCTCCTCAAAAATCTCATAGCAGAGGCCATTAAATCACTTGCTGATTCTATTTCTTCTCTATCTGCTCTCATTTCTGCTGCCTCCACTGTCCCTTCTTCTGGGTGCCTGACTTCAGGACCCTCTGAAACCAGGCAGGGGGAGATCCAATGAAGAAGCTCCAGTCAGTTCTCCTCTAACAACAGCAGATGTACAGATTGATATAGCAGCAGATGCAGATATATATATGAATACAGAAGTTGAGGAAGTAGATACTGATATGATTTGTACAGAAGAGCCAGCAGATCTTCCAGAAATCTTAACTATTGGTGATTGCTTTGTCAATCCCACAGTGGATTTATTCAGTTTATTGAAGTCTCTTTATGCATATATATATTATCTTCCAAAAGTTTTTCAAGAGAAGTCTATGACTATTGTTTGTTATACTTCCCCAATAAGTCCTGAAGTTGTTAATCAACTAAAGAAAAGTTTTGCTAACCCAATGATTGTGGAACCATCAGGTGTTACAATAGATAAAGTTGAGCCAAGCTTTTCACCTCCAACTTATATTATGGATGAAAGTCCAATTCCTAAGCTGGATGATTTAATTGCTCAAGATATTGCACAAGAGCTTGGAAATGCTCAGAATGCTTCTGATTTGGCTGGTACAGAGATTGAGATTGTACAGCCAGTAGCTCCCAAGAAAGATCAATCTAAGCTGATTGAACAGATTGATGCTTTATATGATAATCCTCCTAGTTCTTCTGATGACAACAATGATAATGAAGATTTTGAAGATTCTGATGATCCTAAGGCTAAGAAGAAGATAGTTAAGAAAAGGAAAGCTATTACCAAAGCTGTTCCCAAGCCCAATCCAACCCATGACACACCTTATTATATTCTATAAAAGATTACACCTTATCCTGGGATGCCACAATGGATGTGGCTGTCAAAGAATGAGCAGAAAGAAAGGAAGAAGAGAAGAAGGTACAAGTCTCTTCCTAGGCAATTCAGGAAAGACCCTCCTCCTCCATCAGCTGGGGCCTCTGGAAGTGTGACTCACAGATCAGCTCCAATTACTAAGACATATCAGAGACACTCCAAGCCAAGTTCTCAAGGCAGCAGTCAACAACAGCAATCTACTCAGAGCAAGCCTCCTCCTGCTACAGAAAAGAAAAGTGTTTCTGCATCTATTGATGACTCAAAGAAGGACTCTAGTCCTAAAAGGCCAGAATCACCTCCTATTCCTTTTGTAGATCCAGAACAAGAGACAACTGCAAAGATAGCAAGATTTCAAGAGCTGATTGGACTTTCATTGGTCAACAAATCTATAGCAGAAGGACAAGATCCATCTCAGTACTCCACAATGTCTTCATACAGAAAAGAAGAGTTCAAAAGGTATGGCAAAGCCAATAAATTTTTCAATGTAGATGATTATATGAGTCTCCATCCTGAGGCTATTGTACCAAGGGATACTTTATACAACATTATTGGAACATCTAACATGACTATGTCTAAGAAAGAAGCTGCAAACTCCAACAGAGAAATCATATTCAAACAGCCATCTGAGATATCTGATAATGATAAGACCAAGAAATCTAAGTAACTGTTTGTTTAGTTTATTTTCTGAACTATTCTGTGTTTAATCATGAATCACCTATTGTACATATCTACTAGATGTTTATTTTTCTGCCAGATATCTGTTCTCATGCTTTATGATTGTATTTTTTTTGTGTATTAGTGACCTCACCTTAATAGGGGGAGATTGTTGGATCCCTAGTTTGGATTTGGGCTAAGTTCACTAATTAGGATGTGTTTGACCCACATTGTATAGCTAGGATCAAGTCTGTTAGTCCTAGAGTCTAGGATAGTCTTTAGGTTCAATCTTCATGGACCAGCCTACAGAGGATTTTAGTAGACTTAAGACTTAGAAGAATTCAGAGTTTAAAATATTAGTTCAAAATTCTTTGAACTCAGCTCGACGATCGTCGATCGCAGATTGACGAACTCAGAAATCTTTCTCTGAGTTGAGCTCGACGATATTCGAGCTCAGGTCGACGATATCTTCCACAAGACAGATTCTATGCTCGATGAACTTGGAGCACATAATTGACAAGTTATTTCCACAAGGCAGTTCGCTGAGCTCAGGTTGACGAACATGAATTCTTTGGAAGAGACCGAAAGATCCTTAGTCGGAGTGGGTTTAAAAATAATGGTCTTACCATTAAATTTGAACTCATAGATGTTTGCTCTCCCCAGATGAGTAACATCATGGTCATAAAGCCATGGGCGTCCAAGTAAGACATGACAAGCCTCCATGGGGATGACGTCACACCAAACCTTTTCAGAATAAGCCTTGATGGTCAGGGGTACCAAACAACGCTTCAAAACTGGGAGGGATTTCTTATTTACCCATGCCACCTTATATGGGTGAGGGTGCGGCACAATAGCTAATGACATTCGGGTAACCGCATTTTCAGAAATTACGTTCATACAACTACCACTGTCTATGATCAACTTACACAACTTCTCTTCACTCTTAAAGTTTAACGAAAAGATATTCGTCCTATTACAATCATCTAAAGCACGTGGAGTAGCCAGAATACATTGCATGACCATCATATGAGAATCATCCTCTATATCGCTCGGCACTCCTTCTGACTCGCTATCTTCTCCTGCCTCATATATAAGCTCATCTGACTCGCACGTGGAATCTAAAAGGGCTAGGGGCTTGGGCTTAGTAGGGCAGTCACTAGCGTAATGGCCCTGAATTCCACATGTAAAATAAGAAGCATTTGTTTTGCTGACCCTTTCTACAGGAACTCTCTCACCCATTAGGTTTCTAATATTCCTAGCAGTCACGACTACGGAGTTCGAGTTGGTGGACCGGAACTTACCCTTATCCTTATAGGTGGAGGTGGGGGTGGTCCTAAGATGGACTTTCCCTTCTGAAACGAGCGAGCCTTCTGCTTATGAACATTGTGCTTCTCAATATCTAGTGTGACATTGAAGGTGGTATTTACGTCAGTGTGACCATAACGCAGTAGTTTACCCTGAAAGCTGGGGTTTAACCCCTTATGGAACCTAGAAAGCGTGATCTCTTGCATCTCCCTCACTTCACACCTAACTATCATATCCTTAAGAAGACTCATATACTCAGAGATCGACCTATTCCCTTATTTAAGGGAATTCATATCATCAAACATTTGCGTTCGATGGTACGCAGGGACGTACTGGTCTGTTAGCATGGACTTCATGCCTGCCCAACTAATGGGTAGTTCACCGTCCACGGTTCTCAGGCGGCGTTCCTCATTCAAACAGAATATCTTCGCTCTACCTAACAATTTCATCCTTGCCACTCGCACCTTATCCACATCAGTCAAATTGTGTCACTCAAAGCAGCACTCTATTTTCATAACCCAGTCTAGGAAAACCTTGAGTTTACCCAATCCATCATACGATGGGAGTTTGACCCGGACAACTCTAATAATGTCAAACTCATACGGTGCACGTGGGACATGTTGATTATTGTTGTTGTTGTTATGGTTATTATTCCCATTATCACGTGGGTTGGCGGACCTGATTACGGGGAGCTGCTTGATTTAATCTTAAGTCGTGTAGCATCTCCCTAATCTCCGTCAACTGATCTGTGAACTCCTGGTGGAGTTCTTCAATCGCTGCGGGAACGTGACCTGCTTCCCGCTCGTCCGCCATTTGGGAGGTAGACGAGGAATACTCCGTGCCTAATCTAGTGCGCATGCAAAATAACAGTGATACTAACTTAAGGAAAATACAACAAATGGAATTGTTCCCACTTACTATATAGGGTAGAAAAATATTTTTTTTGATTTTCTTACTGAAGATAATAAAGAGATTATTAAAAAAAAATTGATTATTTCTGCAGAAAAATAAAATTTTAGACCGCTATTGGCAGACTAGGAAATTTTTTTATTTGAAATTTTGGCAAATAAACGTGCAAGACAAGTGTGTGTCGATGTGCTAATAAAAGGGGGAGGGTGAAAATTAGGAAATTGACGTGAACCTCCCTCTGATATCAAATTGTTGCAGACCGACACGTTGATACCGTAAATTCGTCAGACTAGACATGATTGCCTTTCTATAATCCAATTCTACACTCGCACAAACTTTGTCGTAGCGCACACGTTATGCAATTTTATCAAGCAAATGCGAACGCACGGGCAGCCAAACCAATTTAAGATCGAACAACGACTATAGTTCGATATTCTTTCAAGGGCTAAAAGGACAGACCCAGTCCGATAAAGCGGTTGTTGTACCAAAAGAGATCTACCAAAAAATTGTGATTAAAAAAAATGACAGATCTCTCACAACAAAAAGAAAACGAAGGTTCGTCAAACCTCTCAAACTTAAATAAAATAAAGATGAACAACAAAATCAATCGAAGAAAACCACGACAAAAATAATGCTATCAAGAATCAACGTTAAAGTTTACCATCACAAGAAAAATCTTTGGAAAAAAACACACAAAGGTAGAAGTTTTCGTTAAAAAATCGGAATGGATGATTCCGATTTCACTAACTTGGATCGCTCTTCAAAGGCTCCGCCGGAGTCACGCCGGATGGAGAGAAAACTCGTCCGCCTTCTTCGCTTCACGCCGGAGCCAGTTCACACGGGGGTGCTATGTTTCTTGGACAAAATCCACCGAAAGATGTGTTGATGGAATTATTTCCCAGTGAGAGGAGGCTGCCGGGTTTTATGGTTGAGAAAGGTGGTGGTCAGATTTTGAGAGGAAGAGAGAAAGTTTGGTGGAAGGTTTTGTAAGGGGAGGAAGTGGACGAGAGTTTTGGGGAGATAGAAAAGGTGGCGGCTAGAGAGGGTGGTTAGGTTTTTTGAGAGAGAGAGGGTTGGAGTGGTGGAGAGAGGAGGCCGTGAGGTTGAGAGGAAAGAGGAGGAGGGCCGGCGGCGGTTTGGAGAGGGGAGTAGAGAAGGACGACGGTTTTGAGAAGAGAGAGGGCTACGCTTGGCCGAATTTTTGGAGGAAGAGGGAGAGATTATCAAAGGAGATTATGATTCACTTTTTCTTATCATTCAACTTAATGAAAAAAAGCAATAATATGGCCTTAGATAGGCTTACATCCATGTTCGGCTACATGCAGCCCAAATAGAAAAATAAACACACATTAGTTTTTTTAACATAACATGAAAATATAAATGCTTTCAAATAAATGCAAATATAAAACGCTCTCAAGTAAATGCAAATAAATATTAATAGGTTGACTAGCGCCGAAGGCGGAGATTGTAACATGTCTCCACAAGATCACCACGGCGCCGCAAGTCCTTGACTGGAGACGGAGAAAGATCTTTCAAAAGCATGTTGTCGCCTTCTTCATCATGTTCGAGGTCGCCGTCTTCATCAAGACTTCATGTTGTTGTGATTGAGAGGCATCTGGTTGATGATGTAAGATCCGCAGGCCATTTCCCATGCCCAAAAGGCCCTGAGAATTTCTTTGGAGTGAAGAAAGTGCTTGCAGGTTTCTGCCAGATGACGGATCTTCCTCTCTGTAATATCATTTTGTTGTGAAGTATGCGCACAAGAAAAAACTCCCTCTGGATTTTATACTTTCGACAAAAGTTAAGTAACTCATTTGAAATAAACCCCCCTCCACTATCTGTTCTCAACTTATTTATCCATAGAATTAGTTGACCTTTCACGAGCTTTTTGAACTCCACAAACTTCTGAAAAATCTCTGACTTCTCCTTCACAAAATATACCTAGATATATCTGGTGAAATCATCAACCAAGAACAACATGTATCAGCTTCCTCCATGACTGGGGGTTATGGTCGGTCCCATCAGATCATTGTGGATGCACTCCAATAGTGCCTTGCACTTGCGTAGGGACTTGCCAATTGGAAGGCGATGAGTCTTTCCATACTGATACCCTTCACAAACCTGACCATCGCCCAAAGATGAGAGACTAGACATATTTTTCACAAGACCTCTCATCTCTATAGCCTTTAACTTGTCCATCCTAACATGTCCATCATTTCATTCCAAATAACTGCACTATCGTTAGCCCTCATATTTTAAACATAAGAACTTGTTGACAAAACAAACAAGTCATTCACACTTCTCTCAATATGAGTCACATCATCCTTTATAGCTGATATGTTCCTAAGAAATTTCACTTCTGTCGGGTCAAACAGAATGTGATAGACAACATCCACAACATTGGTCACTAAGAAGAGGTTCTTTTTCATTCCCGGTATGATATGAACACTCCGCAAAGTGAGTGGCCCTTATCAATGCATAAATAAACCATTCTCTCCTTCATGACTGCATGCATAGTATCATTAGCAATAATGATAATATCATTACATGTATACAACTGTAAAGAAGAGAACTTCAACTTGTCTCTGGTGAGGTGATGACCAAACCCTATGTACACGATCCAGTCAGCCTGATAGTTGATGGAGGCCAAGACACGAATAGACATTGCCTCCATATCTGCCATGAAACAATTCCCCCACCCGCTTTCTTCTTTCCTGGATTCAGCTCCTTTATCTGTAGCGTGTCCTTACTGAAGATTGACTCTGTAGTACTTCCTGAAGTGACCAAGCTTGTTGCACTTGTAGCACCTTGGTTCTTATATCTTCCCTCCATCCTTCTTAGAAGCCTTACTCCTCTCCTGATATGATGAAGTTGAAGGATCATCTTCAACAAGTGTCTTATTCTTCCTGTCATATCTCTTCTTCTTATCAGAGTAGAGAACCTCGCTATCTCCCCTTGAGATAGAAACTCCAGTCATCTGCTTTGCCAAGATTTTCTGCGAAGCTAGCAGATTATCCAGCTTCAACAAAGATGACTGATTGGCCCAGCCCTATACAGAAGTAACAAAGGTCACATACTCCTTCCGCAAGTCGCGGTTAATATGTATTTTCAGCTTCGTCTCTAAGATGGGCTCATCTGGATCTAATTCTGAAATCTCAGCACATAGCCTATTCATCTTTAAGAAGAAGGATGATATTGATAGGTCTCCCTATGTTACTTTCTCAACCTCATTTTGTGGCCTTTTCTTTCACGCGCTGCTCACTATCTTCCGCCTTCCCATATTCAGGCCTATATATAAGCATTGCCATCCAATGAAAGCTCTCTGCCTGGCCTTTCTAAAAGACGCCTCCTGCATGCCATTTTTTATACCTCTCACTTCCATTTGGATGACAACGTTTAATGTATAAGCCATTATATATAATATTTTATTTTATATATTTATAATTTTATATGCATATAAACAATCCTCCCATTGACTTCAGTCAAACGCTATATGTCGCCAACACCAAGTGGCTGCACTATATTTTTGAGCATATCTGAATGGAAGTAGTGAATTAGAAGCCCATAAATTGCGACCCATGCAGGAACAGGGTGGATTCTGCGTCCAATGTGAACTCTGGGGGGCCATTTTAGAAATCTTAGTAAATACTGCTCCATCATTACATACTCTTTTAGCCAAACCTTCTGAAAATCCAGCATTTTTTCAAAGAAGATGATGTGCCATGGATCTAGATGTGAAATCTAGTATTCACCGGAGAGCTTGAAAATGGAATTGAAGATCCCCTTTAGGGAAGAAAGAGGAGGTAGGCCATATCAACACTTGGCGACTAAGGTGAACTTGAGGGGGGGCACTGCCTTGTTAACGTCAACTCTAGAGAATCTGGTGCATACTCTCCCATAGGTAGAAGGAACCAGAGGCCGTAATGGAATTCCAAGAGGAGAAGGAGAGGCCATCTTACCAGCGACCATTGCATAAGACAAAAGGCCAGCATCTACTAGGAGAGGCAGATCAGCAGCCATTTCCACACCAACCCAAACCAGCAGCACCGACAGACCGAAGCCGCCGGAACAAGCCCCAAGCGCAACCCTAAACACGTCTTACCGATCGTAGGTTGCCCGGCACGGGCGCCCCGCTCCCGGCCGGCCTCGGCAAGGCCGGCGCCGGGCGGTCCTGCACCTGGCCGGCCTCAGTGAGGACGCCGCCAGGAGGCTCCACGCTCGCCTCGCCAAGGTCGCCGTCGGGCGGCCCTCACCCGACCAACCATGGCGAGGCCTGCGTCGGGTGATTCTTTCCCCGGCCGGCCGCTTGGCCGGTCTTCCCCGGCCGAGTTATTTCGGTCAACCTCCCTTAACCGACACTGTCTGATCGTCCTGCCACAATAACCCAACATCCGTTATATGGGTAACCACCCGCGTAACCATCCATAAAACCACTACGGTTAGTGGATATATTGTGAATGAAATTACGTGTTGCATATAACGAAATATTATGTAAATAAATACGATCAAAACTATGTAAAATATGATCTGCATCCAATAATTCAGGTGGTTACGTTGTGCGGAAAGCCGCATAACCACCGTAACGACCTCATGTAGCCTATACAAAGTCCCCATACCACTCTCATTTCAAACTTTCTCTCCTCCTAGCTTTCTTCTTCCTCAGGTCGGAGCTCTGCAAAAATCATCCTACGAGTCTTCTCCTCCCGTCGAGCCACCTAAAAAATCGCCAAGTCCATGACGCTATAGAGAAGAAGTTCTGTTTACCGCTTTATGGAGTCTCCTACACGTGCGACGCACATCAAGTCCCCACCAACGCTTCTCCACGTGTTAGGGTACAAAGTTCTTCAGCCAAGCAGCGTCCGAGAATGCTCTTCTCCACCCGAAAGTATCCGAAAATAAGTTTCGTGTGAGTCGGCCTGCTGCCAATCAAGCGCACTTGAAATCTCTCTAATTTCTGTTGAATTTTTGAAGTGAAAGTAGCAGTTTGGGCGGACTGTACGCGTGGCCTGTGCGGACAGTATCGGCGGTCTCGGATTACCAGACCAAGCGTTCTGTGCGAACAGAGCTGGCGACTAGCCAGGTCGGCCAGTGTTCTGCATCCTTGTTCCCAGGCATTAACCAGGCAGATTGGATCTGTATCCACAGTTAAGGCGGACTAGTGGTGTTCGCCAGGTTAGGCGAGCTAGTGTTTGTATCCGCTTGTTTTAGCGGACTGGTGGTGGAATTGGCTATGTACATGACCAGGAGGGCTACGTCTTATGGCGCGAGTTGTTGCAGACTGTTCTCCTTGTCGGTCGAGTCTGACAGCTGTAATCTTGGTGCCTAGGCTGCGGGCTTGGTGTGTGCTGTCTGGAGCTGAGTCCGCAAGTTTTGCGGACTGGAGCTGTGTCCTCAAAGTGTGTGGACTAGGGTGGTTTCCATAGAGTTTACTGATGGAGATCTCCCTGGCTTGGCCTTTTGGCGACTTGGCGGATAGAATTCTCTATCTGGCCTGTGTGTTGTGTGGCGGGTTGGCTTCGGCTTGTTGCGGGGAACAAGCTTTGTATTTGCTGTTTGTGCGGATACACTCTGTGCTCGCCGCGAGCTCAGGTGGTGTTTCTATTAGTAGGGCGGTGACCACACTCATCTCCGTGCCTATAAATAGGACCCCCCGTCACATCTATAGTAACTGAATGAACAGTAAGCCTACTCGCGACTAGTTGCTGCGGACTAGATTTTTTATCCGCACGGTTTGAAGAGTGTAAGAAATGGACAAATATCTAAATAAACTACAAATTTTATTGCTCTAAAAAAATAATCATTATATAGGTATGCCCACTTATTTACAGAAACCGAGGGAGGGGAGAGAATACAACCAACGATGTGGGATTAAATATAAACCGCGCGGCCTATGCGGTTTGACAAGGTCAAACTGCACAATGTACAACGAACAATAGGCCATCCATCAACAATAAGGAAATATGCCAGACCGCCAGGGAAGACCACCAGGATAGGCCGCCAGAACTCCAGGGAAGGCCGCCGGGGCAGGCCGCCAGACCGCAACTACGGGTTACCACTAGACCGCAGTTGCGGCTAACCAACAGACTGTTGCTGCGGGTTGCAACCAGACCGCCATAGCAAGCAGCCAGACCTCCTACAACTTGCCAGACAACCAGACCGCCTGGACAACCCACCAGACCGCCCGAACACCTAGCCGCCCGACTTGACTATGAAACCGCCAATCTCTAACACTCTCCCTCAAGCTGGAGCGTATATGTCAATCATGCCCAGCTTGGTACAAACATCTGAAGCGAAAACTGATTTCGTGAAGAAGTCTGCCAGTTGTTGGGTCCGGCGTTCCTTCACTTGACCCGTGGCGCTCTGCTACTTATATAAAAAATTAAGTAGCACCCTCTCCAACAGTCCGGGCTTTTGGTGTAGTTGGGTATGCGCTTGATCCTTCAATTGGTATCAGAGGGAGGTTACGGGTTCAAGACCGGGGGGCGCTATTAAATCCTGATTTTTCCCTTCTACCTGTGTGGGTCCGGTGGGTCAGGCAACCGTGGACATGTGGTAACCCCACCTCTGAGCCGTGTGGGCCATGTGGTAACCCCACCTCTGAGTCGACGAGTTGTGCTGGACGCCGGGGGGGGGGGGATTGTTGGGTCCGGCGTTCCTTCACTTGACCCGTGGCGCTCTGCTACTTATATAAAAAATTGAAGGATCAAGCGCATACCCAACTGCACCAAAAGCCCGGACTGTTGGAGAGGGTGCTACTTAATTTTTTATATAAGTAGCAGAGCGCCACGGGTCAAGTGAAGGAACGCCGGACCCAACAATCCCCCCCCGGCGTCCAGCACAACCCGTCGGCTCAGAGGTGGGGTTACCACATGGCCCACACGGCTCAGAGGTGGGGTTACCACATGTCCACGGTTGCCTGACCCACCGGACCCACACAGGTAGAAGGGAAAAATCAGGATTTAATAGCGCCCCCCCCGGTCTTGAACCCATAACCTCCCTCTGATACCAATTGAAAGTGAAGGGATAGATACTACTCTAGAGGGGGGGTGAATAGAGTAATCAAATTTTGCACAATACAAAACTTAACTGTCTACCCAACTCCCTTGGAGTGAAGTGCGGAATGAAGAGATTATAGATTTTGATTTAACCTTAAAGCCTAACACAAGTGATGTGCAAACACAAGCTAACTGTAATTACAGTTAAAGCTTGGAAAAACCTAAACAGCAACTAGCAACCTAGTTATATCTATTCACAGCCACAGTACAGGAATTAAACAGTTGAATCCAGACGACACAAGGAAATTTATAGTGGTTCCCCAAACAACTTGGGTACGTCCACTCTTCTACCCACACGGTAGGAATCCACTCAGGTTTTTGATCAGGTGCCCTGCCACCAACAGAATCTGCTTCAGGTAGATTCAGAAACCCTTTAGACTTTTGATCAGGTGTCTAAAAACCAAGAACAGGTTTTTGATCAGGTGCCCTGCCACCAAGGGATACTTTTGAAGGGAGTAATAACCCTGTACAGGAGGGGGAAGAAAGTTAAGATGTCTTCTCTATTTTACAATAGATTAGAGAAGCACAAAAAGCTTGCACTGAGCTAGAATGCTCTAAAGAATCAAGACTCCCTTCTGGCTTTGGATGCCATGGAAGAAGAAAGGGAGAAATCTGTTTCAAAGCTTAAAGAAAAGGCTGTCTCAGAAGCCTATGATCCCTATGAGAACCCTCCATCATCCCATTCTGATGATGATGATGATTCAGATGTTTCTTAAAAATCAAAGAAAAAGAAATCTGCTGCTAAGAAAAGAAAAGCTGCTCCTCCTCCACCTCCAAATAAGGATAATGACATTCCCTATTATATTTTGAAGGGCATTGACCCCAAATCTAAAGATTTTCAGCATTGGATGAGGTTTTCGAAAAATCAGCAAAAAGAAAGGAAGAGAACAAAGAGGTATGACAGTCCAGTCTCCAGATGGACTCCCAAAGGTCCTCCTCCACCTCCAGGTGCAGGAGCCTCTGGGAATCTACCTGCTAATAGATCTGCCGCCTATGGAAAATCTGGGTCTGCTCAGCCCCAACCAAGACAAGATTATCAAAGTTCTCACGGCAGATCATCTTATGGTTCTCAAAGACCAATGAAGGAGGTTGTGGCCCAAAGACCAACCTTTTCCCCACCTCCTTCTCCAGTTCAATCTGAGAAAAGTGTTTCGAAAGGTAAATAGTTTACAGTGTTTTAAAACCTTCTAGCAAATCCCCTTTTGCTAAGTTTATTCTAATGTCTTATCTAGATATAATAGCTGATGCTGCTTCTCCAGAGCCCGTATATGAAAATCCTGAGCTCGATCCTAATTTTAGGATGGCTCGCTTTCAAGAGCTTGTAGGGGCAGCCCAAATAAGAAAAGCAAGAGCCGAAGGTAAAGATACGTCTGGTTTTACTACAATGTCAGCATATAGAAAGAAAGAATTTGAAAAATTCCAAGTCAATCCTGAGATATTTGATCCAGCAAAGTACATGGAAAAACATCCTGAAGCTGTTGTCCCCAGAGCTACAGAACTAAAGATCATTGGGGCTCAGGATCTGAAGATGTCAAAGAAGGAATCAGATGACCCGCTTAGAAAAATTTCTTTTGTCTCTAGTTCTTCTGATCCCTTACCTGACCCTAAAGATTCTTAATAGTTTGATTAAACTGCTGTGATATATTTGATTATTTGCTTATCTGATTGATAATCTGCCAGTTTATTGCTATCTATCTGTTGAAATTATTTTGTTTATTTTATTGCTAGCTGTTTTAGTTTTTGAGAGACTTAACTCAAATAGGGGGAGATTGTTGGTACCCTAGTTTGATTTGAGTTTAGTCCTCTCCTTTGTGCCCCTTGACCCAAGAAATATCTATGGTCAATGGTTAGGAGTCTAGCTGTAGAGTCCTCGCTTTTCCAAATTGAGAATTTGGTTAAGTAGGTTTTTCGTTCGACTATAGTCGAACGTCGTTCGACTATCGTCTATCGACTGATCGACGATCGTCTATCAGTTGGTCGACGCCTTGGTCTGCGCTGATAGTTCGACTATCTGTTGATAGGTCGACTATCTGTTCTGCGCTGATAGTTCGACTATCTGTTGATAGCTCGACTATCTGTTCTGCGCTGATAGTTCGACTATCTGTTGATAGCTCGACTATCTGTTCTGCGCTGATAGTTCGACTATCTGTTGATAGCTCGACTATCTGTTCTGCGCTGATAGTTCGACTATCTGTTGATAGCTCGACTATCTGTTCTGTGCTGATAGTTCGACTATCTGTTGATAGCTCGACTATCTGTTCTGCGCTGATAGTTCGACTATCTGTTGATAGCTCGACTATCTGTTCTGCGCTGATAGTTCGACTATCTGTTGATAGCTCGACTATCTGTTCTCGCTGATAGTTCGACTATCTGTTGATAGTTCGACTATCTGTTCCGCTTTGATAGTTCGACTATCTGTCCTGATAGCTCGACTATCTGATAGTTCGACTATCTGGTGATAGATCGACTATCTGGTTTGTTTTGATAGATCGACTATCTGTTTTCTGAGGTAGGTCGACTATCTGCTTGATAGTTCGACTATCTCTGTGCGCTTGATAGCTCGACTATCTGTCCTAGATAGATCGACTATCTGATGGTTCGACTATCTGTCCTGATAGTTCGACTATCTGCTGCGGTAGCTCGACTATCTGTTTGATAGCTCGACTATCTGGATCGTTCGACTATCTGCCCGATAGTTCGACGATCTCCTGGCGTCGTTCGACGATCTTCGAAGGTCGTTCGACGTTTTCTGTATGCCTTTGTATTTTGTATTTATTTATTATATTTAATTAATTAATACATTTTCTGGCACAGTATTTTAAGCTGTATGATAAAGTTTCCAGGCATTATTTGCTCTATTCTTATTGCCTGAGTTAAAATCTTTTAAGATAAAGTTGTTTGTCTTATTAGCTGTCATTTTAATTTACCTTATCTGCTGACAACCCTTTATAGCCGTTGGACTGAAAAGTCTTCTTTTGCTATAAAGAGATTGTTTTCTGATGTGACTTTATTTAGTCTATCTGTTTATTTGATTTAAGCCTGCAGCTTCTTAGAAAGAGGTTTATTCCTTTTTATAGAATGTTTTGCTGCAGAGATATTTCTGTCTTCTTGATATTTACAGCCCAGGTTTCAAGGCTCAGTAGAAGACAAATTAATTCAAATAGAAGAGAGCCGTTGCTTGCTGATAATTATATAAAGAACCCTTTGTAGAAGGATTCAAGCTAGTTAAACAGTTAACAGAAGCAAGTATTACACACATATTCAAAAGCACTCAAGCCTTCATCAAGCTCAAGCTTCCTGCTCTCAGAAAACTCCATCTAACTGAGAAGTGTTAAGATCTTCATCTCTTCTTCACCTGAGTTCTCCTGCTTTCAGGAAGTTCAACTCAGAGTTTCTTTGAAGAAGAAGAAGAAGAAGAATAGCTGCTTGAAGAGTTTTCTTTTTGTTATTTATTTTCTTCCTGTAGCTTTTCCTTCAGAATTTTCTGAAGAGTTTCTGCACTGAAGCAAGACTTCACCTGGACATCTTTGAGCCAGGGGGAGCCTTGATTCTTTAGAGCATTCTAGCTCAGTGCAAGCTTTTTGTGCTTCTCTAATCTATTGTAAAATAGAGAAGACATCTTAACTTTCTTCCCCCTCCTGTACAGGGTTATTACTCCCTTCAAAAGTATCCCTTGGTGGCAGGGCACCTGATCAAAAACCTGTGCTTGGTTTTTAGACACCTGATCAAAAGTCTAAAGGGTTTCTGAATCTACCTGAAGCAGATTCTGTTGGTGGCAGGGCACCTGATCAAAAACCTGAGTGGATTCCTACCGTGTGGGTAGAAGAGTGGACGTACCTAAGTTGTTTGGGGAACCACTATAAATTTCCTTGTGTCGTCTGGATTCAACTGTTTAATTCCTGTACTGTGGCTGTGAATAGATATAACTAGGTTGCTAGTTGCTGTTTAGGTTTTTCCAAGCTTTAACTGTAATTATAGTTAGCTTGTGTTTGCACATCACTTGTGTTAGGCTTTAAGGTTAAATCAAAATCTATAATCTCTTCATTCCGCACTTCACTCCAAGGGAGTTGGGTAGACAGTTAAGTTTTGTATTGTGCAAAATTTGATTACTCTATTCACCCCCCCTCTAGAGTAGTATCTATCCCTTCACTTTCACAGTTCTTTATCAGAAGTGACGAAGGGAGTACAGATCTGATTCTTCAACACCTCTTCCCTAATGAAATGACAATCCACCTCAATGTGCTTTGTCCTCTCATAAAAGACATGATTGTTTGATATGTAAATGATGGCTTTGTTATCAAAGAACATAAGAAGAGGGTGATCATAGACTTCTCCCAAGTCAAGCATAAGCGCTCGTAACCATTTCAACTCATAGGTAGTTGAAGCCATGCTCCTATACTCTGCTTCAGCACTAGACCTTGAAACTACAGCCTGCTTTTTGCTTTTCTAACTAACAAGGTTTCCTCCTACAAAGATACAAAAACCTGATGTATAATTTTTATCTTCCTTGTTATCAGCATAGCTGGCATCAGAGTACGTTTCGACCTTCAGATGAGCATTCTTTTGAAATAACAAGACCTTCCCTGGAGACCCTTTTACATACTCCAGAATCTTCATGGTAGACTGAAGATGACACTCTCTAGGATTCTGCATAAACTGACTGACCTTCCCAACTGCATAACAGATATTTGGTCTAGTAACAGTAAGATATATGAGTTTGTCTACAAGACATATATACACCGTGAAATCTGGAAGAAGAGGAGAATCTTCAGTCCACCCTTTATCATCTTCAACTTCAATCGGACAACGAGCAGGTTTCGTGTCAAGAAGACCGGTTTCTTTTAAGAGATCTAGCGCATACTTTCGCTGTGAGAGAACCACCGAATTTCTCTTTCGAGAAATCTCAATTCCTAGAAAGTACTTCGGAGTTCCCATATCCTTAGTCACAAAATGTTGTTGAAGATGTCGTTTGGCTAAATCAATGCCTTCTTTATCATCATCAGTCAAAAGAATATCATCAAAATAGACAGGAAGAAATACAAGACCTTTAGTGGTCTTGCTTATAAACAGAGAATGATCAGCAGAGCTTCGATTGAACCCAATAAGATAAACAACTCCACTGAACTTGTCAAACCAAGCTCATTGACTTTGCTTTAATGCATAGATCATCTTCCGTAGCTTGCAGACCTGAGACTCCCCCTGAGTGGAGGTTGCTCCATGTAAACCACTTCTTGCAAATCTCCATAGAGGAAGACATTCTTCACATCTAACTAAGACATCTCCCAGTCTCGATTAACCGCGACAGAGAATAGAACACGTATAGTGATGATGCGAGCAACAGGGGAAAAAGTATCAAAGAAGTTTACCCCATATGTCGGAGTAAATCTTTTGGCAATGAGCCGTGCCTTATAGTGATCAGCCGAGCCTTCTGGAAGATACTTAACCACAAAGACCCTTCTGCAACAAACCACATCGATTCCCAAAGGTGGGGGGACAAGAGTCCAAGTCCCTCTCTTAGTTAATGTATGCATTTTTTCATCCATAGCAGCTTTCCACGGAGGACTAGCAAGAGCTTCTTGATACGTTGCTGGGATCACAATAGAATAAATAGTTAGAGCAAAACGCTTGCCTTCTGGGGGAAGTTGAGCATATGAGACAACAACATCAATAGGATGCTGAGTAAATTGTCGAACGCCCTTTTACAGGGCAATGAGAAGATCAAGGTCACTATCGACCGGAGGAGGCAATGCACTGTCAGAAGAAAGAAGAGGGCCTAGAACAGGCACAGAAGGCTCCATGGGCAACACATCAGTCTTCCGAGAGAGAAATAGATCAACAGGAGCAGGTGTAGAAAGAACTGGCTCCGACATAGGTGTCGAGATAATGGGAAGGGAAGAAGAAGTATCGGAAGGCAAAAGAGAAGTAGTAGAAAAATATGGTGTATCTTCATAGAATGCAACGTCTGCTGAAACGTACTATTTGCGCAGAATAGGATCAAAATAGTGATATCCCTTCCGAGTTGGAAAATAGCCAAGGAATGTGCATTTAACAGAATGGGGAGAAAGTTTGTCACGACCAGGAATGGGTATGTGAACAAACGTCGTGCATCCAAAAATTTTGAGAGGTAAAGGAAATGGTTTAGCCTCGAGATATAAAATATAAAATGGAGTCTTTCCCTGAAGAATAGACGAGGGAATACAGTTGATGAGATAGCAAGAAATAAGAACCGCATGACTCCAATAAGACCGAGGAACATTCATTTGTAAACAAAGACTGTGAGTAAAATATAGGAGATGGTCATTCTTGCGTTCAGCAATGCCATTCTGTTGAGATGTATAATAACACGTAGTCTGATGAATCAAGCCATGACTCGTACAAAATTCAGAGAATTGACGGCTCACATATTCTTTGGCATTATCAATACGAAGAATCTGAATTGGTACATGAAATTGCATGGAAATCTCATTATAAAAAGCAGTAAACACTAAGAACAACTCAAAACGATCTTTCAAGAGATACAACCACGTACATCTGGATAAATCATCAATGGAAGTAACAAAGTATAAGCTTCCTCTACCAATAGTGGCAGTAGGAGAAGGACCCCAGATGTCAGAGTGAACTAGTTCAAAAGGACGCGAAGAACAACGTCCCATTCGAGCTGGGAAAGAAGAGCGATGATGTTTACCCAACTCACAGGCTTCACAGTTCAAATGAAAATCCTATGAAGGAAGTTCCGGAAAAATTTGATGAATGAGGCGAGATGGAGGATGACCAAGACGATGATACCATTGTTGAAGAGAGGAATAAGCAGAAAAAACAATGTCTTGGTCAAGAAAAAAAGGCCACCACTTGCAGTCCTAGTAGCAATCGTAGCTTTTGAGACAGAGTCAGAGAAAAAACAAGTGGTGCTAGTAAAAGTAACCGTGCAATTCAACTGAGTATAGAGAGCATGAACTGAAAGTAAATTGCACGGAAAATTTGGGACATAGAGTAAGTATCCTGGAGCAGCAAAGACGAGGAAATTTGAACAGTACCACTACCTTGAACAGGAGCAGAAGTACCATCTGCAATAATAACAGAAGGTAGCATGTTTTTGGCAGTCAAAGAAGAGAACAAATGAGAGTTGTCAGTCATGTGACAAGTGGCACTAGAGTCAATAAGCCACTTGTCAGAGGAGGCCACAAGAGCACGAGCTGTTGAGGTGAGAAGAGAAACCATCTTCAGGGGGAAAGAAAATGGCAAGAAGAATTCTAACCTCACGGTTAGAAACAAGCCGGACAAGAACAAGACAGGAAATAGGTCGCAAAAAAAGAGCAACCACAAGAAAAAAGACCGACAGAAAAGTAAACCGCACGGTTTGAGGAGAAGCCGGAATGGACAAAGCCACAACGAAAAGCAAGGAGAGACAAATAGGAAGCAAAGAAACCGCACTAGAAGACCACACGGTCAAGGTGTCAAAACACCAGCGGTAAGAAAAGAAGCTATTACCAAGAAGTGGAGCTCGTGGCGGAGAAGAAACAAGCCGCAGGAAGACAACTCGCAGGGAGAAAAGATAGAAGAAAGAGCGAACAGCCAAGAAGCCGCGCGAGCAGAGCAAGTCGCAACAGAGAGCGACTAACAAAGGAGGTAGGAGCAAAATAAGCCGCACAGCAAACCGCGCGAACACAACAAATCGCAGAAACAAGCGACTAGCAAAGAAGTCGCGCAAAGGCGAAGAAAGAGAAGAGCAAGAGTCTGCTCGGTTAAGGTGACAAAACACCATCGACAAGAAAGAAGCCGCGAACAAAAGGCGGAACTCGTAAGATCACAGAGAAGCCGCGCAAACATAACAAGGCGCAAATAAGCGCGGTTAGAAAGGAAGGAATGCGGCAAGGAACTCGCAAAGGCCGCATAAAGACGCAGCAACAAGCAGAAAGAACCAAGGCAAAGAGGCTAGCAAGGAAGTCCGCACGAACAGAACTGTTCGTCAGACAACATGTCACAGGAAGCAGCGACTAGAAGTGAGGGCAGGGAGGGGAGAAAAGAGACCGAAAACATGCAAAAAGAAGGCTGGATCAAGCTAACCGGAAACGGTTAGAAAAACAAGCCGCTATCTCTTTGGAGCAAAGGATCAGTTTGGCTTTGATACGTTGTAAGAAATGGACAAAGATCTAAATAAACCGCAAAGTTTATTGCTCCAAAAAGATAATCATTACATAGGTATGCCCCTTATTTATAGAAACCAGGGGAGGAGGGAGAATACAACTAACGATGTGGGATTTAATATAAATCACGCGACCTATGCGATTTGATAAGGTCAAACCGCACACTGTACAACGAACAATAGGCCATCCACCAACAACTAGGAAAGATGCCAGACTGCCAGGGAAGACCACCGAGACAGGACGCTAGACCGCCAGACCGTTAGGGAAGACCATCGGGGAAGGTCGCCAGACCGCGACTGCGGGTTACCACCAGACCGCAGTTGCGGCTAACCAACAGACCGCTGTTGTGGGTTGCAATTAGACCGCCATAGCAAGCAACCAGACCTCATGCAACTCGCCAGACAACCAGACCTCCTGGAAAATTCGCCAGACCGCCAGAACATATAGCTGCCCGACTTGACTGTGAAACCGCCAATCTCTAACAAAGAGTTTAATCGGTTTCTACTGTGCAGGTTTTGCGGACAGTATTGAAGAGCAAGGAATTTGGTTCTAAGGCAGTGCGGACTCTGCGGATAACAATCGGCAGTTAACAGCAGGTCGCTTGCAACCAGACGGTTTCACTTATGCAACTAGTTTCCCTGTTCAATAAGTTGTCCGCTCTGGCGGCTTAGTTCAGTTCGACAACAACAGATCGATGAACAGAGTTCGGCCTTGGAATAACGGGAATTGCGCGAGGCAAGGTTGCGGTCTGGTGACCTGTCGGTTTGAGCGGACTCCTTCAACGGTTAGCAGCAAAGTCGGCGGCTTCTTCCTGAGACCGCGCGACTTGTTCTCTTGCTTTGTTTCTTTTTTTGTTTCCATCGGATACATCGGCGAAGCATGTCTCGCCATGTATGCCTTGTCTTGTAAAGAAAATTTATTGATAATATAAGATTCTTGCTCTACTTTGTGCATCTGGTTTATTTGACTCAGGACGGTTGAGTGTTCCTGTGCCTGGTTTCCCATTTCCGTGAATCACTAATTTTTACATGGTATCAAAGATTGTCTTTTGGTATCTGTGAAATTTTACATGGTATTAGAGGGAATATATGCTGTGAAGTGATCAACCATCTAGCTTGCTTTTTTGCTTCTGTGAGTAAGTAAACCGGGGATAGTGCAATGGAAGCTGGATATACACGGGGTCTTGGAATCGAGTTGCTTACTTCGACTAAATTTAAAAAGTGGAAATCGTGTATGCGGAGCTATCTTCTGGGTGAGTAATTATGGGAGGTTGTTGGAAGAAGAGAAAGGCAAGAAGTTATTACTGCTGCTGGTGATGAAGCGGTGAGAGCTTGGAGGAAAACAAACGCGAAAGCTGAGTTTACCCTCAAGCGAGCTATCTCACCTGAAATCTTTGATCACATCATAGGATGTGGGTCTGCTGCAGAGATTTGGCCATCCCTCGCTGGATTGTTCAACAGGAAAAATGTAGCAAGACTACAATTCCTGGAAAATGAGTTGGCGAGAACAACTCAAGATGATCTGCCCATCCCAAAGTTCTTCCTTAAGATGAAGAGCTTGTGCGTTGAGATATCAGCGTTGGACCTTGATGAGCCCATTTCAGAGGCTAAGTTGAAAAGTCACATAATCCGCGGTTTGCGGAGGAAATATCTGGCCTTTGTCACTTTGGTTCAAGGCTGGGCCACTCAGCCATCTCTGCTGGAGCTGGAGAACCTGCTGGCATCACAGGAGAGCTTGGCTTGTCAGATGGCTTGCATCACTATTTCTGAAGGAAGTAGTGAGACTATCTTCTCAGGGAAGAAGAAGAGATAGGATAAGAAGAAGAAGACGACTGCTACTGGTGATGACCCTTCAACTTCTTATCAGCAAGAGGGGAGCGCTTCTCCTAAGCGAGATTGGAAGAAGAAGAAGTAGTGTCTTAAGTGCTACAGGTGTAACCAGACAGGACACTTCAAGAAGGACTGCAAGGTCAAGCTGCAGCCTGGGCATGTTGCAGACAAGGAGGGAGCTGGTTCCAGTGCTGAGGAAGCCGGCTGGGGAGGAGCATTTATGACGGGCACTTGTGTTCGCGCTATGCCCATCGTCGACTACCAAGATGACTGGATCGTTGACTCTAGGTGTGGTCATCACCTCACCGGAGATGAGTCAATGTTCTCCTCTCTGCGTACATTCTCAGGCAACGAAGCTATCATAACCATTGATGATACTATTCATGTAGTAGAGAAGGAGGATGTAGTGTATTTGGGTAACTGTAACAACCCATTTATAATAATAATAATAATAATAATAATAATAATATAAACAATACTTAAACCTACCCCCTTCTTTAAGAAAGCTGAGCCGGTTTTAAGTCCCGCAAGCCGCAAAACCCGCCCGGTCCCAATCCCGACTCCATGCTCCTGTCTCCGCCTCCTGCGCCCCCGACGACCCCAGATCCGCCGCCAGCGCCTCCTGCGCCCCCGAGACTCCTCCCCGTGGTCGGAAATCCCTTCCTCCAGGCCCGACGCCTCTTCCTCTTGCTTTCCCATCGTCTCCAGTGCTCCCCTTGGCCGACAAATCCTGCAACAACTCTTCTCTTGGTCGGCTACCTTCATCCCTCATCTTCTCCTCCTCCGGCCAGTGAGGGCAAATGCAACATCCTTCTCCGACAACCCTTGCTCCTCCTCGTTCCGGCCGGTGGTTTTCGTGAGGGACTCCTAGGGTTTCACTCAAAACCCCTCTTCGTGGATTTCAGAGCCCCGATCTGGTCTCCTTGGGTAAGGAATTCCATCAATTTCTTGTTTTCAATTTTGCCCTAATTTTGTTATAGTAATGATCACTCTCTGATTGATGCATTTACGTCGATCTCTCTTGAGGTTGTCATGTACCCTTCTAATCTCGATGTTTTGCTTGTTTTCCGGTGCTGCTCTTCGGGTCTAGGTGGTGGAATCACTCCAAGACCTCTCTGAATTAGGGCTTTTCGCATCCAAATGCCGCCAAAATCCCCGATCCCTCGCGGTAGCCTCTTCTCCCCTCTCTCGAGGGAGGTAAATTCCTAAACCCCTCTACTTTTGTGTGGAGCGATTATCAAACGTATGTGCTGGCATAAGAAACTTGTTAATTCAATTTGGAATGCATTTTTGATCTCGATCAGGTATTGCTAAAGCTTTTAACCTCGCTTGCGCCACTTAGCTGTCACGAGTATTTTCGACGTCACTTTAAGGCAAGTAGAGAACCCCCTCTCACTTGCAAAACTTTGGATATTAATCTGGTTAACTATTCTTTTACAAATATTTTTTCTACAAAATTCTGAACTCTCATAATGTTTTCATAACATAACATGATAGGTAATCACCTAAGTACGAAACATAAATACAAATCCGTAGTTGTAAGCAAATCCTTGAATTATAGCGTCTAACTGGGCATCTGTCTGCTGATATGGTCACGACAAGCAGGATTACTTTTCCGATAAGACTTGCACATAGATCTGATCGTGAGCCATGTACGCCCGCTATAGTACCTACATCCTTCATCGATCACGACTTACAAAATATTACATAAATAAATTTTAGGCTATACTCTGGAGTAGGCTAATATTTCAGAAATGTCGGTTTGACCTGGTTTTTAGTATATTTGGTAGCTTTGTACAAGATAGATCAGTACTCGAATATGTCTGTTTTTTTTTGCTCACATTTTAATTAATTAACTTGCTCATGTTTAAATCTTAAGTTCTGAGGCATTTTCCTTCTGTCTTGAATTTGCCTTAGGGTTTCTGACTGCACCGCCTGCTCCCTGAGCTACTTCTCGTTCAGCTGCAGCATTGCTTGGAGGTTTTTCTTTTCTAGTTTCTTGCATTAGGTTTTATGTATTTGAATCCTTTACTGTCTGCTCGTTTATCATATACTAGTTATGGTAAGACATTTTCTTTTGTATCATGGACAACTCCTAGGATGTTTCTGATGTACTAGATCATTTTATTTATGACATTTTCATTACTATTGTTATTGCATTTACTTCTGTTTCAATATTATGTGTATCATTAAATTTTACAAGGAAATACATGTGCATTAATTCTCTATGTTTTAAAACTTTAAGCGCTTCTGTACGTTTATACTCAATAAATTATTCAAACAAAATAACTATTTCTAAAACTATTTTCAGTATCGCTGCATCCGCCTTAGTAGACATGGTTCCTTTCCGCCCATGCTTGTGGCATCACGGTCCGCCCAAAGCGCACTTTCATCTTTGTCGAGACGGGTCGTGACAGTAGTGATAAGGGTCCACTCAAGTTGAAGAGTGTTTATCACGTACCAGGCATGAAGAAGAACCTCTTCTCTGTGACCAATACGGTGGACACGGACTTTCACGTTCAGTTTGGTCCAACAGAAGTGAAGTTTCTCCGCAACGTGTTAGTAGTGAAAGCTGGCGTTGCTCATGTAGGGAGAAGGGTGATGGACTTGTTTGTGTTATCAACAAGTTCCTATGTTGATCGGATGAGTGCATATAATAGCATTGCTATATGACATGAAAGATTAGGACACGTCGGGATGGACAAGTTGAAAGCTATGGCAGAAAAAAGTCTTATGAAAGGCTTGCCTAAGTTGTCATCCTTCAGCGATGGCCACATTTTCACGGGGTGTCAGTATGGAAAGGCTCATCGCCTTTTGTTTGACAAGTCACAAACAAGGAGTAAAGCACCATTGGAGTGTATCCATGGTGATCTAATGGGGTTGACTGTCATAGCTAGTCTTGGAGGCAGCAAATACATGCTGATTCTGGTTGATGACTACTCAAAGTACACTTGGGTGTATTTTATGAAGGATAAGTCAGATGCACTCAGGTTGTTTGTGGAGTTCAAGGAGTTAGTGGAGGGTCGGCTTTGTTTGCGGATCAAGAAGTTTAGAACGGACAACGGAGGTGAGTTCATTTTATCTGAGTTCTCTAACTTCTGCAGAAAGCACGAAATTCAAAGAGAGCTCACTTGTGCTCATACTCCACAAAAAATTGGAGTAGCAGAGCGGAATATCCGTCATCTGACGGAGACTTGCAAATGTCAGTTTCATGCTAAAGGCATCCCCAGGTCTTATTGGGCGGAGGGGATGACCTGTGCATCTTATGCCATCAATCAGATGTCTCTAAGTCCGATCAACATGAAGTCTCCTGTTGAGATGATGTTTAAGGAGAAGCTTAGCATGGAATACCTTCGGGTGTTTGGCTCAACCTGCTATATACACGTTCTGGATGCTCTGAGAACAAAGTTGGATGCAAAGACAAGGAAGCTTGTCTTTGTGGGCTACGCCGACCGGAAGAAGGGTTGGAAGTATATGGACCCTGTGATAAGGAAGTTCGTCATCTCCAGGGCTTGGTGTTCGACGAACTAACGTCTTATGGTGGTAGCTCATCTATGGAGCTACCAGAGAGCAGGTTGGATGAAGGGCAGAAGGAGGCTGTTGAAGATCTTCAAGTGGAGCTGCCTGTGTCACTAGGAGCTCCAGGTGTTTCTAGCTCCGGGGCAGAGACTTCTGGCTCAAGAGGCAGGGGGAGCGATGCTCCAAGTGTGCCCGGGAATGGAGCTGATTCAGAAGAAGCATCAGAGGTGGTGAGCAAGGGTCAGAATCTTCAGAGATTGAAGAGGACCATCAAGCTACCAGCCCGGTATAGCGAAGGAAATGCGGTGAGCTTTGTCTCCTATTTCTTCGCAGGCCCTCTATATGAGCGAGAGACTTCTAGCTTTAATGATGCCACTGGAGTCAAGGACTGGGAAGATGTTATGGATGAGGAGATGACTGCTCTTAGGAAAAATGAGACCTGTGACCTTATACCCAAGGTTGATGATGTTACTCCTGTGACTTGCAAGTGAGTATATAAGCTGAAGAAGAAGACGGATGGAAGCATCGAGCGGTATAAGGCTCGCCTTGTAGCTCGAGGATTTTCATAATAGTATGGCGAATGAAAGGAGGGGTTAGATCTGATTAATCTAGAGGGGGGGGGGGTGAATAGAGTATTAAAAATTTTGGTTCTTTTTAATTATCAGAGTGAAAATAGTGATACCATATAATAGTAAAGGAAAAACAAATAGGCTAACTATTCTAACAATCACAAACACATCAAGAATAAAAAGAAAAAGAAAATGTGCAACCAGACAACATAAGAACTTTTATAGTGGTTCCCCTAAACTTGGGTAAATCCACTCTTCGACCACCCTGGTAGGAATCCACTAGCATGTTTTTGATCAGGTGACTGCCACCAATGAGCTTTTGATCAGGTGCCCAAAATCCAAACTCAAGTCTTTTGGAAGGAGACTTGTGAACCAGCCTAACTTTTGAAGAGAGTTAAAACCCTATACATTTGGGGTGGAAAGAGTTTGATGGAAGTCTTCTCTTTTCTCAAAACATCTTGAGAAGACTATGTGGAATCTGATAGTGTCAAAGCTTCCCCTGAGAAGATGAAGGTTCAGGAAGAAAGAGCCATGCTTCAGGGTGAGTAGGTCTTCTGCTTTGATCTGCCAATGTCCAGGAAATCCAGTGATTGATGTTGAATTAAATATGTCTGTAGATTTCTGGAACAGAAAATGAAGAAAACTCTGGATTTTGTTATTGATTGTTCTTCTTCTGTCTTGAGTATTGACAAAGAATGAAAATCGCTGAGAGAGAATGAAAGCGTCGACTGCTGGTTGAATGTTCTCTTTGCAGTGCTTCTTGTTTCTTTTCTCTCTGTATCTCGAAAAAGAAACGATCTCTTTTTGTTATTCTGCCAATTAGAATTCTCCTTTGAATTTTAATTATATCCATAAATGTTGGCTGATCTAGAGAATTGAAAATGGCTGGAATAAAAAGCATTAATGAGTTTCACCAACTATCCTTGATAGAATAAGCAAATAATTATTCTGATGAATACCATATTTAATGCAGCCAATTAACGGCTATATTCAGAGGAATATGTGCATTAAATACTCAGAATAATACTGCTAATAAATAGAGAATAAAGGAACAGAAGGAAGGAAAAAACTCATTCTGGAACTGGACAGAAAACGTCGAGAACTCTGAACGGAATTCGTCAACCTGAGATCCAAGATCGTCGACCAGAGAATCCCAGTTCGTCGACCTGAGATCTGCGAACTTCTATCTGAGAAATACTTTCCAATTCTACACTCCGAGTTCGTCGAGCTGAGAAACTGACTGAAGAATAGTAAACGTCGACCTGAGCTCGAATATCGTCGAGCTCAGCACAGAGAATTAACTCTGTGTTCGTCGATCTGAGATCACCGATCGTCGAGCTGAGTTCGAAGAATTTCGAACTGATCACTGTCTTTTGAAAACTGCTAAGTTTGAGTCTCTGAGGTCCACTACTGGCTTGTCCAAGGAGGTATAATTAGCAGGACTTAGCCTAAACTCTAGGACTACAAAAACATGACCCTGGCTATACAATGAGGGGTCAGACTCAGCCTAAGATTAGTTAAACTAGCCTAAATCCAACTAGGGATCCAACAATCTCCCCTTATTTGAGTAAGGTCACTAATACAAAACAGAAACAAACAATCATAAAGCAAAAGAAAATATATCTGACAGAAATAAACATTCAGCAGATATTTACAGAATTGTGCTTCATGATATAAACAAAAATAGAGTTCAAAAGACAATTAGAAAATCACAGAAAATAAACTCATTTCTTCTGCTTGGCTTTATCTTTGTCTGATCCTTCAGAAGGTTGCTTGAATTTGATTTCCCTGTTAGGACTGACAGCATCTTTCTTTGACATGTACATGTAAGATGCTCCAATCACAGTTTGGGATGAAGTTCTGGGTACAACAACCTCTGGGTGTAGTTTCATATAATCATCAACATTGAAAAACTTATTAGCCTTAGCATACCTTTTCAATTCTTCTTTTCTATAAGCTGACATAGTTGAGTACTGAGAAACGTCTTTGCCTTCAGCTTATGCTTTCCTAATATGAGAGAGTCCTATAAGTTCATGGAATTTAGCCATCTTGGTAGAAGTCTCCTATTCTGGATCAACAAAAGGAATTGGAGGAGACTCTGACCCTTTTGAACTTGAATCCTACATTGGTTCTTCAGTAGGAACTTTCTTTGAAGAGTCTGAAGGTGGATTGCTTGAAGAAGATTGTTGATTGCTTTGCCTTGGTTGTCTCTGATAAGTTCTTGTCACAGAAGCAAATTTCTGAGTGATGTTGACAGAGGAGCCTGAAGAGGGAGGAGGAGGAGGGTCTTTCTTGAATTGTCTTGGAGGAGACCGGTACCTTCTATTTTTCTTTCTTTCTTTTTGCTCATTCTTTGACAACCACATCCATTATGGCATTCCAGGATAGGGAGTAATCTTCTGCAATATATAGTGTGGAGTGTCATTGTGTGGATTTGGCTTTGGAACTGCCTTAGGTGGAGCTTTCCTTTTCTTAAACACTTTCTTTTTGCTATCATCAAAATCTGAGTCATCAGCTTGATCATCATCAGAAGAGTCTTGTGGATTGCCATACAATGCATCAATTTCTGTAATGACTTCATTTGGAACTTCCTTTCCAGCTGGAGGAGGGATAATTGGAGGAAGAACTGCTTCAGTAGGAACTTCTTCAGTTTCCTGATCCATGTCCTCAGCAAAGAGCTCATCCAAGCCAGGTAATGGAGATATAAAGAAGACAAAAGTGGGAGGAGAAAGAGCCTTGGGCTCAGAAGATTCATCCTCAGCCACCTGGATAAGCTCAGCCTCTGGAACTAAGATAAGTTCTAGCTCTGGAGCTTCAAAGCTTTTCTGAATCTGCTGTAAAGTCTCCAAACTGATAGGAGCTGTGTGACAAACTATACTTGTACACAATTGAAAAGAGACAAAAAGAAGACAGTCTCTGTACAAAAGATCAAAAGAACTTAGAACTGAATCCAGGTCAAAATCTGGAGAAATGAAACAGTCTCCATAAAGAATTTCCAAAGAAATAGTATCAAAGTCAGTATCCAAAAACTCAACAAGTTCTGCATCAGGAATTTCTGTATCAACAATATCTACAACTGCTGCTGTTTCTAGAGCTACAAAATCTTCAACTGCTGCTGCTGCTGGAGCTTCTACTGCTGTTACTACTGGAGCTACTTCTGGAACTACTTCTTCACAGAGCATCTTCCCCTGCCTGGTTTTAGTAGTAACTGGAGCCAAGACCCTGTTAGAAAAAGGAGGGACAAGGAGGGCAGAAAGCTGAGCAGCAAGAGTTGAGATAAAGGTAGCAAGAGGTGAAATGACCTCTGCTATAAGTTGTTTAAGAAGGGGAGTGATGGATTCTAATATGGTGGAGATGGAGGGTGAAGATGAGTCTATGAATTCTGGAGGGGTTTGAGTAGAGACAGATGGATTGATAGAAGATGATGATGGATGACAATCTGTCATGAGTTCATCTAGAGGAGATAAAGAATGGCTTGGAGATGAAAGAAGGTTGAAAGAGGGTAGTGATGTTAAATTTTGAAGTGGAGGTATATCTGCAAGATGAGATGGAAGGGGGGATAGAGGAGGAGTACTGGAATCTAGAGATAGAGCTTGCTCTAGAAGTTGTTGTTGATGTTGCACTAGAGAAGAAATGATGGGGGATTGAGGAGGTGTAGTGTTGATGCCAGGAAAATCCTGACCTCAGAATCGGACTAGGCGACCTAAGGTTACCGGTCTCGCAGTGAAGTCATACAGCCTTTAGATGCGAAAAGGATGAGCTAAAGAAACTAGACCCCAGGCGCTGCGGCAGGAAGGTCCCACCACGTACCCGGTCGCTTAGGCGAAGCAACCCCTTCTCAACCAGAATGGCCGAGCTAGATACGAAGGAGATACGCGAGCTGGAGTTCGCGAGTAATTGTCCGAGTGTTTCCGGTGGTTTCCTTCCTACCCCTGGGGTCCTATTTATAGGGAAATCCAAAGAGAGGGGGGGGGGGGGGGTCTTAATTATACCCCCACCCTGGCGATCGGGCAACTTTCTGGGGAGCTCGTTCGGGACAGGCGAGTATCTCGCCTTAGTATCCGCCTGGCGAGTAGGTCTGGGGAGCTCGCCATACTCGCTCGAGTCTTCTGCGGCCTGGGGCGCTGATCTTGACCCCCTTCTTGACTTGTTGACCTTGACTTCTGATGACCTGGCGGTGGTAGGGCCTACCCTCGTAGAATACGGGTTGTACACAATCCCCGCTCTTTTTGGGCGATGTAGGAGCTCTAAAAGAAACATCCAACACTTATTCGGCGAGCACACCTGCCGAGTATCCGAATTGCTCGCCTTGTCGCGGGCTTGGTGGAGTCTATAAATAGGGGGGGGGGGTAGATTTCCGAGATGGACTTTGAAGCTCGCCGAAAATGTCGGAGGCCAACGCGAAGATGCTTCAGGACAGCCTCGCCGCCTTGTCTGGTCTCCTCGGTATCGCGAGACCAAAAAGGCCGCGCAAGGAGGATGCTGCCTCCGAGGTTCCGCCGTCGAAAAGTAAAAAGGCTAAGAAGCCCAAACAGCCCGCCACCACGGTGGTCGACTCGCCACCACCTTCTGAGCCAGTCACGACGGCGACTGGGGATCCCATGCCTTCTGCCAACACCAAGAAACTTCTGAGCGACCTCGGGCTCGACGACATTCCCGAGTCGGTCATGAATAGTCCGCCGGAGAATCCCGAAGCGGCCAAGGAGCCTGCGCCGTCCCGGATCGAGGTCTTCACCGTGGCAGGTCGTCGTTCTTCGAGGTTCCATTCCTGCTTGCTCGCCGTCGCATGCTTCTCGCTAATTTTCTTTACTTTGCAGATTCCCCTCCGAGTGTCGCGGATGTGCCTCTTGACGTTGCCTCCCTGAGCTCGGCCCCCTTGCTCGCGCTAGCAACCGACAGGCCGCTCCGGACCGCTCACACGGTTCAGGTAAATTTCAGCTCGAGGAGGGCATCGGGGGCTCCCTTAGCGAAAGACATCCTCCCGACGAGCAAAGAGCTGCTGACGAAGGACCTCCCCGCTAGGGAAGTCGCACCAGCAAGCAAGGATTCCCCGGCGAGTAAAGTCGCTTCTGCTGCCATGGGCGACGCAACGCTGCCAGCGACTAGCGTCTCTTTGCCTCCACCGCCGCCCTTGGTCGCTGCTCTTAGCCAGGCGTCGGGTATCGTCTTGCCTCCGCCGCCGCCTCTGTCTGCTCAACAGAGAGCGGACCTTCCGCGACATCCCCCGCCTCCTGCATCGAGGACCCCGCATCAACCGGCGAGTTCGTCTCAGGCTCTGCCGCCGCTGAAGAAGCCGGATAGGCCGCGAACGGCTTACTTCCTCCCGCGAGTTGGGGATTCCGATCACGGTGGTCACGTATCGGGAGGACGCAGGAAGGGCAGATCTTCCGACAACCCTGGCGGCTCGTCTTCGGGGAGGCGAGATGCTTCTGGTCGTGCTCTTTCGCTGCGCCGGTCCCGATCTCCTCGTCGCGGTGAGTTTTTTTCACCTCTGATCATGTCATCTGCCTTCATCCTGACGACTTGTCTTCCGGTTTTTCAGATCGCCCGGCGACCCCTGGGGCAGCTTTTATAGATGCCATCGGTCTGTCAGGGAGCGAGTATCGCCATGCAGCAGCCCGCGCCTACATGGAGCTGGAGAGCAAGTTCGATCAGCTCGCCATCTGCGACACTCATCGATGAATCTCAGCTCTGGAGGCGAGGATGACCAAGATGGAAGGGCTTCAGGCGACTTTGGAGAGCTACGTGGCTCACTTTCACATGGTGAAAGAGAATGATCGCCAGCTGGAGCTGAACAACCATTGCCTGCAGCTGGTCCTTGATGATCTAGCCAACATCTGGGCGAGTATGGGTTCCGCGGGGCGATTGGCGAGGATGGAGGAGCAGATGAGGCTTGGAGATGATGCGACGGTGCTGGCGACGGAGCACTACCGGCGAGCGCGCGAGATTGGTTGGGCCGGAAGACATCCCCATCCTCCGGAGCGGCCACCTATGACATAGTTTGTTTTTTCTTTATTGAGTTGGGCTCGCCATTGGCGACTTTGTAGTTACTTGGATATTGGCGTCGGCGACCATGCTCCTCGTTTTCTCCATGCGTGATTTTCATTTCTTCGATGCGTCGAGTTAGCTTATGCAGGTTCTGACGGATCTCGCAACGCCTTTACTACATTGCGCGACCTTTGTTGCTACTCGGCGAGACGGGCAGACCCTCCCTTGTCTTTGCCTTTGTCTATAAATAGGAGGGGTTGGTGGGTCATAAGTGTGCCGCGATTAACTCTTCCTTCCGAGTAGCCTATCTTCTCGCACTTCTTTCTCTTTTCTTTGCGTGCAGTTCGCGGACATGGTTGGTGACGACGCTAGCGCTCGCCGACAGGCTCACGCCATCAACTTCGCCGATGCGGCGTTCAAGAAGTCAATCACCACAGAAAGGGATCTAGCGACTTTTAGAGAGCGCCTATTGCCGGAGGGATACTCGGCGAGACTCCCTGCTCGCGGCGAGAGACTCAACACGTATGTTGAGGGCGCGCTCGTCTTGTCTCTGCGTCATTTTGACGCCGGCTTGCGACTTCCCTTCTGGCCCGAGTTTTGCGAGGTCCTCCGATATTTTGGGATCATCCCTGCGCAGATCAATCCCAACGGAATGGCGATAATCATGGGATTCCTCTGCTTCCTTCGGGAGGAGAGGATTGCCTTTGACCTCTCCGTATTTCGCCGAGTATTTGCCTTCGCCGCGACTTCGGAGGGGGTCGTCTTTTTCAGCAGCCATGTCTGCACTTTGGTGGGGACCGCGAACAAATTCCACCGCTGGAGCGAGCAGCTGGTGATTGTTCACGGCGATTTCGGAGATACCCTTGGGAGGCCGCACCAACCCGCCGATGTCGCCTTCCTCCCGCCGATCTTAGAGGGTGCTCGCGAGCAGCTCTTTGAATCTTCCCGGGGTCGTCGGTTCGACGTGATCTCCTGGCGACTCAACGTCAACTCGCTGGAGGCGATCCATCCCCACGAGGGTAAGGCGAGAACGAGATGCGACCTGCTTACTTGCTCGCTCTCTTTACTGAAGCTCGTGCTAACTGATTTGGTGTGCCTCTCGCAGTTCCCAACGAGCTTCCGGAGAAGCCTCTCCCTTTAGCGAAGGAAGTCGCCACCTCGCACCTCGAAGCTCGCCCTCTGACCGATGTTGGGGAGAAGAAGAGAACGACCAAGGGAAAGGCGAGGGCCGGGTCGCCGGGGCCTGCGAGTTAGAAAGTGAAGGTGTCGTCGCCTCAGTCTGACGATCATGAATCGCCGATGGACGCTCGGGCACCTCGCTTCCACCCCAACTACAATCTTAGGCACGGGGTGGTGGACTCCCATGGTCGCCCGCTGGTGACCTGGTCGGCGGAGGAGAATTTGGTGTCGCTGAACACCAACCTACCGTACTGGTCGACGGACTGGGAGGACAAGGGGGAGGCCTTCGCCGTGTAAGACCCCCATTTTTTTTTTCTTTTTCGACACCGGGGTCTTAGGCCCAGAACCGCCGCCTTGCGGTGACACCTTCGCACCCGGGAAGGTCGTCACTACAAGACGCCGATTCTGCCGGCCAATTCGATCATAACAGTAGCAATATACTTAAGAAGGTAGCAAGTCCACAAAGAGAATCACATATATAGAAATAAACTCCACGAAGGGAGTGTCCACAGATAGTACATATAATGAAAAATCACGGGCTTATGCCCGGTACATCAAGTCCTCACTACATTTCACTCATCGCGGAAGCAAACTAATACAACTACTATAGATCGGGACTCACTGTCCCTGCTGTCTGGACTCCAGTGCTAGACTGTCCGATCTCCAAACGTGCCGACCTCCGGGGCTGCTCCTCCATGCTGGGCTCCGTGGTCCCCTAAATGATGTGGTTCGAAAACCGTTAGTCTAAAAGACTAAGTCCTATCGTCCCCACCCCTTCCCCCATGGCTCCTAAAGCACCGAGCGGGGAGAAGGAAAGGGAAGGACATGAAGGTGGAGAGTATTCAAATTTCAGATGGCAGCGGAACTAAACTAACAGTGTAAGATGATAATAATCGTACAAAATAAATAAGTAACCTTAACTTATGCGAGTGTACATAAGTTAAGGGATCTTTTGCAGGGCTCCTATCGTATAAAAAGTCCCATACCAATTTATACGATAGGGTGTCGGTTCTATTAGCAGGTTTATAATGTTGAAAGAGAACCTTGACTTATAGGCACGCTCACACGAACTTATAGGCCAAGGGGTCGTTTAGCGAGGCCTAATGTATAGAGCGTCCCATACCGCTTATACATTAGGTGTCAAGTTATATGCGATGGTTATGCTATGAAATACATTTATGACATGATGTGAACATGCATGTGCAACTTACCCACTCGACTCTGTGTACACAGACCTTTAGTTCCCCCTTTCGGAGCCGTTACCTCCTAGGATACCTCCGTAGTGGCAGACGGAAGCGGTGGGTTGGGCCTCGCCCACCTCTAAACCAGTAAAGCACTACCGGTCAGACCTATCGTACGCCTCAACGCTTGGTGCACTAAGCGGACGTCTGCGTACTCTTGCCGGCTGGCGCACCGGACTTCTGTTGGCAAGGTGCTAACCACACTTGCCGAGCCAACCATATTGGTGTCGGTGCATCGAACTCCCCAATATAGAAGACCCACCACCTTAGAACCTTTTATGCACATACAATAATTATGAGTCAACCAACCAACCGAGCCGAAGCTCACCGGACAATTCCCGTCCATCATAATCTACAACCGAGCTAAAGCTCCCGGACAATCCCGTCCGTCATAATCTACAACCGAGCTAAAGCTCCCCGGACAATCCCGTCCGTCGTAATCAACAACTGAGCCGAAGCTCGCCAGACCACCATCACAACTACTGGGCTTATTGCCCAAGTAACCCATACTATCTCCCGGGACACTGGGTGGGAAAGTGTGAAACCCTAGGTTTACTATTTACTGTATGCTTACGAAGTTTTGACTCTTCCTAATTACTACGAGAAAGACGATACGTTGAACCAGATAGGGGGTATTCTAAATAATCATCCGAATGCCCTGAATTATTTACTGGAGACTTATCATGATGCAAATGGACTAAAACCAAAGGATTATCATTTTTTCCAATTATTCTGATATTTGTTTAAATTCCCGTAAAGCTTCTAAGGGCTACCCATTGAGCATGAAGTGCACTTTTCAGAAAGGTATAAAGCTTCATAAATTCATGATAAATTCTAAATAACCATTTAACAATAAATCCAAGATATAACAATTTTTCAAGTATTCAAGTGACACTAATCAATTTTTGAAAATATATCCTTTTTCCTTTTATTAATGAAGTAAGTGCAATAAATATTCATCCAAAAATTCTTAATTAATTTTCTAAAGTAGATACTGACCTAAAAACATCATTGGCCAAATTTCATAATTATACAGTAAGTAAATTGCTCAAAATGATGCAAACAAACTAGATCCAAAATTGCTAAATGCAGACCACCAAGTCAATCTTCCTGTAAAATGGGATGTATATAAAATAATCATCCTACACCCCTATAATAATTAATGGAGGTTCATTATGACCCTTAAGTTCTAAATCCAGAGTTCCAAAATTTTCCTTACTTATTTGATAATTCATTTAATTATTTTAATGTCTAAAATTTCCAAAAATGAACATGAAGTAATACTTTCATTCAAGGAATCATTTTACAAATTTTATATGTTACTCAGAATAATGATATAACTTATCTTCCAAAATATATATTTCTTTTCAGTAAAGCTTTATCTTTAAATCAAATATTCATTTAGGTCCTTGGAAATTCATTTAATAAATATAAAATAATGTATTGCTTCCAAAAATTCAGGGAAATTTCAATTATGAATCTAATGGCATATACATGGTTTGGGACAAATTTCATAATTTATTTATTAGTAAATAGGCTTAAATGAATTTTTGAATAATTCCATCAAATGACAATCTTGTGAACTAACTACCTCATATACTTGTCCAAGAATTCTTATAAAATTTATATAAACTCTTTATGCTTCCAAACAACCTCTGCCAAAATTTCAGGACCTCTCAATTATCAGAAGTAGCATAATAAATTATTTACTTAATTTAAGCATTTCTTGGGTTACAAATGAAGTGCTATAATTATTGACCCAAAATTCCCCATTAAATTACCAGAGGCTCATAATGTCCTTAAGACCAATCTACCAAAATTTCATCTTAGTTTGAGGTGTTTAGCTAACCCATTTCAACCCTAGAATGTTTGTGCCCTAAACTAGGGTTAGGGATTTTAGGGTCCTAAACCTTCCAAAATGCCCTAATAATTTTACCAGAGGGTTATAGTTACCAAAACTCTATCCCTACAAAATTTCATAGCCATACCAGGTGATTTGGCCATGTGCCCTTCACAAGGTACAAAAGCCCTTCCTTAGGGTTTGACCTAAGATCTTGGGCCAAACCAACTCCACTGCCCCCAAATTTCCTTTGGGAGGTGTATCTTGTCATCCCAAACTAGTGTACAAAATTTGAACCTCTGTTGAGGTGAATTGGACACTAAAAGCCAAAATGACCATTTGGACCAAAATACCCTTCTTAGGGCAAGGCTAAGGTTTGCTTGAATCCTATTCAAATCAACTCCAAACTTAATGAAATTTTAACCAGAGGTCTATATTGACCTCATAACCATCCCACCAAAATTTGGTTGAATTTGGACTTCATTTGACCCCTAATTTAATTTACCCTAGCATAATTAAATTATTTACAAAAACTATAGGAAAATTATTCCCAAAAATTCCCATTTTTGGGCAGGGTCTAGGTATAGGGTAGGGTGAGTTCCTGCCAAAATTTCAGCTTATTTGGACCAAGGATGAAGTGTGGGCTACTAATTTAATGACTGCCTAAACATTTGTATAGACCCCACCAAAATGAGTGCCCTGGCCAACCCAGTCACCCAATTTGGTTCAAACCAACTTTTCCAGATAGTAGACTCATAGGGCTACATATTTGGTGTTGACCACTTTCTCTGAAAAAGCCTCTAGGTATTTTTAATATTTAAAACAAAATAATACAAAATCTGTGACAGATATGAAATGATTTAAATATCAAGGCTATAGTTTAATATACATCCGCACGAATCTTGGCGCAGCCCTGGACGGCATCCGGTCATCTCCTTCCTCCAGCCGACGGCCAGGATTACTCCCGCCTGGGCCAACTTCCAGCGGCTGCTGCCGGCGATCCGGCCACCTCCCCGGCCTGCCACCGCCGCCGACACCTTTGTGGTGGTCGGGGCTATCTCCAGGCGGCGGCCCGGCCGCCGGGAAGCCCTATTCCGGCGAACCCGACAACCTCAAATCCATGGAAAAATCGTGATTTTTTTGATTTGGATCGGGCTCAATTGAGCCCGAACCTTGGACCTATCGATTTCTAAGATCTGTCCATGAGTTAAGGAGTGGAGGAGAACCTGTTTGGCGGCATGAAGTCGGGAGGATCGTCGGATTGGCATGGTGGTGGCCGGTGGTGGTCGGATTGCTCAAAGATGCAGGAAAGGGCTTGGCTGCTTCAGGAAAAATGTGGGGAATTCTCCTTGGAGTCTAGGGGAGCTTTTAAAGTGGAGAGGGGAGGTGTTAGGTGGCTGAAAACACCTTGGCCATTTTTGGCCAAGGTCAAGCTTGGCGGCTTGGTAGGTAGGGGGAGGTGGAGCTTGCTCCAGCCAGTCCAAAAAGGCTGCTAGACTCCCCCTTGTCCTTCTGAATTGAATGGGGAGGTTGGGGAGGGGGGAGGAGGAGCACAAAGTCCTCCTTCCTTCTCTTCCTTCTCTTTCTCTCCTCCATGGATGACTTTCTCTCTCCTAGTCATCAAGCCTGAAATTTAGGCTCCTACATGTCACATGTCAGCCCACCAATCTATTTGGCCACTTGGGTCAAGGTTAGCCCTAATGAAATAGGCTTGAGCTTGAGTTAGCCCATTTGGGCTAACTTGACCCAAAGTGGGATTAGGGCCCACCTAGGTCAATTTGATCCTTGATGTTTCCTTAATAGGTCCTTGGTGACCCAATGGCCTCCCCTAGGGTCAAGGTGGGGTTGAATTGGCCCTTGAAGGTCACTTGGCCCTTAACTAGGGTATTTTGACCATTTTAGGGTTAGAGTTGACTTTGGTCAACTCAGCCTTTTTGATTGGTCCCAATGGGTCCTTGGTGATCTATTGGCCTCTCACTAGGCTTATGAGGGTAGGGGTGGGGTCCATTTGGCTAAGGGACTGCAATTGACCCTTGTGTAGGCCAGTTTGACCTAATTGGGGTTATAGTTGACTCTGGTCAACTTAGCCCTATTGACTACTCTCCATGGGTCCTTAGTGACCCATTGACCCCTACTTAGGGTTATGAGGGTATGGGTGGGGTCCTGGAGTTTTGGTGAAGTCCCATGATCACTTTTAACCAAGGTTTAGAGATCTGCTAAGTGCAGACCATAGTGGCCTTGTCCACACCACCAGGTTCACTTGCCTCTTCCCTGGGCTTTCTAGGGTTTTGTCATGACAAAACCACTTCTAGGGGTCTAGTTGGAAATGGGATGTTACAAATCCCAATAAACAAAACAAAGATTTCGTCCCCGAAATCCAGGTTAAGCTTACGGGGACTCCTATCGGGGAGGAAGAAACTTGTAACATCCCATGTAAGTTGAAAGTTTTATGCCACGTCCTCGTGATTGACATGCGAGGTTTAAGGCGTTTGTCGATGTTAAGACAAAATAGTCCAAATGACAAAATCTAGACCCCAATAAACAAAAGTTTAGCCCATATCCTTGAAATTTTAGTTCTACTAGTTAAACATATGAAGGGAATTGAACATTTTGAGTGGTTGCGAGGAATACCTGACTGAAGAGTTCCGGGTATCTTTGTCGCATCAAGTCCTGGGGCTCCCATGTGTGCTCCTCTCTTTCGTGATTTCTCCACAGGACCTTGACTAACGGAACCTTCTTGTGGCGTAGAACTCGTACCCCCTTGTCGTCAATCCGGACTGGTTCTAGGTGAACTGACCGATCAGATGCTATCGGTCCATCTGTGGTTGAAACTTGCTGCTCTGGACGTAGTAGAGCTCTCCTAAGAGAGGATATATGGAACACGTCGTGCAGACTCGCCAGCTCTGGTGGCAGTTCCAGTCTGTATGCCAAGGGACCGATCCGCTCCTGGATCCTATAAGGTCCCATGTACCTTGGGCTGAGCTTCTTCCTTTGTCCGCGTACCCGAGTAACTCCATGCATGGGTCGGATTTTCAAGAACACCTGATCTCCTACCTGGAATTCCACCTGACGGTGCCGAGCATCGTAATACTTAGCCTGCCGGCTCTGTGCTTCTAGCATCCTGTCCCGTATCAATCTCACCTGAGCCTCGGTGTTCTCAACAAATTCCGAATCCAATGCCTTAGGGTCCTCGTCCTGTATCCATGACAGCGGAGTCCTGCACTTTCGTCCGTACAACGCCTCATAAGGAGCCATCTTTATACTAGACTGGTAGCTGTTATTATATGAGAACTCAATCAATGGTAACAATTTCTCCCAAGGTTCACCACGATCTAATATGCAGAGTCGTAGCAAATCCTCCAGCGTCCGGTTGGTCCGTTCCGTCTGTCCATCCGTCTGGGGATGAAAAGCCGTACTGAATGTTAGTCGAGTGCCCAAGTAAGTCTGCACTGACCTCCACTCCCTGGATGTAAATCGTCCATCCCGGTCTGACACAATCGACTTGGGGACGCCATGATAGCGAACGAATTGCTCCACAAACTTCCGGACTAACACTCCCACCGAGTCATCCTTCCTAATTGGAATAAACCTCGCCACCTTCGTCAGTCGGTCGATGATTACCCATATCGAGTCGTTCCCTGTCCTGGATCGAGGAAGTCCATGTATAAAGTCCATGGCGATATCATCAAACTTCCACTCTGGTACTGGGAGGGGCTGTAATAATCCTGCGGGGTTTTTGCACTCTGCTTTTACTAATTGGCACGCCTTGCAACGGGTCACGAAGTAGGTGATATCCTTCTTCATGCCGGGCCAGAACATAGTCTTCTTCAGATCTGCAATCATCTTCGTAATCCCCGGGTGTACCGAATATCGACTGCAATGAGCCTCCGTCATGATGTCTTCCCGGATCTGGCCTCCCTCTGGTATGTAGACCCGTCCTCTGAAGCATACTAAATCATCTCTCAGCGTATAATCTCCCACAGTGCCTGCTTTTAAGGACCGGAATACCGGATCTAGCTGGGCATCCTGCCTCTGTCCTTCCTTGACCCGCTCTCGTATGTCATCCGTGGCGATTAATGATGACAGGTATTCCCGGTATAGCCCAGGGTGATCCTCGGATACTAGGGATATTTGCATTTTATCAAACGTCTGAATCAACTCCAAGGCCATCAATGGTGTTCCTACTTCAGTGTTTGCGGTCTTTCGGCTCAACGCATCTGCCACCACATTCGCCTTTCCCGGGTGGTAGTGCATCTCGTACTGGTAATCTGCCAAAAATTCCACCCATCGTCTCTGTCTGATATTTAGCTCCTTCTGCGTGTCCACATACCTCAAATTTTTGTGGTCGGAGTATATGTCGCAGTGGACACCGTATAGATAGTGACGCCAGACCTTTAATGCAAAAATAACAGCTCCCATCTCTAAGTCATGGATTGGGTAGTTTTGCTCGTGCTTCTTCAGTTGCCGAGAAGCATAAGCTATCACATGGCCATTCTGCATAAGTACTGCCCCCATGCCCTGGTAGGAGGCGTCGGTGTAGACCTGGAATCCTCCTTTCCCTGAAGGGAGGGTAAGTATAGGGGCCGAAGTGAGTCGCCCCTTTAGCTCTTGAAAAGCCTCTTCACACCGTGGGGTCCAGGTAAAGGGCACCTCCTTCCTTGTCAGAGATGTGAGTGGGAGGGCGATACGAGAGAATCCCTCTACGAATTTCCGGTAGTATCCGGCAAGCCCTAGGAAACTTCGTACATCTGTGGCCGTCTTTAATTGTGGCCAGTCCCGAACTGCTTGGATCTTGGCCGGGTCCACTGCTAACCCAGCACCACTGATGATATGGCCTAGGAAGGCCACCTCCTTCAACCAAAATTGGCACTTGCTGATCTTTGCATAAAGCTTGTGCTCCCGTAGTTTCTTCAGAGTCAGCGTCAGATGTTGTGTGTGCTCCTCTTCTGTCCTTGAGTAAATGAGGATGTCATCGATAAACACGATGACGAATATATCTAAATACTCCTTGAACACCTGATTCATAAGGCTCATAAATGCTGACGGCGCATTTGTGAGCCCGAAGGGCATTACAGTAAATTCGTATAGTCCGTATCTGCTACTGAATGCAGTTTTCGGAATGTCCTATTCCTGGATCCGTAACTGGTAATAGCCCGATCTCAGATCCAATTTGGAAAAGAAGTGCGCCCCTTCTAGCTGGTCAAACAGCTCATCTATCCTTGGCAGCGGATACGTATTTCGGACTGTCAATCGATTTAGAGCTCGGTAGTCGATGCACAGTCTCAGAGTTCCGTCCTTCTTTTTAACAAACAAGACCGGGGCTCCCCAAGGCGAAGAGCTCGGTCGGACAAATCCAGCCTCCACCAGTTCTTGGAGTTGGCTTCGAAACTCTGTCAATTCTTTCGGGGCCATCCGGTAAGGGGCCCTAGCTGCTGGCTTAGCCCCCGGCACCAGCTGTATCCGGAAATCCTGCTCCCGGTGCGGGGGTAGCCCAGGCAGTTTCTCCGGGAATACGTCGGCAAAATCTCGCACCACCGGAATATCCGAGGTGGAGACCTTGGTTTCAGTCATCTCAAATATTACTTCATACACTTCTTCTCCTTGTAAGTGAGCCTTAACGGCCTGTACAGATGACAATATGAGAGGGAAAGTAGATCTAATACCTTCAATGACGAGATAGGAGTCTCCATGTCTCACGGTAATCCTCTTGGATGAGCAATCGATCTGAGCGTGATTCCAGTTCAACCATGTCATTCCTAGGATCAAATCAAAGATTGGCATCTTTATGATTGTCGCTGGAGCTTCAAACGTCTTTCCGCCGATCTCTGCCTCCATGTTGCAATGGGCAGAGGTGAACAACTCTGATCCGTCGGGTAGTCGTATCCTCATTATCAGACCCGTGAATCTTTCTACGCCTTCCAATCCTTCTATGAAGGCCTCCGATACAAATGAGTGCGAAGCACCCGTATCAAATAGAGTATAAGCGGGTTTGCCGCTGATGAAAACTATTCCTGGGGTTTTGGGAAAAATTAAATGTCTCAGAATTCTAGCTATGGTTTTCTTTCCTAGATTGTCACTTCTATATAAAATTTAAGTTCATGAGGAATAACTTAAACTAAAATTTTCAGACGTACCAGTGATTACTTGCTCCGGGTTTCGGGGCTGAGCCAGATCCAGTGCATAAATGTGCTCCCTCTGCTGCCTACGATCTGCACCCTGGAAACCACGTCCTCGACCACGTCCTCGTCCTCCAAACTGCTGGGCATGCGGGGCAACCTGTGGTGTTGGTAGAGGTGCTTCCCTCATAGGGCAGTTTCTCCGAATATGCCCTATTTGATGGCAGTTGTAGCACTCTGGTGGGGGAAATGTCATGCCCCCGGGTCTTGGTGCCTCCCTCATCTGAAGAGGCTGAGGAGCCAGTACCACCGGCTCCCTCGGCTCTCGTCTTATTTCCTGACGAGGTTGGTCTTCTGTTCTTCTTCCTTCTCTCCCATCTGTGATGCGGCCCCGCCGCTGATCATTCCGGGCTCCCCGGCCCTGGTCCTCTGTTGGCCTTTTTCGACCCCGAGTGGTGTGCCAATCGGCCTCAATCCTCTTGGCCATTTCCAAGATCCGAGAGATAGGTCCATCAGAAACGAACAGAAGGGCCTCCCTCAAGTCCTCTCGTAGACCCTTATAAAACCTTTTTGTGTAGCCCGCCTCATCTAGTTGATACGAATCCGCGTAGCGAGCTAAGTGGTCGAACTCCCGATGGTACTCTACCACCGTCCTGGTACCATGCTTCAACTGTAAGAACCGTTCCTCCAACTCATCCCTGGCTGATTGTGGAACAAAATGTTCCAGGAGAGCGGTCCTGAACTCTTCCCAGGAGATTTCTGTAACCTCCCTATCAGCAAATGTTGTATCCAGCAGCGTCTTCCACCACCTCTTTGCGTGAGACTCTAGGCAGGAGACAACCAAGGCCACCTTCTCCTCCCAGGGACATCGTATCCCAGTCAGCATTTCATACATAATATCTAGCCACTCCTCTGTCCGTACAGCGGATTCTGTCCCCAAGTAAGATGGAGGAGAGAGTCCTCGAAAAATGCTTATCCAATTGGCCCCCGGGTTCGGCTGCGGAGCCGGAACCTGCTGAGCCCTGAAAGCATCTAGAATGGCCGTCAGCGTTTGACCCATCTCCGAATGTAAGAATGGAGTGGGGGCCGGGGGAGGTGGTGCAACAGTAGGAGTCTGCTGAACTCCGCCTTGTGGTGTTGGCTGCGCTGGGGCTGCGTTATAGAAGACAATTATAAGAAGTCTCACAGGTTTAACTAAAAGTGGACAATTTTCATGTGATTTCCCATATGGGCCCACCACTGCTTCCGCTGCTTAGTTTGTCCCCAAACTAAACTCGAGCGGGGGTGGCCCAGGGTAGTGGACTGCTACTTTTCTGATCGAGGTTTCCTCTGATACCACTTGTAAGACCCCCATTTTTTTTTCTTTTTCGACACCGGGGTCTTAGGCCCAGAACCGCCGCCTTGCGGTGACACCTTCGCACCCGGGAAGGTCGTCACTACAAGACGCCGATTCTGCCGGCCAATTCGATCATAACAGTAGCAATATACTTAAGAAGGTAGCAAGTCCACAAAGAGAATCACATATATAGAAATAAACTCCACGAAGGGAGTGTCCACAGATAGTACATATAATGAAAAATCACGGGCTTATGCCCGGTACATCAAGTCCTCACTACATTTCACTCATCGCGGAAGCAAACTAATACAACTACTATAGATCGGGACTCACTGTCCCTGCTGTCTGGACTCCAGTGCTAGACTGTCCGATCTCCAAACGTGCCGACCTCCGGGGCTGCTCCTCCATGCTGGGCTCCGTGGTCCCCTAAATGATGTGGTTCGAAAACCGTTAGTCTAAAAGACTAAGTCCTATCGTCCCCCACCCCTTCCCCCATGGCTCCTAAAGCACCGAGCGGGGAGAAGGAAAGGGAAGGACATGAAGGTGGAGAGTATTCAAATTTCAGATGGCAGCGGAACTAAACTAACAGTGTAAGATGATAATAATCGTACAAAATAAATAAGTAACCTTAACTTATGCGAGTGTACATAAGTTAAGGGATCTTTTGCAGGGCTCCTATCGTATAAAAAGTCCCATACCAATTTATACGATAGGGTGTCGGTTCTATTAGCAGGTTTATAATGTTGAAAGAGAACCTTGACTTATAGGCACGCTCACACGAACTTATAGGCCAAGGGGTCGTTTAGCGAGGCCTAATGTATAGAGCGTCCCATACCGCTTATACATTAGGTGTCAGGTTATATGCGATGGTTATGCTATGAAATACATTTATGACATGATGTGAACATGCATGTGCAACTTACCCACTCGACTCTGTGTACACAGACCTTTAGTTCCCCCTTTCGGAGCCGTTACCTCCCAGGATACCTCCGTAGTGGCAGACGGAAGCGGTGGGTTGGGCCTCGCCCACCTCTAAACCAGTAAAGCACTACCGGTCAGACCTATCGTACGCCTCAACGCTTGGTGCACTAAGCGGACGTCTGCGTACTCTTGCCGGCTGGCGCACCGGACTTCTGTTGGCAAGGTGCTAACCACACTTGCCGAGCCAACCATATTGGTGTCGGTGCATCGAACTCCCTAATATAGAAGACCCACCACCTTAGAACCTTTTATGCACATACAATAGTTATGAGTCAACCAACCAACCGAGCCGAAGCTCACCGGACAATTCCCGTCCATCATAATCTACAACCGAGCTAAAGCTCCCCGGACAATCCCGTCCGTCATAATCTACAACCGAGCTAAAGCTCCCCGGACAATCCCGTCCGTCGTAATCAACAACTGAGCCGAAGCTCGCCAGACCACCATCACAACTACTGGGCTTATTGCCCAAGTAACCCATACTATCTCCCGGGACACTGGGTGGGAAAGTGTGAAACCCTAGGTTTACTATTTACTGTATGCTTACGAAGTTTTGACTCTTCCTAATTACTACGAGAAAGACGATACGTTGAACCAGATAGGGGGTATTCTAAATAATCATCCGAATGCCCTGAATTATTTACTGGAGACTTATCATGATGCAAATGGACTAAAACCAAAGGATTATCATTTTTTCCAATTATTCTGATATTTGTTTAAATTCCCGTAAAGCTTCTAAGGACTACCCATTGAGCATGAAGTGCACTTTTCAGAAAGGTATAAAGCTTCATAAATTCATGATAAATTCTAAATAACCATTTAACAATAAATCCAAGATATAACAATTTTTCAAGTATTCAAGTGACACTAATCAATTTTTGAAAATATATCCTTTTTCCTTTTATTAATGAAGTAAGTGCAATAAATATTCATCCAAAAATTCTTAATTAATTTTCTAAAGTAGATACTGACCTAAAAACATCATTGGCCAAATTTCATAATTATACAGTAAGTAAATTGCTCAAAATGATGCAAACAAACTAGATCCAAAATTGCTAAATGCAGACCACCAAGTCAATCTTCCTGTAAAATGGGATGTATATAAAATAATCATCCTACACCCCTATAATAATTAATGGAGGTTCATTATGACCCTTAAGTTCTAAATCCAGAGTTCCAAAATTTTCCTTACTTATTTGATAATTCATTTAATTATTTTAATGTCTAAAATTTCCAAAAATGAACATGAAGTAATACTTTCATTCAAGGAATCATTTTAAAAATTTTATATGTTACTCAGAATAATGATATAACTTATCTTCCAAAATATATATTTCTTTTTAGTAAAGCTTTATCTTTAAATCAAATATTCATTTAGGTCCTTGGAAATTCATTTAATAAATATAAAATAATGTATTGCTTCCAAAAATTCAGGGAAATTTCAATTATGAATCTAATGGCATATACATGGTTTGGGACAAATTTCATAATTTATTTATTAGTAAATAGGCTTAAATGAATTTTTGAATAATTCCATCAAATGACAATCTTGTGAACTAACTAACTCATATACTTGTCCAAGAATTCTTATAAAATTTATATAAACTCTTTATGCTTCCAAACAACCTCTGCCAAAATTTCAGGACCTCTCAATTATCAGAAGTAGCATAATAAATTATTTACTTAATTTAAGCATTTCTTGGGTTACAAATGAAGTGCTATAATTATTGACCCAAAATTCCCCATTAAATTACCAGAGGCTCATAATGTCCTTAAGACCAATCTACCAAAATTTCATCTTAGTTTGAGGTGTTTAGCTAACCCATTTCAACCCTAGAATGTTTGTGCCCTAAACTAGGGTTAGGGATTTTAGGGTCCTAAACCTTCCAAAATGCCCTAATAATTTTACCAGAGGGTTATAGTTACCAAAACTCTATCCCTACAAAATTTCATAGCCATACCAGGTGATTTGGCCATGTGCCCTTCACAAGGTACAAAAGCCCTTCCTTAGGGTTTGACCTAAGATCTTGGGCCAAACCAACTCCACTGCCCCCAAATTTCCTTTGGGAGGTGTATCTTGTCATCCCAAACTAGTGTACAAAATTTGAACCTCTGTTGAGGTGAATTGGACACTAAAAGCCAAAATTACCATTTGGACCAAAATACCCTTCTTAGGGCAAGGCTAAGGTTTGCTTGAATCCTATTCAAATCAACTCCAAACTTAATGAAATTTTAACCAGAGGTCTATATTGACCTCATAACCATCCCACCAAAATTTGGTTGAATTTGGACTTTATTTGACCCCTAATTTAATTTACCCTAGCATAATTAAATTATTTACAAAAACTATAGGAAAATTATTCCCAAAAATTCCCATTTTTGGGCGGGGTCTAGGTATAGGGTAGGGTGAGTTTCTGCCAAAATTTCAGCTTATTTGGACCAAGGATGAAGTGTGGGCTACTAATTTAATGACTGCCTAAACATTTGTATAGACCCCACCAAAATGAGTGCCCTGGCCAACCCAGTCACCCAATTTGGTTCAAACCAATTTTTCCAGATAGTAGACTCATAGGGCTACATATTTGGTGTTGACCACTTTCTCTGAAAAAGCCTCTAGGTATTTTTAATATTTAAAACAAAATAATACAAAATCTGTGACAGATATGAAATGATTTAAATATCAAGGCTATAGTTTAATATACATCCGCACGAATCTTGGCGCAGCCCTGGACGGCATCCGGTCATCTCCTTCCTCCAGCCGACGGCCAGGATTACTCCCGCCTGGGCCAACTTCCAGCGGCTGCCGCCGGCGATCCGGCCACCTCCCCGGCCTGCCACCGCCGCCGACACCTTTGTGGTGGTCGGGGCTATCTCCAGGCGGCGGCCCGGCCGCCGGGAAGCCCTATTCCGGCGAACCCGACAACCTCAAATCCATGAAAAAATCGTGATTTTTTTGATTTGGATCGGGCTCAATTGAGCCCGAACCTTGGACCTATCGATTTCTAAGATCTGTCCATGAGTTAAGGAGTGGAGGAGAACCTGTTTGGCGGCCTGAAGTCGGGAGGATCGTCGGATTGGCATGGTGGTGGCCGGTGGTGGTCGGATTGCTCAAAGATGCAGGAAAGGGCTTGGCTGCTTCAGGAAAATGTGGGGAATTCTCCTTGGAGTCTAGGGGAGCTTTTAAAGTGGAGAGGGGAGGTGTTAGGTGGCTGAAAACACCTTGGCCATTTTTGGCCAAGGTCAAGCTTGGCGGCTTGGTAGGTAGGGGGAGGTGGAGCTTGCTCCAGCCAGTCCAAAAAGGCTGCTAGACTCCCCTTGTCCTTCTGAATTGAATGGGGAGGTTGGGGAGGGGGGAGGAGGAGCACAAAGTCCTCCTTCCTTCTCTTCCTTCTCTTTCTCTCTCCTCCATGGATGACTTTCTCTCTCCTAGTCATCAAGCCTGAAATTTAGGCTCCTACATGTCACATGTCAGCCCACCAATCTATTTGGCCACTTGGGTCAAGGTTAGCCCTAATGAAATAGGCTTGAGCTTGAGTTAGCCCATTTGGGCTAACTTGACCCAAAGTGGGATTAGGGCCCACCTAGGTCAATTTGATCCTTGATGTTTCCTTAATAGGTCCTTGGTGACCCAATGGCCTCCCCTAGGGTCAAGGTGGGGTTGAATTGGCCCTTGAAGGTCACTTGGCCCTTAACTAGGGTATTTTGACCATTTTAGGGTTAGAGTTGACTTTGGTCAACTCAGCCTTTTTGATTGGTCCCAATGGGTCCTTGGTGACCTATTGGCCTCTCACTAGGCTTATGAGGGTAGGGGTGGGGTCCATTTGGCTAAGGGACTGCAATTGACCCTTGTGTAGGCCAGTTTGACCTAATTGGGGTTATAGTTGACTTTGGTCAACTTAGCCCTATTGACTACTCTCCATGGGTCCTTAGTGACCCATTGACCCCTACCTAGGGTTATGAGGGTATGGGTGGGGTCCTGGAGTTTTGGTGAAGTCCCATGATCACTTTTAACCAAGGTTTAGAGATCTGCTAAGTGCAGACCATAGTGGCCTTGTCCACACCACCAGGTTCACTTGCCTCTTCCCTGGGCTTTCTAGGGTTTTGTCATGACAAAACCACTCCTAGGGGTCTAGTTGGAAATGGGATGTTACACGCCGTTCTCCACGCTCTGTACGGGCGAGTGGACGCGGAGTCGATGTTGGAGCTTACTCCGTCGGAACTCGCCCACCAATCCGCCTGTGCGCTCGCGCGATCTGCTGAGCTAGGGCATTACTCGCCGAGGAAATTGCTGGAGACGACGGAGGCTCTGAAGGTCGTCTCCAAGAAGGCCATAGATCTTGGCATGCAGTCGGCCCGCTGGAGGGACTTCGAGGTGAGTCGTCTTTGGGTAACATCTGATTCGCCTAGTTGGTAGGCCCTGACGTCTGATATCTCGCAGGCTGCCGAGATCGAGGCCGCGAAGAAACTGTCCGAGTGTGAGGAGAAACTCGCCACCTCGCAAGCTAAGCTGGAGGTAGTCCAAGTTCGTGCAGCCAAGATGGAGATGCGGCTGGTCGTCGCCGAGGGACGTGCGAGCTCCTCCGCTGTGCTGCCGGAGGCGTCCCGGCCAGAGGACGATCCGGCGTGGGAGGAAAAACGGTCCCGCCTTCTATGGGAGGAGAGATCGTCCGTTCGCCGCGAGATTGCACGGGCGGCGGGGAACGTGGTACTCGCGCGGCTCAGGCTCAGTGGTCAGCTCGTTGAAGGGGAGAAGCCGCTCACCGTTGAAGAGCTCATCCCTGAGCTGCTTGCCAAGGGGACAATCTCGCCCAATCGCATCCCATCGCCGTCGTCTGGCTCCAACGGCTCCAACATCAGTAGTGTTGGAAGCGGCAGCTGCGAGAGTGGGGATGATGATGAGCAGGTAGATATCGGGGATGAGGAATATCGGCCAGATACTGACGACGATGAGTCCTGGTTGATTGCCGATATTCATCCGTGTACTGATTTTTTGATGCTTGTAATTCATCTCTTCATATAAATTTATACAAGCATTCTATTCTTCACTGGTCTTATATTGCTCGCTAGACTCATAGGCTCGGGGAGGAGTGCTTGCTAGACGACTGCTTATCTCGCGTGCATGCTGCTCCGAACACCAATCGCACGCTCGCTGTGACCTGCTCGCCCGTACACCTAAGGAACGTTCGCCCGCCTGCCCGAGAGAAACTCGCCTACCCGCTCGGGGCATACTCGCCTACTCGCCCGAGGCAAAATCGCTCCTCGATACGAATCCGGGCTTAGCAGGCGTCGAGTAGAGGAGATCAGCCGATTCCCGAGGAGAGGAGCTCGTGGGGATACCGGTCTTACGGCGCTGCTCAACTCGAAGTCTTGATTCCAATCGAGGAGATCGGCCGATTCCCGAGGAGAGGAGTTCGTGGGGATACCGGTCTTACGACGCTGCTCAACTCGAAGTCTTGATTTCAATCGAGGAGATCGGCCGATTCTCGAGGAGAGGAGCTCGTGGGGATACCGGTCTTACGACGCTGCTCAACTCGAAGTCTTGATTCCAATCGAGGAGATCGGCTGATTCCCGAGGAGAGGAGCTCGTGGGGATACCGGTCTTACGACGCTGCTCAACTCGAAGTCTTGATTCCAATCGAGGAGATCGGTCGATTCCCGAGGAGAGGAGCTCGTAAGGATACCGGTCTTACGACGCTGCTCAACTCGAAGTCTTGATTCCAATTGAGGAGATCGGCCGATTCCCGAGGAGAGGAGCTCGTAAGGATACCGGTCTTACGACGCTGCTCAACTCGAAGTCTTGATTCTAATCGAGGAGATTGGCCGATTCCCGAGGAGAGAAGCTCGTGGGGATACCGGTCTTACGGCGCTGCTCAACTTGAAGTCTTGATTCCAATCGAGGAGATTGGCCGATTCCCGAGGAGAGGAGCTCGTGGGGATACCGGTCTTACGACGCTGCTCAAATCGAAGTCTTGGTTCCAATCGAGGAGATTGACCGATTCCCGAGGAGAGGAGCTCGTGGGGATACCGGTCTTACGACGCTGCTCAACTCGAAGTCTTGATTCCAATCGAGGAGATCGGCCGATCATCAGAAGTCAAGGTCAATAAGTCAAGAAAGGGGTCAAGATCAGCGCCCCAGGCCGCAGAAGACTCGAGCGAGTATGGTGATCTCACCAGACCTACTCGCCAGGCGGCGACTAAGGCGAGATACTCTCCTGTCCCGTGCGAGCTCCCCAGAAAGTCGCCCGATCGCCAGGGTGGGGGTATAAGTAAGCCCCCCCTCTCTTTGGATTTCCCTATAAATAGGACCCCAAGGGTAGGAAGGAAACCACCGGAAACACTCGGACAATTACTCGCGAACTCCAGCTCGCGCATCTCCTTCGTATCTAGCTCGGCCATTCTGGTTGAGAAGGGGTTGCTTTATCTAAGCGACCGGGTACGTGGTGGAACCTTCCTGCCGCAGCGCCTGGGGTCTAGTTTCTTTAGCTCATCATTTTCGCATTTGAGGGCCGTCTGACTTCACTGCGAGACCGGTAACCTTAGGTCTCCTAGTTCGATTCTGAGGTCGGGATTTTCCTGGCATCCTCAGAATCGGACTAGACGACCTAAGGTTACCGGTCTCGCAGTGAAGTCAGACGGCCCTCAGATGCGAAAAGGATGAGCTAAAGAAACTAGACCCCAGGCGCTGCGGCAGGAAGGTCCCACCACGTACCCGGTCGCTTAGACGAAGCAACCCCTTCTCAACCAGAATGACCGAGCTAGATACGAAGGAGATGCGCGAGCTGGAGTTCGCGAGTAATTGTCCGAGTGTTTCCGGTGGTTTCCTTCGTACCCCTGGGGTCCTATTTATAGGGAAATCCAAAGGGGGAGGTCTTACTTATACCCCCACCCTGGCGATCGGGCGACTTTCTGGGGAGCTCGCACGGGACAGACGAGTATCTCGCCTTAGTCGCCGCCTGGCGAGTAGGTCTGGGGAGCTCGCCATACTCTCTCGAGTCTTCTGCGGCCTGGGGCGCTGATCTTGACCCCCTTCTTGACTTGTTGACCTTGACTTCTGATGACCTGGCGGTGGTAGGGCCTACCCTCGTCGAATACGGGTTGTACATGTAGGTTGATGAACTGGTGAAGAATGATGGATGAGGGAAGCAGGAGGTGTAGGTGTGGGTTGATAAACTGGAACTGTAGAGATTTGTTGGGTTGAAGTGGAAGGATTTTGAACAAGAGGAATGGAACTCTCCTCTGCAGGGTGGGGAGTGGCTGTAACAGCCCTTGTGCTCTCAGAAGGCTTGGAGGTGGAAGCCCTGGAAGGCTTTGGAATGCTCCTCTCCTGTCACAACCCGCATTTTCTCCGAATTAAAAATTATCAGAGTAAGAGAAAACACGCGTCATGATGCCACGTCAAGCAGGGGATAACTGCTGACGCTCAGGCAAATCCAACTACAATCTTTATGCAAGAAAATCATGTGCTTAATGAATAGAAAATCAGTTATGTTTAGAGTCCGTATCCCTCGGCTCAGTGGATCATCTAGTCCACAAAAGAAAACTATATTTAAACGCTGCGGAAAAATACTTTAATTAGGTTTTACACCCTAAAGAGCGCATAAGGGTCCCAAGAGAACCACTCATGCTATGCAAGACACTACACTTAGTTTATATAATACATATAAGAAAACGGTTTTCGTACGTGATTTGGAAAATAGTGATTAAGTTTACAAAACATGCTGATCATGAGCTTCATTTATAATCATAATTATAGTTTAAAAATAACTAGCAACCTAGCATAAAACCTTCTCAAAGCAAGTAGACTATCTCCAGAAAAATAAATGGTAGCAGTAATAGTATATATCTAGTATAAGGTAAAAACTACTAGTGGGCGCCAACAACCTGACACGAACCCACCAGCACACATATATGTCTGTAAGAAAGTACTGAAAACAACCTCACAAACAAGGTAAACAAAACTCCAAAGTCCGGGAGTCCACCAACAACAACACCTCCAACTAGCCACCAGACTGGCTACAGCTCAGAACCTGGGGTATTCCAAAAAAAAACAGAATACCTCAGCAAGCAAAAATCAAGATAAAACTGCATGAAAGAGTCAACCAAAAGGACAAAATAACAGAAAACATGCAGTAGAAAGAGTCACAACTGTCCAAAACAGGACAACAAGAAATGCACAACGTGCAAAGAAACAGCAACGACCCAGCCCAGGAACAACATCCTGCAGGGCCTACTAGGCTACCAAGAGCCAGAATGCTGCAAACTACCAAAGAAGAAACTTCTAACACCCTAAACTGTGGGAAGTGATAGTAGCAAAAACAACAACGAGGAACCGGATCGAAGGCAAACGCAGTCCCCCAATCCACCATGTCCAAGTCAAAAGCTCGAGGGTCAACACGTGAAAACACAAGGGACCTTCCACCCGACATGCCCAGCCCGTACCTGGAGCAAGAAATCCATGGGTGGCCTTGGCTATATCACACCACTCCACCCCCATAAAGAGCTACAACCACCACTACTATCCACGACCCACGATTCGGCCTTTAGGAAAGTAAAGAAAACGGCCGACAAGGAAAACCCAGAAATACAACTAGAAAAATCCACTCGGAAACGAAATACAAGGTAAAGGAAGAGTGTTGAAATAAACCAACACGACTAGGCGTTGAGTGAAACCCACTCAGTGCCTACCTAAACCTTGGCGTTGAGTGAGCTAGCCTCACTCGCCGCCAAAATAAAGTTACTACCCACAAACCCACTAAAGAATACGGAGCTCGACGACAGTCGAACGGCCAAGGCAGAAGATCCAGAACTCGAGTAGTTGCCTGCCACTTGAGTATCTAAACTCCCACACTCGAAACCACCTAAATTCGCCTAGCAAACGAAAACATATAAAGCGCACGATCAGTGACGCACGATCAGTGGTCGTGCGCACTCATCGGCTGATGATCGTGCGAAACGAACCTGGAAACCTGACAGAAAACCTAGCAACTGCGCACGGTCAGTGTCGCACGATCAGTGGTCGTGCGCACTGTTGCCAGCGCTCGTGCGATTGCCCGAGACAGAACTTTGGAAACTGAAATATATACGCGCACGAACAGAGGCACACGACCAGTGGTCGTGCGCCCTAAAGGTTAATGACCGTGCGCGGTCAACCTGCACCGTTTGGAATTTCCCGAACGACACCGGAACGCGCACACGACTCACGCCACTGCAGTAGCAGTAGACAACTATCAACGTCACACGGTACTACCATTCAAACTATGTCTAACCATTCGAATAATACCTTAACGAAGGAAATTGGCAACCACACCCCCCCTAACTCTCCCTCTCGGCTACGCCCGAACCTGAGCAACAATCAGAGCAAGGGAAACAACGGCTTCACGCCGACAATTTGGATTCCAAACACCACAACATAGGGGGGTTTCAGTAGGAAGAACTAAGCCCTATAGTTAGCAAGAAAACGAGAACAACAAGGCCTCTAACCTGGGCTAACCGGGATTTCAATTTCAGCAAAATAAAATCAAAGAAAACACTTGGCAAGGGCAAGAATACCACTTGCCTCAAATCTCAGCGAAGCTTTGGACTGCTTTCCTCCTCTTCGCACGGATCAAGACGGCCGCAACACCTAGAACAAAGATTCGTCCATTAATGGCGGAAAACTTCCAAAACTGAAAATTCCAATCCTTCCAAAACTCCACGAAAATCGAATTTCTTACCGCAGGAATGAAGGTCTCGACGAGAGCAATCCGAATCCACTCTCGGAATCGAATTCCGTCCACAAACGCTCCGGGAATCGGCGTCCGAAGGCAAGGTAGGCGGTTACTCCGCTTCTCTCGTACAAGGGGCCGACGGTTTCTTACGGGGAAGAAGATGAACGATGGCTTTTCTAATACTATATATATATATAATTATATAATTATATAATTAATTACAAAATTACATAAAGCACCAAATCGACGTGAAAACCGATTCACCTCGGAATTCGACGAAATTCGCACCGTAGCTAAATACCCACGCTACGAACACAACGGCGAAGTCGAAATTAACTTTCGATGAACAGAACTCGAGTTATACCCAAACAAAGCCAAACACAAACATCCCCCGAGAGGCCACACCGGGTCACCAAAACGACTCGGTTTGCTAGGGAGATCTTGCCAACAGGCTACAGAATAGGGCACTCAGTTCTAAGGAGCCAAACCACACTCCACACATGGCACAAGCCACGGAAACGCGTCATCGTAACGCCAAACGAGAATAAAATAATCGCTGAAAAGACGGGGCGTTACAGTCACTCCCCCTAAAAGAAAGTTTCGTCCCGAAACTTTACGCACAACCCTCCTACAAAAGAAGGAAAAAGTAACAAACAGAAGTTACAAAGGGAAACATACCGATCAAATCAGCGAAACAGGTGAGGGTACGCCCTCCTCATGGCCGACTCTAGCTCCCAAGTCGCGCTCTCCAAATCCTGATTTTTCCATAGAATTTTCACCATCGGTATGGACTTCTTTCGCAGCACACGCTCCTGAGTATCCAAAATACGAACTGGCACCTCAACGAAAGAGAGGTTGGGCTCCAACTGGGGCACAACATCCAAGAGTTGCCCACTGCTGCGCACACACTTCCGCAATTGGCTAACATGAAAAACATTATGAACACCAGGGAAGTTCGCTGGCAAATCCAATCTATATGCAGACACACCAACCATTGGAGAAACCTTGAGGTATACATGATCCCCTACTAAAAACTCCAAAGCAGACCTACGCCGATTGGCGTTCTTTTCATACCTCTCCTGGGCTAAACGAAGCTTCTCCCGAATAAGCTTCACGGCGACTTCCATCTCTTCTAGAGCATCAGGACCCAACAAAGGCTTCTCACCAGCCTCAGCCCAAAACAACGGAGTCCTACAGCGCCTCCCATACAAAGCTTCGAACGGAGCCATCTGCAAGCTTTCCTGATAACTGTTGTTGTAAGCAAATTCCATGAGTCGCAGACGCTCATCCCACGCTCCACCGTGGTCTAAAATATAGCACCGGATCATATCCTCAACAATCTGATTGACCCGCTCCGTCTGCCCATTGGTCTGAGGGTGGTACGCAGTAGAATACCTCAGATCCGTACCCAAACCCTCCTGCAGACTCTGCCAAAAACGAGAAGTAAACCGGGAGTCTCGATCAGAAATGATGCTAACCGGCACACCGTGGAGTCGGATGACTTCATTCAAGTACAACTCCGCTATCTTCTTCATCGGGTAATCAATCTTATAAGGCACGAAGTGAGCACACTTCGTCAATCTATCCACTATAACCCAAACAGAATCAAATCCTCTCGGGGATTTTGGCAAACCCGTAATGAAGTCCATAGATATACTCTCCCACTTCCAAGTCGGGATCTCTAGCGGAGTCAATTTACCACCAGGCCTTCCATGATCGGCCTTCACACGCTTGCAAGTGTGACACTCAGCAACATATCCGGCTATATCTCCTTTCATACCATACCACCAAGCAATTTGCTTTAAGTCACGGTACATCTTCGTAGATCCTGGATGGTAGGCAATGCTGGAACCATGAGCCTCACTGCAAATCATACTCCTAATGTCCCCAACAGTGGGAACGCAAAACCTGCCGCGGTACTTCAGAGTACCCGCATCATCAATAGAAAAATCTGGCAACTCTCCCTTCTCTGTCCTGGTAAAAAGGTGCAACAGATCCGGATCGTCCTTCTGATGCAGCCTAGTCAAAGAAATCCAGGACGGCTCTTCCACTGATAAGCTACTCTGCAAACTACAACATCCCACTGAAATATCCATAAGGAGGAACTCCTCAACTAATCGATCGGCGGAGAGGTTAAAGATCTTTCCCGTCTTTCGGCTCAGGGCGTCGGCCACCACATTGGCCTTGCCCAGATGATACTGGATTTCCACATCATAATCCGCCACATACTCAAGCCACCGCCGCTGACGCAGATTCAACTCCTTCTGCGTGAACACGTACTTCAGGCTCTTATGGTCTGTAAAAATCTTGCACTGAGCCCCATAAAGTAAGTGCCTCCACAACTTCAACGCATAGATAACCGCTGCAAACTCAAGGTCATGCGTAGGATAATTCCGCTCATGAGTCTTCAGCTGCCTTGACCCATAAGCAATTACTTTTCCATCCTGCATTAATACGCATCCCAAACCTACAAGCGAAGCATCCACATACACATCATAATCCATGCCCTCAGTAGGAAGGGTCAGAACGGGAGCAGTACACAATCTCCTCTTTAACTCCTGAAAAGCTTCTTCGCACTTCTCGCTCCAAACAAAAGCCACATTCTTCTGAGTCAGCTTGGTCAACGGTGCGGCTAGAGAAGAGAAACCCTCCACGAATCTCCTGTAATAGCCAGCCAACCCTAAGAAACTTCTGATCTCCTTAGGAGTATTCGGCCTACTCCAATCCGTCACTGCTGCAATCTTTTCTGGGTCAACTGAGATCCCATCCTTGTTCACCACGTGGCCTAGAAAAGAAACCTGAGGCAACCAAAATTCGCACTTGCTCAACTTGGCGAATAACTTGTGGTTCCTCAACTCTGATAGGACCAAACGCAAATGCTGCTCGTGCTCCTCAGCACTGCGAGAATAAACCAACACGTCATCAATGAAGACCACAACGAACTTGTCTAGGAAATCCTTGAACACCCTGTTCATCATATCCATGAAGGCTGATGGTGCGTTGGTCAGACCAAACGACATCACCAAAAACTCAAAGTGCCCATGCCTCGACCTAAACGCAGTCCGTGGAATATCTTCCTCACGGATCCTGAGCTGATGATAGCCCGAACGAAGATCGATCTTGGAGAACACCGTGCTACCACGCAACTGGTCAAATAAATCATCGATCCTCGGCAGAGGGTACCTGTTCTTGATAGTGACCTTGTTCAACTCTCTATAGTCAATGCAAAGCCGCATCGACCCATCTTTCTTCTTTACGAACAAAACAGGAGCACCCCAAGGCGACGAACTCTGCCTGATAAAACCATTAGCCAACAACTCATCTAACTGAATTCGCAACTCCTCTAACTCACGAGGGGCCATCCGGTACGGCGCCTTAGCAATAGGACGCGTACCCGGCTCCAAATCAATAACAAACTCCACATCCCGCTCAGGAGGGATACTAGGAAGATCATCAGGAAAAACATCGGCGAAACCACGAACAATAGGAATCTCCTCCAAGCGTGGCACGCTAACAACGGTTCCAACCGCCGAGACTAAACAAACCCAACAATCAGAAAGAAACAATCTCTGAACACATACCGCAGAGAGAACAGGAGAATCCTGACACGGATCAGCATACACGCTGCCGGGCTGACCGTCGTCCCTGATGAAGTCCAAGCGCTTTCCCTTGCACTGAATGACCGCATCATACCAAGAGAGCCAGTCCATGCCCAAAATGACATCGAAGTCCTCTAGATCAATCATCTTCAGATCCGCCTTCGCAAGAAAATCCCCCAACAAAACCGGGCAATCCAAAATACCCAAATCTGACAACACAGATTCACCAGAGGGAAACTTGACACGGAAGGAATCCCGAACACGATCTAGAGACAACCGATGATGCTCCACAAAGGCTCTAGCCACGAACGAGTGGGTAGTGCCGGAGTCAAACAGGACACGCGCCCAGCGGTTCTTCACCTTAAATTTCCCTATAGGAACGCACAAAACTAAGGAACTAGCACAACAGTACCGCAAATAATCTAGCAACTAAACTACCAGGCTAGAAAGAAAATAACAAACTACTAACCTGAGATCACCTGGGTCGAAGTCTGAGCCTCCTCGGAAGAAATCACGTTCAGCTTCCCTTTTCCCTTGTCCACACGCTGAGGTGGAGGTAATGCCTGTAACGGAACTGCAGGAAGAGCTGACTGGACCTGAGGACACCTCGACTTAACGTGACCCTTCTGCCCACACTGATAGCAGACTCTATCCCTGGACCAACACTGGGCTGCATCATGCCCGGATCGCTTGCAAACTGAACAGGAGACATCTCTCCCAGGAGCACCCTGAATAGCATGAACCTGCTCCTTCTTCTGAGCTGCCGCCTTCTTGAAACACCTCTCAACAGGATGGCCTGATCGGCCACAAAAACTGCACACCACCCTGCTCCTCTTTCCCGGAACAGCATCGGGTACCAGGGGTTTCTTCTCCTCTACCAACTTCCTCTTATCCTTCCTCAACTGCTGGCCTCTGCTCTTCGCCGTCTCAATGGCCTCAACCTTAAGAGCAGCCTCTACAACTCCAGCATAAGTCACTAACCCATAAGCACTGGCCAACTGCTGCACCTCACTCCTCAAACCACCGAGGAATCGCTTAACTCGATCAGCCTCAACGCTGACCAATCCAGGGGCAAAACGGCTCAACTTACTAAACTCTATCTCATACTCACCCACCGTGAGCTGCCTTTGCTTCAGATAGAGGAAATCATTCATGAGGCGGTCACGCTCGACCGAGGGTAAGAACTTCCTCAAAAGCATCTCCCTGAACACTTCCCAAGAGCATCCGGCTACCAGGCTCTCCTTCTCTCTCAGCCACCAACTCTTAGCCAAACCTTTAAGCTGATAGGCGGCTATCATCACCCTCTGATCATCTGAAATCCCTGAGTACGAGAACATCTCCTCCATGGAGATCAGCCAGTCGTCTATCACCATGAAATCTGCCTTCCCATCATAAGTGGGAGGGCTCAGCCTCTGAAACTGCGAGATGAAGGCCATCTCTGCTGGCACCACCAATGGAGGCCTCAAGGGTGCAGGAGGAGGAGGAACAGCTAACCCCCCTGCAGGAACTTGCGCACCCTGAGCCTGCCCTGCCACAACTGCCACCAAAGACTGAATCTGGGCTTGCACCTCCTCCAACTGCCTCCCCATAGCTTCGCTACTCTGACGCAGACCCTCGATCACCGCATCGTTCTGAGCTCCAGAAGATTCACCCTCAGACAGGGGAGTCGATCGAGTCGCAGGACGCCTAGCCATCCTAAAAATCAATACAACGCAAATCAGATCCAAATCCCACGACTAGAACCGACTACCAGTACAGACAATACATATGTAGATATAGACTTAAAGCTGCTAAACTTGCTCTGAGAGTTTATCTTCTTCACAATAATTAGATGATATGCCCTAACCTAGGATGGTTAACCACCACCTCACTAACTCTTGTGCCTAGATCGGATGCATGAACTTATGTTAGTTTGAAAACTTATGTGTGTACATATGTCATCCTGCAAATCTTTAGCTCGGCGCGTTGTGCTTATGCAATGTTATGATATGCATGATTGTGCTATGCATTCTAAAAAAAAAGGCCCTAATGCATGATATGAGCGGCGTACACATGAAAATGTTATGCATCCCATACTACATAACATTTCCATGCAACGAAAAAGAAACGTGCTAGTCGCAGTCATGTGGTGAGGTTATGCATCCCATACTACATAACCCTCACATGTAGCCCCTATGGTGAATCCATATACGAACACATATTATGCATCCCATACTACATAATATGCCCCGTATACTTCATGTTATGCTATGAGTGTAGTGTTCGTGCTTTTGCCAAGACGTGCTGATGACATATCGGTGTGTGAATGACATGATGCTGAACTACTAACAGCATCCAAGGAAGGTTGCCCAACTAACTTGTCAAGCAACCTCCCTCTGATACCAACTGTCACAACCCGCATTTTCTCCGAATTAAAAATTATCAGAGTAAGAGAAAACACGCGTTATGATGCCACGTCAAGCAGGGGATAACTGCTGACGCTCAGGCAAATCCAACTACAATCTTTATGCAAGAAAATCATGTGCTTAATGAATAGAAAATCAGTTATGTTTAGAGTCCGTATCCCTCGGCTCAGTGGATCATCTAGTCCACAAAAGAAAACTATATTTAAACGCGGCGGAAAAATACTTTAATTAGGTTTTACACCCTAAAGAGCGCATAAGGGTCCCAAGAGAACCACTCATGCTATGCAAGACACTACACTTATTTTATATAATACATATAAGAAAACGGTTTTCGTACGTGATTTGGAAAATAGTGATTAAGTTTACAAAACATGCTGATCATGAGCTTCATTTATAATCATAATTATAGTTTAAAAATAACTAGCAACCTAGCATAAAACCTTCTCAAAGCAAGTAGACTATCTCCAGAAAAATAAATGGTAGCAGTAATAGTATATATCTAGTACAAGGTAAAAACTACTAGTGGACGCCAACAACCTGACACGAACCCACCAGCACACATATATGTCTGTAAGAAAGTACTGAAAACAACCTCACAAACAAGGTAAACAAAACTCCAAAGTCCGGGAGTCCACCAACAACAACACCTCCAACTAGCCACCAGACTGGCTACAGCTCAGAACCTGGGGTATTCCAAAAGAGAACAGAATACCTCAGCAAGCAAAAATCAAGGTAAAACTGCATGAAAGAGTCAACCAAAAGGACAAAATAACAGAAAACATGCAGTAGAAAGAGTCACAACTGTCCAAAACAGGACAACAAGAAATGCACAACGTGCAAAGAAACAGCAACGACCCAGCCCAAGAACAACATCCTGCAGGGCCTACTAGGCTACCAAGAGCCAGAATGCTGCAAACTACCAAAGAAGAAACTTCTAACACCCTAAACTGTGGGAAGTGATAGTAGCAAAAACAACAATGAGGAACCGGATCGAAGGCAAACGCAGTCCCCCAATCCACCATGTCCAAGTCAAAAGCTCGAGGGTCAACACGTGAAAACACAAGGGACCTTCCACCCGACATGCCCAGCCCGTACCTGGAGCAAGAAATCCATGGGTGGCCTTGGCTATATCACACCACTCCACCCCCATAAAGAGCTACAACCACCACTACTATCCACGACCCACGATTCGGCCTTTAGGAAAGTAAAGAAAACGGCCGACAAGGAAAACCCAGAAATACAACTGGAAAAATCCACTCGGAAACGAAATACAAGGTAAAGGAAGAGTGTTGAAATAAACCAACACGACTAGGCGTTGAGTGAAACCCACTCAGTGCCTACCTAAACCTTGGCGTTGAGTGAGCTAGCCTCACTCGCCGCCAAAATAAAGTTACTACCCACAAACCCACTAAAGAATACGGAGCTCGACGACAGTCGAACGGCCAAGGCAGAAGATCCAGAACTCGAGTAGTTGCCTGCCACTTGAGTATCTAAACTCCCACACTCGAAACCACCTAAATTCGCCTAGCAAACGAAAACATACAAAGCGCACGATCAGTGACGCACGATCAGTGGTCGTGCGCACTCATCGGCTGATGATCGTGCGAAACGAACCTGGAAACCTGACAGAAAACCTAGCAACTGCGCACGGTCAGTGTCGCACGATCAGTGGTCGTGCGCACTGTTGCCAGCGCTCGTGCGATTGCCCGAGACAGAACTTTGGAAACTGAAATATATACGCGCACGAACAGAGGCACACGACCAGTGGTCGTGCGCCCTAAAGGTTAATGACCGTGCGCGGTCAACCTGCACCGTTTGGAATTTCCCGAACGACACCGGAACGCGCACACGACTCACGCCACTGCAGTAGCAGTAGACAACTATCAACGTCGCACGCTACTACCATTCAAACTATGTCTAACCATTCGAATAATACCTTAACGAAGGAAATTGGCAACCACACCCCCCCTAACTCTCCCTCTCGGCTACGCCCGAACCAGAGCAACAATCAGAGCAAGGGAAACAACGGCTTCACGCCGACAATTTGGATTCCAAACACCACAACATAGGGGGGTTTCAGTAGGAAGAACTAAGCCCTATAGTTAGCAAGAAAACGAGAACAACAAGGCCTCTAACCTGGGCTAACCGGGATTTCAATTTCAGCAAAATAAAATCAAAGAAAACACTTGGCAAGGGCAAGAATACCACTTGCCTCAAATCTCAGCGAAGCTTTGGACTGCTTTCCTCCTCTTCGCACGGATCAAGACGGCCGCAACACCTAGAACAAAGATTCGGCCATTAATGGCGGAAAACTTCCAAAACTGAAAATTCCAATCCTTCCAAAACTCCACGAAAATCGAATTTCTTACCGCAGGAATGAAGGTCTCGACGAGAGCAATCCGAATCCACTCTCGGAATCGAATTCCGTCCACAAACGCTCCGGGAATCGGCGTCCGAAGGCAAGGTAGGCGGTTACTCCGCTTCTCTCGTACAAGGGGCCGGCGGTTTCTTACGGGGAAGAAGATGAACGATGGCTTTTCTAATACTATATATATATATATAATTATATAATTATATAATTAATTACAAAATTACATAAAGCACCAAATCGACGCGAAAACCGATTCACCTCGGAATTCGACGAAATTCGCACCGTAGCTAAATACCCACGCTACGAACACAACGGCGAAGTCGAAATTAACTTTCGACGAACAGAACTCGAGTTATACCCAAACAAAGCCAAACACAAACATCCCCCCGAGAGGCCACACCGGGTCACCAAAACGACTCGGTTTGCTAGGGAGATCTTGCCAACAGGCTACAGAATAGGGCACTCAGTTCTAAGGAGCCAAACCACACTCCACACATGGCACAAGCCACGGAAACGCGTCATCGTAACGCCAAACGAGAATAAAATAATCGTTGAAAAGACGGGGCGTTACATCTCCCACCTGCCAAACAAGGCATAAGTGAGGCTCTTTGAGGCATTGATGAATATGGTCGGGGTGACCAGGGATTCAGCTGCCTTTGCCTGGAGGAAAATTCCTAGAATTCTCCCAAAACACACCTCTTTCTTGGTGTTTTTCTTCCTTATCAAATTAAACAAAATCTTAGCCCAATTAATGGCTTTCTCATTCACCACAACACACATAACTAGAAATTGCTGTCTAGTAATATGATCATGGGCTATATGCTTGCCCAACAACACCTTACCAACTACATCTACGAGAAACTTATACTCGGCAGATAAGTGCTTCTTCAATAATTTATTCGGGTTGTCACCAGAATAACCCATCAACGACAGCATCTCATCAAATTCAAAAGATTCAATTTCAATATCTTCTTCTCCGTTTACTAATCCAAAAATTTCAGTAAGAATATCTGGGGTTAAAGGAATGGTGTTACCCGATATTGTTCCAATCATGGTGTCAGCAACTTGAGCAGACGAAGTGTAAACCCATTCTTTGATTTCGGTAGCAGCAATCTTCATTCTGGTAGTCATCATGTTCTTCAAATGTAGTTATTCAAATAATTGCAGAATATCAATGAAGATCTGATCGGAATGTTGAAATGATTCAAAGTCAATATCCAATCTCATGTCAAACTTCATGCTTGCGAGAGCTCCTGCCGGAATCGCCATGGTCGCCTGCAACAGGAAAGTAGAAAGATCAAGTGCAATGGAATAGAAAGCGCGGGATGGAGGTCGAAGAAAACCTAGTTATAATGTTTTGTCAGAATATGAAACGACAAACTCCATCCTGCGAAACAAAAGAAATCTTCGATCTGGGGTCGACGAAATATTTTATTGATAAAAAAGTTTGTCGATCACAGTCAGAAGAAGGGAAAACTTTTCGTCGTACTCAAGTCGACGAAAACTTTTTTGAAGCCAAGATCGTTGATCTCAGGTCGACGAAAAATGACTTCCACAGAGAGTTCGTCGATCTCAGGTCGAAGAAATATCTCAAGAACTTCCCTCAGTTCGTCGAGCTCCGTTTGATGAAATTCAGCAAATTCTTCGACCACAGACAGAGAATTAAATTAAGGAATCACCATTCATCATGCCTAGTTGATTCAAAAGGATTGAAGTTTTGTCTCATCCAAGAGTTTGGTGAAGATATCTGCCCTTTGCAAATTAGTAGGAATGAAGGTAATATTAATTTTCTTTTTGTCCACACACTCTCTAATGAAATGATGTCTAACATCTATATGCTTGGTCCTAGAATGATGCACTGGATTCTGTGCTATAGATATAGCACTGGTACTATCACAGAATAAAGTTTAATTATTTAAGTTGTATCCATAATCCAGGAGTTGATTTTGTATCAATAGCATCTGTGAACAACAACTGCCAGCTGCTATATATTCAGCTTCTGCTGTTGATGTAGACACAGATGTCTGCTTTTTACAAAATTAGGAGACAAGTCTAGCACCAAGGAACTGACATGTTCCTGATGTGCTTTTCCTGTCCACTCTACATCCAGCAAAGTCAGCATCTGAGTATCCAGTCAACTCAAATTCTGACTCAGTTGGATACCAGAGTCCTAGATTTGGGCAACTCTTTATATATCTTAAAATTCTTTTTAAGAAAATTAGATGAGATTCTTTAGGGTTCACTTGAACCTAGCACAAAGACAAGTAGTAAACATAATATCAAGCCTACTTGCTGTGAGATATAAAAGGGACCCAACAATGTCCCTATACAATTTTTGATCAATAGGTTTCCCTTGTTCATCAGAATCAATCACAACATTTATAGCTATAGGTGTTTTCTTAACTGAGGCATCAGCCATCCCAAATCTTTTAATCAGCTCTTTAGCATATTTGGATTGAGATAAGAAAATTCCATCAGGAGTCTGCTTCACTTGGAGTCCAAGGTAGTAGGAGAGCTCACCCATGCTACTCATCTCAAACTTAGAATGCATAAGGTTGGAAAACCTTTTGCATAGTTTGGGATCTGTAGAGCCAAATATAATGTCATCTACATATATTTGTACTAATAGAATTTTATTATTATGATACTTGAAAAATAAAGTCCTATTTACCATGCCTCTAGAAAACTTATGCTCTAAAAGAAAGCTAGCTAAGGTTTCATACCAAGCTTTTGGAGCCCTCTTTAGACCATAGAGAACTTTATGCAATCTAAAAACTTAAGAGGGATGAGATGAAGAGATAAAACCTGGAGGTTGTTCAACATAAACCTCTTCTTTTAGTTCTCCATTCAGAAATGCACTTTTTATATCCATCTGGTAGACTTTGAATTTCTTGAAAGCAGCATAAGAAAGGAAAATCCTTATTGCCTCAAGCCTAGCAATAGGTGAAAAAGTCTGGTAATAGTCAATGCCTTTCTCTTGCCTATAGCCTTGAGCAACAAGTCTTGTTTTATTCTTTATGATTGATCCATGAGCATCAAGCTTATTCTTGAAAACCCACTTAGTTCCAATGATTGGATAGTCTTTGGGTCTTGGAACTAAGTCCCAAACTTTGTTGTTAGGTACATTGAAAAATGTGTACCAGATTTGGAGAAGCCTCATCTTAGTCAATGATATGCATCAATTTGTATTTAATAGATGTTTAAGTTACATTGTGCAGGTTTAAGCATTTGAAGAAAATTTTCTAAGTACAAGTGTCGACACTTGTGAAGAAACTGTGTCGACACTCGAGCAAGCTGTGTCGACACTTATGAAGAACTTGTGTCGACACCCAGAAGTTGTGTCGACACTTATGAAGAACTTGTGTCGACACCCAGAAGCTGTGTCGATACTTATGAAGAACTTGTGTCGACACTGAGAAGTTGTGTCGACACTTATGAAGAAGTTGTGTCGACACTCAAAGCTAAGTCGACACCTAAAGAAGCAGCTGTGTCAACACCCAGAATTGTGTCGACATCTGAAGCAGAAGTTGTGTCGACACTTAAAAGCTGAAGCTATGTCGACACTCAGGAGATATGTCGACACCAGAAGCAACTGTGTCGACACACAGGACTTGTGTCGACACACCGACTCTCAAAGGGTTGTGTCGAGATCAGAAGCAATTGTGTCGACACACAGGATTTGTGTCGACACTCACTCAACGCCATCTCGACACACTCAACGATGTCGACACACACTCAATGCCATCTGCCAGTAGCAGTTGTGTCGACATCAGAAGCAGTCGTGTCGACACACAGGACTTGTGTCGACACACACTCAACGCCATCTGCTAGAAGAAGTTGTGTCGACATCCGAAGTAGTTGTGTCGACACACATGACTTGTGTCGACACACACTCAACGCCGTTTGACAAACACTCAATGCCATATGTCTGCAACAGAAATGTCGAGACAAGAAGCTGTTGTGTCGACACACAGGACTTGTGTCGACACATACAACAGAAGCAGTGTCGAGAAACAGAAGTATGATTGTGTCGATACTTGGAGTATTGTGTCGACACCATGAAAACTTGTGTCGACACTAAGCCTATATGTGTCGACACATATGAAGCAGTCTGCTGATTGATTTGTGCTGAGTTGAAAAGACGTTGAAGTATCCGCTGACATGACGGGTGACTTGACAGCTGTCATATCTAACTGGTCTGACACCTCTGTCAGAACTATCCGAAGTTTGTTATAAATCGGATCAGCCGGTAATCATGGAGCAAACTCTATATAAGAGACAGATCGGAAATGACATAGACAGTTAAGGGGGTTTTTGTTGTGATTTTTAAGAGAAACAGATCAAGAGTTATTCTGCAAAAAAGATTCAGATTTCAATCTGAATTTAAGAAAGAAGTTGACTGAAGATCAACTTCATCAATAAGAGAAGATCCACCTTATTTTTTTTCTATCAAGAAGCTTTGAGAAGCTAAGTCATGTTGGATCAGAAGGGTCAGTTCAGTCAAGAACTGATCAAGAAGGCTGCACCAACAGAGGAATCTAGTTGATGATTTTGTTTGTTTCTTATTACATTCAATTTCTTATAAGATCTATTATTAGATCTGAGTTGTAAGCCTGAAATTATAAAGATTGAGGTAGGGCTGATAGCCTGAGGGGTAAGACTTGTGGAAAGTCTGAGTTGTAAGCCTAGTTATAAAGACTGAGGTAGGGCTGAGGCCTGAGGTAGGATTCTGGGGAAGAATCTAAGGTAGGACTTGGTTAAGTCTGAGCTGTAGGAACCATTTTGGTTCTGAGATTGTAAGATCTGCGGATCTGAGCCAGTGGAAGGAAGTTAGGCTGAATCTAGTTATCTACTGGATATGCGTAGGGGGAAAGTGGATGTACCCATACATTGGGGAACCACTATAGATCTGGTGTATGCTGTGATATGTTTATATTCTGTGTTTTGAATAATCTGTGTTGAAGAATCATTTAACTGTTTGCCTAAAAAGACTTAAAAAGATTAGAACCTATTCACCCCCTGAAGGTGTTTAGGTTCTTGAAATAAAGTCTTTCAAGTGGTATCAGAGGGAGGTTACTCAAAGTTTGACCTAACAGTAAGAGTTATTCTTCAAGGCAAATAATAGATATCAAGAATGGGTTCAAATGAGAATCAAAAGGAATTTGGATCTATTAAATTGCCCATATGCAGGAAAGAATCCTTTGGCATTTGGAAAGAAAGGGTTAGGCTGTTTATGGAAGCATCTGATCCAAGAATCAATATCATAGTACAGGAAGGCCCCTTCATTCCAATGAAGGCATCAGCTCTTGATGCAAATATTAAAACTCCAAAGAGTTATTCAGAAATGACAAAGGATGAAATCATTTTGGCGAAACTGGACAAAAGAGCACAGAACATTATAGTAAGTGCTATAGATGATGCCACTTTTCAGAATCTGGTGCATTGTAAAACCTCTAAAGAAATATGGGACACATTGATTGTCTACATGGAGGGCACAGAAGAAGTCAGAGAGGACATGAAGTCTATGCTGAACAAGGAGTATGAGAGCTTTAGACAAACTAAATCTGACAGCATAGCTGAATGCTATAAGAAGTTCTTCAGAATAGTGAATGAGCTGATGACCTATGGAAGGGTCTTCAACACTTATGAATTGAATGATAAGTTTCTTAGGTCCCTAATAAAGGATTGGGACACTAAGATATGTGCCATCAGAGAAGTGGCTAGGCTGGCTGATACACCTCCACCCACATTATTTGGAAAGCTGCTATCATATGAAATGCAGCTTACTGCCAGGAAAGAGGAGGAGAAGGGAAGCAGATCTGAGTTTAAGGAAAAGTCAGTGGCCTTCAAGGCTGAAGGCTCAAGAAAGGGTAGGAAAAAATCTCTTTCTCCACCCAGAAGGAGTGCTGAGGCAGAAGAAGGAATTCCTGACAACAGTACATTAGATAGTCATACTTCTGATGAAGACTTTACTACCTTTACAAGGCAATTCCAAAGATTCATGAAGAAAAAGAAGTGGGGAACCAGACCATCATCTACATCCTACTCCAAGGATGAATACTACAGGAAGAAGAAGACACCCAAGGAGGACAGGTATGCCTCTAAACCTGGTAAACAATATAATACTAAGATTGTGTGTTATTGCTGCAACAGTCCTGGACATGTCATAGCTGACTGTCCTGACAAAAGAAAGGAGTTAAAGGACAAGAAGAAGCAGCAGGTCAAAGGTAAGAAGGAGAAGTCTCTAGTTGCTCAGAAGGAGAAGAGTTGGACAGACTCTTCATCTTCAGAATCTAGAGAAGAAGAAGCAGAAGAATATGTTGGAGTATTCTCAACAGAAGAGGATTTTAGGGAACTAGAATTCCTACAGATGCTAGACTCCATAAATGGAGTTGAAGAACATTGCTGTAGAGGGCTGATGGCTCAATCTGAAGATGATCAGTGCTAGGATCAGCCTGGACCAAGTAAGGTAAACAATTCTCCCTTAGTTTCATATTACTTTATTGGATCAGAATCAGAAGCATCTGCTTCAAAAGAAGTGGATGGATCTGAGTCTGAAGGGGATGTACACCAACTCATTGATGAGTATGATGAGTTGTTGTATTTTCTGAAGAAGAGCAAGTTTCTTATTAAAGAGCAGGCCAAAGAGATTGAGTCTCTTAAGCTGGTTGCAGCAGATTCAACAAATCTGTTGGATCTAAAACTAAATGAGGTTGCCAAATTGAAGAACATTACTGTTATTAAAATGGGCACAATCTCTTTCAAAGAGAATCATATCAAGAAACTGGAGGCAAAACTTCAACAAGAGAGAGAGAGCTAGTGACTAAATTCTCCAAGCCAAAATCTGTCTTACCCTTGATAGATAATTTTATTTCACATAAAGGGAAGACTGGTCTAGGCTATAAGGGAAGAACTAGGGCTACCAATTCTCATAGAAAAGGTAAGGCCCCAGTTCAACCTCTAGCTGTTAAGTTCCCTATTTTCTTTAAGAAGGTAGTGAATCCTACTAACAGGTATGATCATGACACTACACAAGGTCACTGTGAGCATGAAAATCACATGGGCAAGGGTGCAAATTTCATTAAGCCACTCTATAGACATGCCCATCATATTCAAGAGGAGTTCTTGAAGTATGATGCTCTAGCACCAACACTTAATAAGACTGCTGACAACAAAGGAGTAAAGTCTGTACCTAAGAAAAGGTATAATAGGTTTGAGTGTTGGTATTGTAGCAAGGTGGGCCACTTTGTCATGGATTGTTGGTTTAACACAAGTGTTAAAACCAAGAGTAGTTTTCCTATTAGAACAGCTGCAGAATTTCAAACTAACAAGGACCTAGGACCCACTAGCAAGCTGGGTTCTAAGGGTAACTGATTCTTTATTTGTTGTAGGTGAATCCAAGTGACCATACCCCTATATGGTACTTGGATATTGGCTGTTCCAGACACATGACTGGAACAAGGAGAATGTTGAGGGACTATGTGCCCATAGAGAATGGACCCAAAGTTATCTTTGGTAGATCAGAAAAGGGAATCATAAAAGGATTTGGTAACATCTCTAGTGATTTAATTACAATCACTAAAGTGGCTTATGTGAAGGGTTTGAAACATAACCTGATTAGCATAAGTCAACTTAGTGATCTAGGTTATGACATCTCTTTTCTTAAAGGGGAGTGCAAAATATGAAGGTCAAGTGATCAAGAGATCATTTTGAATGGCACTAGGAAAGGAAATGTGTATTGCCTTAACCTTGATTGTGAGTTTAAAAACTCACCAGTTTGTCTGGTTGCAGGAGAGAAAGCTTCTCTATGTGTCAAATGACACAAGAGACTAGCACATTTGAACTATAAGTCTATAGGACTGCTGTTCAACATGGGATTAGTGAGGAATGATCCTCAAGTTAAGTGCATCAAAGAAGGTGTGTGTTCAGCTTGCCAAAAAGGCAAGCAGACTAAGTCCTCTTTCCAGGCACTTGACATCAAAGATTCAATGAGATGTTTGTATCTCATGCATATAGATTTGTTTGGTCCCATGTCAGTTCACAGTCTTGGTAGGAAAGTATTCACACTTGTTGTTGTGGATGACTATTCTAGATATATATGAGTTTTCTTCATGAGGCAGAAATCTGAAATCCCAACTGTTTTTCAGAATTTTATTAGACAATACAGAATGAATAAAACAGTTCACTGGTCAAAATTAGAAGTGACCGTGGAACTGAATTTCAGTTTGAATTTATGACAAAATTCTGTGAAGAACTTGGGATTCATCAGGAATTCTACTCACCTAGAACTCCTCAGCAAAATGGTGTTGCTGAAAAAAAGAATATGACTCTAATTGAGGCCAGTAGAACACTACTAAATGACACTACTCTCCCTGAATACTTCTGTTCTGAGGCAGTAAATACTGCATGTCATGTACTTAAAGAGCCTCCATCAACAAGAAACACAAGATGACTCCCTACCAGATTTTGAAAGGCAAAAAACCAAACATATCTTACTTTAGAATCTTTGGTAGCAAGTGTTTTGTGCTAGTCAATGGTAAGCACTACCAAACTAAGTTAACTGCCAAATCCCTAGAAGAGATATTTGTTGGGAACATCAACTAAAGTAGAGCATACAGAATCTACAACTTGACTACCCAAGTTGTAGAAGAATCTGTGCATGTTGTATTTGATGAGTCAAAGTTTATTAACAATGAATTGTTCAGTTCTTCAGTTAGTTCTACAGGTCTAACAGATAGGCTGGACAAGCTGACTATCAATGAAGATGTTCCTTCTAGGATGGATGAAGATAAAGATGCCAGCTATCCAGGGGAGAACAAGTCCCACTGGATGAGGAAGACAGTGTGGAGCATCAAGTTGAGGAAATTGGAGAGAGCCATAATACTGACAGATTTCCTCCAGCAAGGAGACACCTAAAGGATCATCCAGTTCACCAAATCATTGGTGATACAAGTCAAGGTGTTCTTACAAGGAGCAGGAGCATGAACAAAGTTCTATGTTCTAGCTTCCTGTCTCAAATAGAACACAGGAAGATTTAAGAAGCAATGCAAGACACCAACTGGATTGATGCAATGCAAGAAGAGCTCAGTCAATTCAAAAGGTGTAAAGTCTGGGAACTGGTGCCAAAACTTAAGGATCACAACATAATAGGAACTAAGTGGATCTACAGGAACATGCTTGATGAGAATGACACCATAGTCAAGAACAAGACTAGACTGGTAGCAAAAGGCTACAGGCAAGAGTAAGGTATTGATTTTGATCAAACCTTTGCTCCAGTGGCAAGACTGGAGGCTATAAGGCTGTTCTTGGACTATGTTGCCTATCAAGGGTTCAAGGTATGCCAGATGGATGTGAAATCAGTATTTCTGAATGGTGATTTAAATAAAGAAATCTATGTTGAACAACCCTCAGGTTTTGTAGACTCTCACTTTCCTGATTATGTATATAGGCTTAGGAAAGCACTATATGGTTTAAAACAAGCTCCAAGGGCTTGGTATGAAACCTTATTTGCCTTCCTTATTGAGAATAAAATCTCTAGAGTAAAGATAGACAAAACTCTATTCTATAGGGAATCAAAAGGCAAGATAATACTAGTCCAGATATATGTGGATGACATTAACTTTGGTTCTACTGAAAACAACCTTTGTAGGAAGTTTGCCAAACTTATGCAAGGGAAGTTTGATAGGAGCAGTATGGGTGAGCTAAAGTTCTTCTTGGAACTTCAAGTTAGACAGACTGAGAGTGGATTGTCTATATCCCAGTCTAAGTCCACCAAGGAGTTGATTAAGAAGTATGGTTTGGACTCAGCTTCTACCATGAAACCTCCAATGGGAATAAGTATGCCTATAGGCAAAGATGAGGAAGGGAAACCTGTTGATGAGTATTTGTATAGAGGGATAATTAGCTCCCTACTTTACTTAACTGCTAGTAGACCTTACATCATATATGCAACATGTGTTTGTGCTAGGTATCAATCATGCCCTAAGGAATCCCCTTATACTGCAGTTAAGAGAATATTGAGATATCTTAAGGGCACACATAATCTAGGCCTTTGGTATCCTAAGAATAGAGATTTCCTACTAACTGGTTTCTCAGATGAAGACTTTGCTGGATGCAAAGAAGATAGGAAGAGTACCACAGGAACCTGTTAATTCCTTGGTGGGAGGCTGATGTCATGGAGCAGCAAGAAGCAAACCAGTATAGCTATATCAACAGCTGAATCAGAGTATATAGCTGCAGGTAGTTGCTATGCATAATTGATGTGGATAAAACATCAACTTGAAGACTATCACATCCAGGTAAGTATAATTCCATTATTTTGTGATTCTACACGTGCTATTTCTATTGCTATGAATCTTGTATCACACAGTAGGACCAAGCATATAGAAATTAAGTTTCATTTTATCAGAGAACATGTAGAGAAGGAAAATATTAGCCTAGAGTTTGTGAAAACTGATAATCAAATAGCTGATATTTTTACAAAACCTCTGGATGAAATTTAATTCAATAATTTTAAAATTGAATTAGACATGCTGAACGTAGAATAGATTAGCACAAGCATCCCTAAGGTGAATATGTAAGCATCAAATTTCTCTTGAAATTTGTCTAAGTACAATGTTTGTGTCGACATAAACAAGTTGTGTCGACACACTCAGTATGTTGTGTCGACTAAGTAAAAGGATGTGTCGACACAGAAATAGTATCTGTGTCGACAAAAGAATTGGTGTCGACACAACCTTGTCGAGACCTTATATATAGAGGATTTTTGTGTCGACACACATAAATTGGTGTCGACACAACTCTGTCGAGACTTAAGTAGTTTGTGTCGACACAGACACAAGTTTGTCGACACTGACACACATATGTCGACACATAGATGTGTCGAATTAAAATAAGTATGGTCGACTTAGACATTAGAATGTCGACACATAGTCGTGTCGACCTAACCTAAGTTCTGTCGAGACCTAGGTCATTTTTGTCAACACGTGTGAAAACTTGTCGACTTAGTTCCGTCTCTAGACCTACCCTTTACACTTATACTATAAATAGGTGACGCAAAAATCTGGTCGACTATGCTATCAGAATTTTTTGGCTCTAGACCTTCTGTCGACAAAAATATTCTCTTCTCTTCTCTTCCAACTCTTATGTCTATGGCGCCTCATCAAGAAGACAAAGTCAATGAAGGTTATGAACTGGTTCGTGAAGGGTTCACGACAGCTTCAGATGAAATTCATGGTGTTATTGCCCTAATTTCAAAAAATGGATTGGAGTACTTGGTTTCTAAACCAACGAAGATATGGAAGAAGGAAGTTATGGAGTTTTATTCAACTGCTTCAATGGATTCTTAAGGCAAGAAAATCAAAGCGACTGTTCAAGATTCTATAGTGAAACTCACACTAGAGACTATCAGGAAATCACTTCAGCTTCCATCAATCAAGGATACAGATTAAATAACCCCTTCCTAGATTACAGAAGCATTAAGCTGGTGTGGGCTGAGCCCCAATATCAAGATTGGATCCTCTATTACCAGAAAATGGATGAATTCCCAAGGAAAATTCTTATCTGAAGTGGTTGAAAAAGAGATTCTATGCAAAACTGGTGGACATGACAGAATCTCTGTCCACATGTTCAATCTCATGATAAGGATCATATTCAAAGTAAACACTGACTGGGCAGCAGTAGTGTTTGATAAAATTTAACAAGGAATTAAGAAACCAAACATTGGAAGAATTCTGAGTTTATGTTTATCTGCTGAAATACCAGATATACTGAAACAAGTGGCTGGATCTAAAATAAATCATATGAGGAGGATGGATATAAGAATTCTGTCAAGATGGGATAGGGTTCTAACCAAGGAAGTCCCTACTCCTCAGGAACAAATTAAGAAAGATAAGAAGAAGAAGAAAGTGCTTCTACAGGCTGAATCCTCCAGTGATTCTGAGAAGGAAGTGGTCTTCAGCACTGATGAAGACCAGCAACCAAAAGAAGCTCAAGAACAAGTGAAGGGCAGTGAGCCCTAAGAACAACTGATGGACGTCACTTCAGGGGGAGAAAACATAGAACAAGCAACTGAGTTGCCTGCCCAAGGGGGAGGCATTAATGATGCTGTCTTAGAAAGTGACTTGGCTGTAGATAATATCATGAATATAGTATCTGAAATCAACAATGCAGCTCAAGAAACTGTTGAAACAGAAGCTCAAAATGAGCAAGTATCTCCTCAACAGTCTAGTGGTATCTGGTAGTATTCTCCTCAATAATGTTTAGGGAGAAACTTTTATTTTAAAAGCTAATCTTGTTCCTTCTGTACAGATACAACAGGAATTCACCATGGAAGAACTATTCTCTGATCTTTCTCCTGCAAGGACTGAGGGGGAACAGATTGTACAAGAAAAAGATATTCCAAGGACTGAGGGGAAGTTTTCTAAGGATGCCTCAACTGATAAGGATACAGTTAATATTCAAAGTACAACTAAATCTTCTGAAGATGAAGAAGCCTCAATGGCTAAGAAAAGAAAATTGGTTGCCTTGATAAAAAAGAGTTCTGGATACAAAAAGGCATTGCAAATAGGCACAGCACAATCTGCACCAAGTATGGACTTTAGTTCACTACTGGTCCAATTGCAAGTGAAATTGGATGATCAAAGACAAACTTTAGAAAAATATGTGGATGAAACTCATAAAGAGTTACAATTCCAATTGGCCCAAGACATCAAATTAATTAGATTTGAAGTTAATCAAAATAAGGAGATGACAGATTGCTTCCATAAAGGAGGTAATGCTGTGGTGTTCCTAGCCAAACAACAATAAGATATCAAAGTTAAAGTGGAAGATATTGCTGTAAAACAGGGATATGTATTGGAGAATCAACTAAGAATGAATGAGAATCTTAAAGATTCACATCATGAAATATTGACAAAGCTCAATGATTCTACAACTGTTATGAAAGCTGAAATCTCCAAGCAAATCAAGGAAGATATAACTGCTGTACAAGCCACATTTCAAGCCTCTCAGGAGAAAATTTTAGATTTCTTGACAAAGTTTAGATCTTATTTTAAGGAAGGAACTGACTATGTGGTTGATCAAGTCAGATTTCAAAAATATGATTTGAGAGATCATATTGCAAGAGAAGTCATAAAGAGAGAGAGATTACTAGTCAAAACTAGCTCTGATCATGCTAAATGGATTTCCAATAGTATCAGAGTCACTCTTGGATATCATCCCCTTTGTGATGATGATAATGTTGCAGAATCTGGGATACAACCTGCATATCTTGAAAGAGATCAGCCTGAAGTTGCTCAGGTGATCTACCCCCCAGCAGATTTTGAGATGATTCAAGAGGAAGTGCAGAAAATGTATAGTCCTCCACAAGAGACATAAAATGTAATTCTGGAGAATGTAGAGATGTCAGAAGCTGCCTTAGAAGCTCAGAAGGATGCTTAGCTATCCAAGAAGAGATTCAGAGAATAGGCTGAGCTGAAGCCAGACTTTGAGCAGTGGAGCCCAACTTCCAAAAATATTATACTAACTGCTTGGAAAGCTGTAAAGGACAAAATCCATGACAGGGGTAAATGGTATTCAGAACAGGAATATAACAAATACCAAGCTGGACAAGAAACCATTCTTCAACATAGAAGAAGTGCTAAGGCTGGGGAGCTACCTGCTAATGCTCAGGAGCTAAGCAAGTACTTCCCAAAACCATTCAACAATTTTGAAAGGCAGAGAATTAAGGCTGAAGATCAAAAGAAGAAAGCCCTGAAAGGGAAGAAGCCTGCTGAGGATGCTGAACCTTCTATGAAGGCTAAGATCAAGTCTGGCAAAGGGATTGTTATTAAGGAGCCTAATCAATAACAGGATAAATAGACTTATGTATTAAGAACAATGTAACATTTTGTTCTAGAAAGAAATTCTTGTAAACATGACATCTTTCTAAATTAAATGAAATCAGTTCAATATTAATTTCTTTGTTGTTTACAATGATTATGTGTTTACCTGCTATAAATTGGATGTACATCTATTTCTATTTTTGTTTTATTATGAGAGATGTATATCTTTGACTAAGGGTTATGACTTCTCCAAATAGGGGGAGATTGTTGGGTACATTGAAAAATATGTACCAGATTTGGAGAAGCCTCATCTTAGTCAATGATATGCTTTAATTTGTATTTAATAGATGTTTGAGTTACATTGTGCAGGTTTAAGCATTTGAAGAAAATTTTCTAAGTACAAGTGTCGACACTTGTGAAGAAACTGTGTCGACACTCGAGCAAGCTGTGTCGACACTTATGAAGAACTTGTATCGACACCCAGAAGCTGTGTCAACACTTATGAAGAACTTGTGTCGACACCCAGAAGCTGTGTCGACACTTATGAAGAACTTGTGTCGACACTCAGAAGTTGTGTCGACACTTATGAAGAAGTTATGTCGACACTCAAAGCTAAGTCGGCATCTAAAGAAGCAACTGTGTCGACACCCAGAATTGTGTCGACATCTGAAGCAGAAGTTGTGTCGACATTTAAAAGCTGAAGCTTTGTCGACACTCAGGAGAAATGTCGACACCAGAAGCAACTGTGTCGACGCACAGGACTTGTGTCGACACACTAACTCTCAAAGGGCTGTGTCGAGATCAGAAGCAGTTGTGTCGACACACAGGACTTGTGTCGACACACACTCAACGCCGTTTGACAAACACTCAACGCCATCTGCCAGAAGCAGTTGTGTCGACATCAGAAGTAATTATGTCGACACATAGGAATTATGTCGACACACACTCAACGCCGTTTGACAAACACTCAACGCCATCTGTCTGCAACAGAAATGTCGAGACAAGAAGCTGCTGTGTCGACACACAGGACTTGTGTCGACACATACAACAGAAGCAGTGTCGAGAAGTAGAAGTATGACTGTGTCGACACTTGGAGTATTGTGTCGACACTATGAAGACTTGTGTCGACACTTAGCCTATATGTGTCGACACATATGAAGCAGTCTACTGAGTGATTTGTGTTGAGTTGAAAAGACGTTGAAGTATCTGCTGACATGACTGGTGACTTGACAGCTGTCATATCTAACCGGTCTGACACCTCTGTCAGAACTGTCAGAAGTTTGTTATAAAACAGATCAGCCAGTAATCATGGAGCAAACTCTATATAAGAGACAGATTGTAAGATCTGCGGATTCGAGCCAGTGGAAGGAAGTTAGGCTGAATCCAGTTATCTACTGGATAGGCGAAGGGGGAAAGTGGATGTACCCATATCTTGGGGAACCACTATAGATCTGGTGTATGCTGTGATATGTTTATATTCTGTGTTTTGAATAATCTGTGCTGAAGAGTCATTTAACTGTTTTCCTAAAAAAGACTTAAAAAGATTAGACCCTATTCGCCCCCCCCCTTTAGGTGTTTAGGCTCTTGAAATAAAGTCTTTCATCTGCATCTCTCAAATTGGTTGAGCTCCTCTTGCATAACAATAATCTAATGTGGATTTTGCTCAGCATCTTTAATGGATTGAGGCTCAATTTGAGATATGAAGCAGACATGCATTATATCCTGGTGGAGTTGATGCCTTGTCTGCACACCAGCTGCTATGTCTCTAATCACTAGAGATGTAGGGTGATCTCTATGTATGACAATTTTAGTTGGTGAAGTTGGTTGAGCAACAACCTGGGAATTAATTCCTCTGGTGGAATTGGATTAGCTGTTGTTGGTTCACCATGGACATCAGCTTGTTCATCATCACTTTCTTCAGCATTATGTGGAGGAGAGTGTGTAACAGCCTCATTGGTGAGGGTCAGCCCATTTAGCATTTCACACATGTTAGGTACCTGCAAAGAGTTACTGGTAGAAGCTTCATTCTCCTTGTTAAACATGTTAGTCTCATCAAAAGAAACATGAATAGATTTTTCAATTTTTAAGGTAGATTTGTTATAAACCTTATAAGCCTTGCTTACTTGGGAATATCCAAGAAAAATTCCCAGTTAAGACTTGTCTTCAAATTTTCTAATGTATTTCTTATTATTGTTGTGAATATAACATAAAAACCCAAAAATTTAAAGTAATCTACTTTAAGTTTCTTCCCTTTCAGTAACTCATAAGGAGTCTTATTCTTTAGTTTGTGTATAAGACTTCTATTCAGTACATAATTTGTTGTGCTTACAGCCTCTGCCCAAAAGGATAGGGGCAAATAAGCATCTGCAAGTAATGTGTCTGCTGATTCAATTAAGGTTCTATTCTTCCTTTCAACAACCCCATTCTGTTGAGGTGTTTTAGGAGCTGAGAAGCATTGTCTGATACATTCCTTCCTACAGAACTCTTGCATAAAAAGAGACTCAAACTTTGTACCATGATCACCTCTGATCAATGCAACTGGAGTAGAGTACTCAATCTGTATGTTCTTGAGAAAGTCTGTAAAAATCTTAAAGTTATCAGACTTTGATCTCAGAAAGAAAACCCTAGTGAATCTAGAGAAGTCATCTACAATCACTAAACTATAAGATTTCTCTCTTAGACTTTGTACTGTTATAGGGCCAAAAAGGTCCATATGTAGTAAGTACAATATTCTAGGTGAGTCACTTTTGTTTAATAATTTAAAACTACTTTTAGTTTGCTTGCCTAACTGACAAGCCCTGCAAAGGCTTTCCTTCTTGTAGGGGTAAGAAGACAATACTCTAACAAGGTTATCTTTAGATAACCTGACAATATTTTTCAAATTAACATGACCTAATCTCCTATGCCAAAGGTCATTATTGTTACTTGTTTAATTAAATAGGCAGATTTCAGATTTGGCTGATTGGAAATTAACTAAGTAAATGTCTCCTACTCTAGTGCCAGTCAATACTACACTATTGTCCAAAGAAGTGATAAGACAAGAGGTTTTAGTAAATAGTACCTGAAACCTTTCATCACATAATTGACTTATGGAGATAAGGTTGTGCTTCAGTCCACTTACATAAGCTACATTCCTGAAGGTGACAGCTCTAACTTTAACTTTTCCATAGCCCTCAGTCTTGCCACAATTGGAGTCACCAAATATCACTTTTGGTCCTATCTTTGCCTTGTAGTGAGTTAGGTTTGCCTTATTTCCTGTCATATACTTAGAACAACCACTATCCAAATACCACTGTTGCTCTGTGGTAGAACAATCTTTTACCTGCAATGAAACAGATTAGTCATTTTTGACCCAGGTTACCTTGGGTCCTTCTTTCTTCACATAATTAAAACTAGAAATGTAAGAGTATTCTGGTTGGCTTTTATAACCTAGATGATGATATTTCCTAGGTGGTATAATCCATTGATTAAAGTTATTATTAAATGTTCTTGGTGGATTATAGGTTTCAAATAGATTAAAATATCTGTTAGACTGATTTGCGTTCGACGAATTCTGGTGAGTTCGTCGACCTGAGTTCGACGATCGGGGATGAGTTCGTCGAGCTCTACTCAGAGAATGAAAATACTCATTTTCTGAGACCAAAAAATGTCGATCTCTGGTCGACGAATCATACTGGTTTCGTCGATCGTAGTCTAATTATAGTACATGTTTGTGTTCGGAGTTCGTCGACTTGAGTTCGACGAACTATACACATTTAGTCGATCTGAGTTCGACGAAATCTGCTGAACATAGTTTTTATTATTGTTCTTGCTGCCTCTTTTCTTTTTCTTAGTTTTATGTTTTAGATCTGTTTGTTTAGGAGTATTATCTTCTATCTTTTCTTTATCTTTTTCAGAAACAAATTTAACTAGTATTGTTAGAATATTTTTCTGAATTAAGGGTGGAAGACATGATGAAGCACCCAAGCCCAGCTTGCCATTTAATCTGACATTTACTGTGCTTGTTATGTCCATCAGTTTAAGGCTTCTCCCATTGAGAGATTCCTCAAGTTGCCTAGCCTCACATAATTCAGTCTTTAATTTTATTATATGTTCATTAGCTAAGGTTATTTCATTTTTTAACTTATCATTTTCTAGCATCAGGTTATTTTGTTCAATTAGTTTCTCTGTAAGTTATTTAATTACTTTTTCAGAATAAATTAAGTCTATGCACATGGTTTTAAATTCAATTTTAAAACTATCAGAGCTGTAATCAAATGATGATAATACCTGATCAGCTTCTGATTTTGATACTTCTTCATTTTCAGATTCATCTTCAGCATCTGATGGACTACAAGTGGCATTGATAGCCATGAGGCAGACTTCCTTTGCCTTTGCCTCTTCTTCCTCTTCACTGGAACTGGAAGATGTGGATTCATCTTCTGTATCACTCTAAGTTTCTGCCACAAAGCCCTTTTCCTTCTTTTTTATGCTTGCTGGAAGAAGGCTTGTTGTAGTGCTTGCTTTTGGATTCTTTTTCCTTTCTCCTCTCTTTCTTTTGATTCTCAGGGCATTCAGACATAAAGTGTCCAGGTTTCCTGCATCCAAAATACACTATTTATTTAGTAGGGGTTTTGTCATACCTGGGCTTGTTGTCATTCCTGGATGACTTTCTCATGAAGTCCTTTCTTGCCAATTTATAGAATCTCTTAGCAAAGAGATTCATTAAATCTTCATTGACTATTGAAGCTTCAGTCTCTTTAGCAGCCTTGAATGCTATGTTTTGCTCTTTTCTTGTTGGTGGAGGAGTGCTTTGTTCTACAGCTTCTCTGGATTTGATAAGCTGCTCATATGATTTGAGCTTTCCCAGGAAAGATTCTGTGAAAATCTCATTCAAGCTTCTGGCTTTTTTGATTGGCCAGATCCTGGAGTCCCATGAGCTTGGGAAGCACATTAGGATCTTGTCATTCACCTCTATGAGAGAGATGTCTTTATCTAAAGTCTTTAACTTACTAATGATAGAGCTTAATCTATTGTACATGTCACTAACAGATTCAGCTTCATCTTTCTTGAAGTTCTCATACTGTGAGATGAGGGTTGATCTCCTATCCTTTCTCTCATCTACTGAGCCAGCAACCATGTGGTTGAGAGAATCCCAGATTGCTTTTGTAGAGGTGCATTTAGCCACCTTTTGAAAGATGTCATCTGACATGGTTTGAGCCAATATGTTCATTGCTTTGACATCTGTAATTTTGGCTTTCTTCTGTGCATCTGTCCACTCAGGTGGTGGAACAACATGAGTGATTGAAGTAGAAGTTGAAGCAGTTGCTGCAGTAGGAGGTCCTGTCAAAATAGAATTAAATATATCCTCATCAATAGAGTTCATATACAGCTTAATTCTTATCTTTCAGATGGTAAACTTATTTAGATTGCACACTAGAGGTCTGGTGCTTGCATAATCCTTGTTCTGTGCCATTGTGAGAGAAGAACAGTTGAGAAGAAGAAAATCTGATCTAACTGGATCTTGGTTCAAGTGTTATCTTGTACAACCAACAAACACACCCTCTGATACCAATTGAAAGGATGGGTTAGATCTGATTACTCTAGAGGGGGGGGGGGGGGTGAATAGAGTATTAAATTTTTTGGTTCTTTTTAATTATCAGAGTGAAAATAGTGACACCATATAATAGTAAAGGAAAAAAAATAGGCTAACTATTCCAGCAATCATAAACACAGCAAGAACAGAAAGAAACAGAAAATGTGCAACCAGACAATACACGAACTTTTATAGTGGTTCCCCTAAACTTGGGTACATCCACTATTCTACCACCTTGGTAGGAATACACTAGCAGGTTTTTGATCAGGTGACTGTTACCAATGAGCTTTTGATCAGGTGCCCAAAAACCAAACTCAAGTCTTTTGGAGGGAGACTTGTGAACCAGCCTAACTTTTGAAGGGAGTTAAAACCCTGTACAGTGGGGGTGGAAAGAGGTTGATGGAAGTCTTCTCTTTTCTCAAAACATCTTGAGAAGACTATGTGGAATCTGATAGTGTCAAAGCTCCCCCTGAGAAGATGAAAGTTCAGGAAGAAAGTGCTTTGCTTCAGGGTGAGTAGGTATTCTGCTTTGATCTGCCAATGCCCAGGAAATCCAGTGACTGATGTTGAATGAAATATGTCTGTAAATTTCTGGAACAGAAAATGAAGAAGACTCTGGATTTTGTTATTGATTGTTCTTCTTCTGTCTTGAGTATTGGCAAAGAATGAAAAGTGCTGAGAGAGAATGAAAGCGTCGACTGCTGGTTGAATGTTCTCTGTGCAGTGCTTCTTGTTTCTTTTCTCTCTGTATCTCTGTATCTCGAAAAAGAAACGATCTCTTTTTATTATTATGCCATTTAGAATTCTCCTTTGAATTTGAATCATATCCATAAATGCTGGCTGATCTGGAGAATTGAAAACGACTGGAATAAAAAGCATTAATGAGTTTCCCCAACTGTCCTTGATAGAATAAGCAAATAATTATTCTGATGAATATCATATTTAATGCAGCCAATCAACGACTATATTTAGAGGAATATGTGCATTAAATACTAAGAATAATACTGCTCATAAATAGAGAATAAAGGAACAAAAGGAAAGAAAAAACTCATTCGGGAACTGGATAGAAAACGTCGAACTCTAAACGGAATTCGTCGACCTGAGATCCAAGATCGTCGACCAGAGAATTCCAGTTCGTCGACCTGAGCTCTGCGAATTGTTATCTGAGAAATACTTTCCAATTCTACACTCTGAGTTCGTCGAGCTGAGAAACTGACTGAAGAAAACTAAATGTCGACCTGATCTCGAATATCGTCGAGCTCCACACAGAGAATTAACTCTGCATTCGTGGATCTGAGATCGACGATCGTCGAGCTGAGTTCGAAGAATTTCGAACTGATCACTGTCTTCTGAAAACTGCTAAGTCTGAGTCTCTGAGGTCCACTGCTGTCTTGTCCAAGGAGGTAGAATTAACAGGACTTAGCCTAAACTCTAGCACTATAAAAACATGACCTTGGCTATACAATGAGGGGTCAGACTCAGCCTAAGATTAGTGAACCTAGCCCAAATCCAACTAGGGATCCAACAACAAAGACTATGAAAAGACGTTTAGTTCTGTGACAAAGATGACTTCATTTCAGGTGGTTATTACCTTTGCAGCTTGTCAAGGATGCAAGATGTCGCAGCTGGACGTAAAAAATGCTTTTTATTTATGAGGAAATCGACAAAGATATCTTCATGGATCTGCCACTGGGATACGTATCTGAAGAACATCCAGGCTACGTTTGCAAGCTCGGAAAGCCCTCTATGGTTTGAAGCAGGCTCCTCAAGCTTGGTATGGAAAGATCGCAGAATATCTCCAGTTCTGTGGTTATCTTGCTTCTAATTCAGACTCGAGCTTGTTCGTTAAGAAAAAGGGGAAGCTTCTAGTCTTGGTGTTGTTGTACGCGGATGATTTGATCATCACTGGTAACTCCAAGGAGGAGGTAGCTAGGCTTAGGGCAGAGCTAGCTATAAGATTTGAGATGAAGGACTTGGGTGAGCACCACCACTTCCTTGGACTCGGAGTGGAGAGAAAAGAGAGTGGTATACTTGTTTCCCAAAACGGCTATGCGGAACGGATCATTCAGCGATTCAGCATGCGGGAAGGGAAAATTAGTTATACTCCACTTGATGTTGACATCAAACTTCGGCGAGATTAGGGAAGGATTCTTCCAGATCCTCTTGTGTTCCGGGCTCTGGTTGGGAGCCTTATTTACTTGACAATTACAACGCCAGACATTGCTTATGTTGTAGGCCGAGTAAGTCGGTATATGACAGAACCTCGGAAGCCTTATCTGATGGCGGCAAGGAGCATTCTGAAGTACGTGAAGTCTACTTCTGAAATGGGTCTCCTTTACGGGAGAGACACGAGATTTAATCTATATGGATACTCAGATGTGTATTATGGGAGAGATTCAGACGACCGGAAGTAAACATCCGGTTATGTCTTCACGTGTGGATCAGCCAGTATCTTGTGGTGTAGCAAAAAGAAAGACTCAGTGTCCGTTTCTACTACAGAAGCCGAGTACAAGGCTTTGGCCTTGGCAGCTTAGGAAGTCATCTAGCTTAGGAGGCTAGTAGAGGACGTCCATGAAGAAGTGCGCGGTCCTACTCGGCTACGCGGTGATAATGAAAGCGCCCTTAAACTGGTTAATAATCCAGTTTGTCACGCGCAGACCAAGCACATTGAGATTGAGCATCACTTCATTCGTGAGAAGGTGTTGAAGGGATCTCTAGTGGTTGGACATGTGCGGAGTGAGGACAACATCGCAGACATTTTCATAAAGCCGCTGTCGAAGGTGCCGTTTTCTCGGTTACGGGGGATGCTAGGTCTGATTTCCACTTCCAACTTCAAGGGGGGTGTTGAATTTTTTAAGTGAAAGTGACAGCCAGCGGACTGCCCACGTGGCCTGGGCGGACTGCCCGCTGCTGGGCGACTGCGCGTGGCCTGGGCGGACTGCCGGCGCGGCCTGGGCGGACTGCCGGCGCGGCCTGGGCGGACTGTCCGCGCGGCCTGGGCGGACTGTCCGCATGGCCTGGGCGGACTGTCTGCGCGGCCTGTGCGGACAGTACCGGCGGTCTCGGTTTACCAGACCGCGCGGTCTGTGCGGACAGAGCTAACGGCTAGCCAGGTCGGCCAGTGTTCTGCATCCTTGTTCCCAGGCATTAACCAGGCGGATTGGATCTGTATCCGCAGTTGGGGCGGACTAGTGGTGTTCGCCAGGTTGGGCGAGCTGGTGTTGGTATCCGCTCGTTCTAGCGGACTGGTGGTGGAGTTGGTTATGTCCAAGTCCAGGCGGACCCCGTCTTGCGTCGCGAGTTATTGCAAACTGTTCTCCTTGTCCGCCGAGTCTGGCAGCTGTCATCTTGGTGGCTAGGCTGCGGGCTTAGTGTGTGCTGTCTGAAGCTGAGTCCGCAGATTGTGCGGACTGGAGCTGTGCCCACAAAGTGTACAGATTGGGGAGTTTTCCGCAGAGTTTGCTGGTGGCGATCTCGCTGGCTTGGCCTTTTGGCGACTTGGCGGATAGAATTCTCTATTCGGCCTGTGTGTTGTACGGCGGGATGGCTTCCGGCTTGTCGCGACGAACAAGCTTTGTATTCGCTGTTTGTGCGAATACACTCTGTGCTCGCCGTGAGCTCGGGTGGTGTTTCAATCAGTAGGGCGGTGACCACACTCATCTCCGTGCCTATAAATAAGACCCCCCGTTACATCCACAGTAACTGAAAGAACAGTAAGCCTACTCGCGACTAGTTGCTGCGGACTGGATTTTCTATCCGCGTGGTTTGAAGAGTTTAACTGGTTTCTGCTGTGCAGGTTGTGCAGACAGTACTGAAGAGCCAAGAATTTGGTTATAAGACCGTGCGGATTCTACGGATTGTAATCGGCGGTTAACAGCAGGTCGCTTGCGACCAAGCGGTTTCTCTTCTGCAACTAGTTTCCCTGTTCAATAAGCTGTCCGCTCTGGCGGCTTAGTTCAGTTCGGCAGCAGTAGATCGGCGAACAGAGTTTGGTCTTGGATTAACGGGCAGTCCGCGCGACAAGGTTGCGGTCTGGCGACCTGTCGGTTTGAGCAGACTCCTTCAACAGTTAGCAGCAAAGTCGACGGCTTCTTCCTGAGATTGCGCAGCTTGTTCTTTTTCTTTGTTTCTTTTCTTGTTTCCATCGGATACATCGGTGAAGCATGTCTCGCCATGTATGCCTTGTCATGTAAAGAAGATTTATTGATAATACAAGATTCTTGCTTTGCTTTGTGCATCTGATTTATTTGACTCAAGACGGTTTAGTGTTCCTGCGCCTTGTATCCCGTTTCCGCGAATCTCTAATTTTTACATGGTATCAAAGATTATCTCTTGGTATCTGTGAAATTTTACAATTTCAAAGCTGCAACGAGAAACAACCTGCCTCTCTCGATTCCACTAACCTGTAAACTGCAACCAATAGTGACTGACACCGTTCCGGTCATGTAGTTTTTTACCCAGTTGAAGAATTTTTTCACGTTAAAATCGTTTTGTGTCATACTGTACTTATTCTGTGACTGTGTACGCGCTCGACCGCTCCACAGGCTAAGACGGGCTAGTTTAATCCGATCTACCATGAGGATTGAGTTGGCCGCAACACACACGCACACGCACACACACACACACATATATATATATATATAGGGATTAGCGGAAGGTAGCGGACTGCTATAAGTGCACTTCTAGCAAACAGACTGTAATCCGGAAAATTCACCTACTAAATGCATTTTTAGAAAAAGTGGTCAACATGAAAGTTGTAGATCTCGACGAGATATACAACTTTCATGTTGAACAATTTTCCTAAAAATGCACGGAACTAGGGGTATTTTCAAAAGGCGCGGAACCGGGCGGAACTATTGAAAAGTTCCGTCCGATTCCACCCGGTTCCGCGCCTTTTGAAAATACACCTAGTTCCGTGCATTTTTAGGAAGTGTTTAACATGAAAGTTGTAGATCTCGTCGAGATCTACACCGTTCATGTTGACCACTTTTTCTAAAAATGCATATTAGTAGGTGGATTTGCCGGATTACTGTCTGTTTGGTGTAAGTGCACTTATAGGAGTCCGCTAACTTCAGTTAATCCGATATATATATTGTTGAAAACTTTCAGCAGACATGTTTAGCTTTCAAATTATCATAATACACCAAATATATAGTATGATAATTCATAGAATATTTTCTGAATGACTAATTAAAGTTTATAATGAACATGAAAACACAATGCAGATGAGGTATCTTAAAAAGAAGGGAGAGGACGTAGAAGCAACATTGATTCGTCGGACCAATAACATGAATCCTGAACAACTGCCCATACATGGCAAAAAAAAGCGTGCGAAATCAGGGAAAGAATGACGAAACTGGGCACCAACAGGAGGAAAAAGGGGAGCAGCCAGCTGGTTCAGATATTACTGCTTATATATGCTATTTTTAAAAATTTAGTGAATCTTATTATATAAATATATGCATGATGATGAATTATATGCATGATATGGTCTAGTAAATTATTTGCATGATATGATATGGTCTAGTGAATTATATGCATGATGTGTTCTAGTGAACACGTACAGGTTATTCTAGTTATAAAGCATTACTTATGTATATATTTATAATTAGTTATTTGAAAAAAAATGGAAGGACATTTCAATAACCAGTCATTTTTTTTATTACTCTAATGCTTGATTGATGTTGTGCGGTATATTAATAGTCAAGATCCGTCGTTCTTGTGTGTTACATTACATGACAATTTACCCATCGTCTCGATTTTTGAAACCCTAATTTCTCTTTGTGGGAGCGTGTTGAAAATGTTGGTTCTGAAGAGTCGTCGGATCTTTATGAATGTTAGTTGCATATACAGATGGATTGCCGGAAAATGCCCTACTTGTATATTCTTCTTTGCAAATTCTCTACTTTCTTTCAATATATCATATTAAATAAAGATATTTGTGCTGTTCTGCTGTTCAGCAATATTATATGATGATATTAATATTTATTGTAGATATGCTAGGATAATAATATAACTGTTGGGTACATTGAAAAATATGTATCAGATTTGGAGACGCCTCATCTTAGTCAATGATATGCATCAATTTGTATTTAATAGATGTTTGAGTAACATTGTGCAGGTTTAAGCATTTGAAGAAATTTTTTTAAGTACAAGTGTCGACACTTGAGCAAGCTATGTCGACACTTATGAAGAACTTGTGTCGACACCCAGAAGCTGTGTCGACACTTATAAAGAACTTGTGCCGACACTCAGAAGTTGTGTCGAAACTTATGAAGAAGTTGTGTCGACACTCAAAGCTAAGTCGACACCTAAAGAAGCAGCTGTGTCGACACCCAGAATTGTGTCGACATCTGAAGCAGAAGTTGTGTCGACACTTAAAGCTGAAGCTGTGTCGACACTCAGGAGATATGTCGACACCAGAAGCAATTGTGTCGACACACAGGATTTGTGTCGACACACCAACTCTCAAAGGATTGTGTCGAGATCAGAAGCAATTGTGTCGACACATAGGACTTGTGTCGACACTCACTCAACGCCACCTGGACACACTCAACGTTGTCGACACACACTCAACGTCATATGCCAGAAGCAGTTGTGTCGACATCAGAAACAGTTGTGTCGACACACACTCAACGCCGTTTGACAAACACTCAACGCCATTTGTCTGCAATAGAAATGTCGAGATAAGAAGCTGCTGTGTCGACACACAGGACTTGTGTCGACACATACAACAGAAGCAGTGTCGAGAAGCAGAAGTATGAATGTGTCGACATTTGGAGTATTGTGTCGACACCATGAATACTTGTGTCGACACTTAGCCTATATGTGTCAACACATGTGAAGCAGTCTGCTGAGTGATTTGTGCTGAGTTGAAAACCGCGTTATGTCACTCCAGGCTGATTACATAAAGCACTTGGTTTTCGTCGATGGCGTAATTAGAGTCTTAGGCCTCCGGGCTGTAAGGACTCATAATGCTCATAATTTACCGTCAGGTCGGAACTGTGATGATGGTGGGACCCCAGGAAGTCCGGTACATCGAAAATGTGCCTTGAGTGCACTGGGTGTTTGGCCTTTGAGCCCACGTCTGTGGCGTGTTGTGCTTGAATGCACGTTCTTGAACGCACCTGATTATTTCCACTATATATATATGCTGTTGTTTACAGGGAAGGAGAATTACCACCTCGAGTAAGGGGTGTGGTCATTATAAATTGGTCAGCGATTGCCGACCGTTGCTTTGTTTGCCACATTTTGTGGGCTATGTTGTGAAGGTGTTGGAGAGCCAAGTGGGAAGTAGCGGGCTAAAGCCCTATGCTGCGAATGGCTGGCCCTCGAAGGCCCAAAGGCAAACTTTTATCGTTTTCATGTCTGGCCGGCCTACGTGCTGATGTATGAATACACTTTCTGTAAATAGAAAAGTTGCAAGGCCTTAAGGCCGGAACAGTTTTGGCTACTGTTGACTGTCGTCGAGCGATAACGACTATCGTTGGGCGATAGTGACTTTTGTGTATTTTTGTAATAATCATTCCAGTGTTTATAATGTGGACATTCCTGTTATACTTGAGTTCAAATTTGTAACCCTAAATCTTCTGCTAGAATGCTCTGAGTTAGGATTCGTGTAGTCATTTGATATTAACATGTAGCCCCGATGACTGTTTATGTAATATGGCATGGGGCCCCGGCCGGACCCTTTGTTATATTTCATTTGACGGACGGAGGTGTTACAATTTGGTATCAGCTTGTCTTGGTCTTCCTCCTGTGAATTCGCGGTCGAATTTTTTTGTGGGGGTGGCGAGCACGTGTATGTGCTTACCGTTATAACTTTAATGAACTCAAGAATGTCCACTTAGTAATGAAAATACACTATTTGAGGAACTTGCGTGTTCCTATAATTGCTTTTGGCAATATTGTTAGTTTCTTAATTGTGTGTTTCATGATTGTAGGAAACTAGTCGTGGTGCGATGCAGCAAGAACCCCAGCACTCGGTGGAGAGTAATGCACCAAATGAGGTGCCAACACCTCCTCCTTTTGAGGAAACTATACGGTTGATTGCGGAAGCCGTGTTCACGTTAATCAATGCACAACTAGGAGGTCAGAGGCAACCTCCTAATCCTGCGATTGTTCAAGATCCGAGTGGCATAGGTGAGCAGGTAGCGGTGAGACAAGTGGTCGTTGAGCTAGTGACCGCGAGGCGAGCGACATAGAAGCAATTGAAACACATTATGAGTTTCAATCCTCCGATGTTTATGGGTAGTGGAACCCCGGCACAAGTCGAAGATTGGCTCTCGAGAGTAAAGAGAATCCTGCCGGCAACTGAAACGAAGGAGTGGCAGAAAGCCACTATAACAACCTTCTTATTAGATGGCGAGGCGAGGCTATGGTGGGATGAGTTAGAGATGCACCAGTTTGTTGGTCGACCGTTGAACGAGATCTCAGTAGAGGAGTTCTCGCGATGTTTTCTGGAAAGATATATTCAATCTGCTCAGCGGATTGCGATGGAAAACCAATTTCTAAGGCTAACTCATTGCACGAGTTTACGAGATTGGGAAGGTATGCATGTTTTATGTTTGCATACGAGGAACGAAAGACAAATCAGTTCTATGAAGGTGGGTATTGTATCCACAATGTACCTGATTTGAAGAAGCCCTGAACAAGCTAAGTTGAATAGATAATGTATTTGATGAGTTTCTTCAAGATGTGCTTGCAACTATTCCATGCTAAGTACACACCAATGTCAGGGTGCAGTGGGTCAATATACACGGGTCTGCGCAACGTAATCCCTCGTTGAGCAGATCAGTGTGTTGGCTCACATGTACTCTCTCTATTGGAGTGTACTTATTTTCAAGTACAGGGTTGAGATAGATCAAGAGCAGAAGAGGAGCAAGGATGGGTCAAAGACCAAGTCAAGGGAAGAAAGAAGAAAAATCTTCTAAGGAAAATTCGTCGGGAATCACTAAGTGATTCTCGCCGATTCGACGGGAATCACCAGTGATTCTCGTCGAATCGTCGAGAATCACTCGCCGATTCCCGCCTACGGCATCCAGCTGACAGTACGCATTCAAGAAATCAGCTAAGACAGAATCGACGAGAATCATTAAATGATTCTCGCCGAATCGTCGAGAATGACTTTGCATTCTCGCCGATTTGTCGAGAATGGGCTTGATTCTTGCCGATTCCCTCCGGATGTCATGGATTTCAACTTGAATTCTTCCAAGGAAAATTCGACGGGAATCATGAGTGATTCCCACCGACTTCGACGGGAATCACCAATGATTCCCGCCGAATTTGCCTTAGACAAATCTGCTCTGTTCGCTGGACCGAATCAGAAACTGTGCGCTGTTTTGACCAGGCCTAGGGTTTTTCCTTGTGGGCCTTACAACGGTCCTTGGGGTTGGCTCGGGTATATATACATGCTTATTTTCGAACTTCTACAGTAACTTTTCACGAAAAAGAAAGAAGCCGCCGAGCGTAACCTAGCCGATCGCGGAACTCCTTCCGTCGCTGTCGCCGCTCGCTAAATTGTCGCTGCTGCCGATCTAAGATCTTCTTTGATCTCCCTGTGATAGAATCGAGGCTAAGCTTAGCGTCTCACGTTTCTATCTTGAGATCCTTTGTCTCTTGATTTGTTGAGCGGGAATATTTCTCCCCTCCGAATCGATTGAGACGATCGATCCAAGTAAGATCGTTGGTAGACCTTGCTAGCTTCGTCAAAAAGTTTGGATCTACAAAGCATCGCCGCAACAATCCTTTGCCGCCGCCGATCTCAGGAAGATCCTCTCCAAGAGAGTGCTCCGATCGTGGACTCTTCGTCTTCATCAAGAAAGCTTCATTGAACGAAGAGGGACATCGGGTTCTCCAAACGTAGTTTATATTTCTTGTATATTTTATTTTAACTTTGTTGTAAAGGAACTTTGATTCCTCGTTGTAAGGGTTGGGTGCAACCCATGGTAGAGGAGTAGTGACTCCTTCGGGTGGAAGAGTTTCTTCCATAGTGTGAGGATTGGATTTCAATCCGTTTGGTGAAGTGACCGAGTCGTCCCTTGTTGAGAGATAGGTCAAAGGGGGAGAGTGGACGTACCCAAATCGGGGAACCACTATAACTGCTTGTATGTTTCTGTGTTGTGGTTGTTTTTGTTTTCATGTGCAGGTTAATTTTTAATTCCGTAAAAGACTGCAAATCACTTATTCCCCCCTCATAGGTGAAGATAGTTGACACTAGATAACTTTCAAGTTGTATCATAGGGAGGTTACTCGTCAATAAGGTTAACACCTTGAGTAAGTTCCCACATCTAGTGTCAAGAAGAAAGAAGATCTCTGAAATGGAAGGACTCAAGTATTCCGGGAAGATCCCAGTGTGCACCAAGTTGAACTTTCCTATCTGGAAGGAAAAGATCAGGTACTACATGGAAGCAGTCGACCCACGACTCTTCATGATAGTGGAGGAGGGACCTTATATTACCACTAAGGCCTCCACCATTAATCCTACCAAGAAAGTGACCAAGAAACTTTCTGAAATGGATAAGGATGAGATGGTGCTTGTCGGACTTGACAAGAAAGCTCAGAACATTCTGGTAAGCGCCGTCGATGATTCCATGATGCAGGTTTTCTGCAACTGTAGGACTGCCAAGGACATTTGACACTGCCTGATCATCTTGATGGAAGGCATTGATGAAGTAAGGGATGATTGAAGATGTAAGAACCCCCTCCCGGAACATAGAACACGACACGAGAGGGTTCTTATGCCCAAAACAGCCGCCTTGCGGTAACACTAACACTCGGGCTAGCCTGTACCACAAGACGCCTATCCTGCTTGGCTACAACCAATATCAACATATAAATGCCAACCCAACCATAGTAATATAAAGAAGTCAATTCACACTAAGCATGAGTCCATAAGCACATCAAAAGAAAATCTAAACAAGCTTCTACATAATCAGAGTACGTAAATAGAATTTCCCCGAAAGGCTACAACAAAATCTCTCTTACTCACATCTGTAATCGACGGTAACGACAGTACCGTCCCCTCAAGCTCTGTCATCCTGGCTTGGCTGTCCAGCTGCATAGCCTGCTGCTCCACTTGCGGGGTTTCCTCCTAAAAAAGGAAGACGTAGCAACTGTTAGTCATAAAGACTAAGTGACTTCACATCCGCTCCCCCGGCGACTCCTCGGCACCGGGCGGAGAAAGGAACAAGTACAATATATATAAAACAGTAGTACAAGCAGGTGAAGTAAGTATACAAGTCATAGGTAGCAATAAAAGTAGTGTATAAATGAACAAGCTCTTATTCTACAATTCTACCATCTACAGAAAGCAAGAGAGTATAATGTTATAACAGTAAGTAACTCAACTTATATGGATGCCCATACAAGCATATAAGTTGAGGGTCGTTCAGCAGTAAGTAACTCATCGTATATGAGTGCCCATACAAACTTATATGATGAGGGTCTTGTGTATGTAATGAAGTGCAATGCTATGTATGCAATGCAATGGCACACCCATGATCAAGCACATGCAATCGCTATGTCGACACAGACTTATAGTTCCCACTATTCGAGCAGGTAGCTAACCTCTCAGGCATCAACCGTCGTGGCCAAACGGTGACAGTAGAGCGGGCATCTCCACTACTAGGCTGGTCTCCACACTACCTGGCCTAGGCCTCCGTACGCCTCAATGCTAATAACACAACAGCGGAGATCACATGCATACTACGGCTCAGCGGGTTCTCTTGGGTAAATGAGCACCAAGATCCTAGCCCCGAACTGGCCTATGCGTGACACGGAAGGAGCCTCGGAAGTGAGCACGAGGACCAAGCCCAACCGTTCACTTGGCACGAAAGGAGCTTCGGGACGTGAACACCGAGGACCAAGCCCAACCGTCTTATGTCTAGCTGTCAACTCCCATCGGTGTGACGATTGGCGAGCCCGTAGACCTGCCACACTATCCTTAACCCGGGATTACGACACCACGTGTCGACTCACACCACATGCAATTCCACAATATCGTGGCATGGAAGGAGCCTCGGGACGTGAACACTGAGGACCAAGCCCAACCATCCATCAAATACGGAAGGAGCCTCGGGACGTGAACACCGAGGGCCAAGCCCAACCGTCCAACTTTACTCATCTCAACCTCATTCCAACTAGTGACGGTCAACACCACACTTGTTACTTCCACAATGCTACCCGTAGGGAGACGACACTCTAAGCATTGGATCACTAATTCCTTTCTATCTATTCAACATACATCATGGCCATAGTTAAATCATTTATACATCCATCAATTTATAACTACCCATTTATATCAGGCTCTTTCCTTCAATTAAGCTTATCCACAACTCGTTATACGAATTCAGATTTATAACCTCAACTTATCATACCACTATGATGGTAATGTCAAAAGTGTCCACCCAAGCCTCGAGTTGGATCGCAACATTAAATTCCACCAAATCGCACTCCACATTACACAGCCCAGAATTTAGGTGCAGCCTTAATCCGGGGAGCAACTTCGACCAAGGATTCCTGTGGCTATAGAAATCCACAAGTGCGTGTAATCACTCGTTGGAAAGATAATTTCAAGGGCTACAACTTTCGTGTTTAGTTGAAAGCCCAGATCTAATCGCATCACACCAGAAATTCACTCGAAGCCTGCTGCGTACAAGATACAGATTTTCTGGGTGGAATTTCCCCCAATTGCAACAGATTCGAACTGACTTTCCCGTGGCTACAGGTATCTCCTAGAAACGTGCAACCACTCGTTGGAAAGATAATTTCGAGGGCTACAACTTTTGTGTTTAGTCAAAAACCCAGATATGACCAGAACACCCCCGAAATTGACCACGAAGATCGCTGCGTGCAGAAATCAGATTTCTGCACGCATCTTAAGGCGAGATGAACGGCATCCGTTCATCTTCCTCCTTGCACCGATCTCCCAAAAACTCCTCCAGAAATTCGTCCACCCTTATTCACCCTCACAAGCCATATTTTTCCACGAATCACTCTCTCATCTTCACTTTGAAGGATGAAGATGTTGAAGAAGACTAAAGCCTAGAAAACAAACCTAGGCATGGCTTTCCCTAGGAAATCATCTCCTCACCATCAAGACTCTATGGAGTCGATATCTCTCTTAGAATATAACTACAGATCTAGCACCAAGGGATAGGGGAGGAAGCTCACATTGTTTCCAGCGGTACCATCATTCCCGGCCATGGATCTAGTCAGTCTTCTTTGCGGCATCTCTTGCTTGGTGCAGTTGTTCTTCACGGCAAAGGAAGGAGAGAGAGAGAGAGAAGGCCGCCTCCAGGAGCTCTGACTGCTTCCCTCAGCTCTGTTGGTTTCGCGAGGTCCACGATGACGACAAGATCGATCGGCAAGGATGGCTAGGGTTCGGCTTTATCTTCTCTTATAAACCGATGTATTAGGTTAAATCCCTTCTGCCACGTGTCAACGCCCCATTGGACTGCCCCTAATGGGTCATATTGAAGTGAACCGGTCCAAGGAATTATCCAGCATGAATCCCAAAGTCCGGTTCGGTCCGCCTGTACAAGCCGACGAATCTGCTTGGGCGAAGAAAACGCACAAGTCAAATTCGACGGGAATCAACTGCCATTCTCGACGATCGATGAGAATCGTCGGGAATTCTCGACGAATTCGTCGGGTATCAACAATGATACTCGGCTAATTTCACTTAGCCAACTTATCGGAAATCCTGGAATTGAGTGCGTTGAGTATCAGTCAGCGATACTCGACGATCGGTGAGAATCGTCGGGCATTCTCGACGAATTCGTCGGGTATCAACAATGATACCCGACGAATTTCACTTAGCCAACTTATCGGAAATCCTGGCATTGAGTATCAGTCAGCGATATTCGACGATCGGTAGGTATCACCGGGCATTCTCGACGATCGGCGAGAATCGCCGGGCATTCTCGACGATCGGCGAGAATCGCCGGGCATTCTCGACGAATTCGTCGGGTATCAACAATGATACTCGGCGAATTTTTCTTAGCCTAATTCTCAATCTGCAGTTCTGAATCCGGCGGGTATCGACCATCGACACCCGTCGAATCGGCTAGTATCCTTCCCGATACTCGTCGATCGGCGAGTATCATTCCCGATACCCATCGATCGGCGAGTATCAACTTCCATCCTCGTCGATTTTCCCTTAGGCCATTTCCTTTCGATCCGTTGGATATCATTCAACCCTACACTCCATTCAACGCACTTGACACCTTTTGCCAGTGCATCCAGAGCCCGAGACAAGTCTCTTAACTCAAAACTCGTGCGAGGGGCCTAGCGCGAATTGGGACGTTACAGAAGATCCCTTCTGAACCAGAAGTACGAGGCCTTCAGGCAAGGTCCCAAGGAAGAAATCGGAGTGACATTCGAGAACTTCCTGAAGATCGACAATGCCCTGAAGGGCTATGGCAGAGTGTTCACCGATGGTGAACTCAATGACAAGTTCCTTAGATCCCTTACTAAGGAATGGGACACCAAGATCTGCGCCATCAAAGAATTTGGCAGGCTGGCAGAAACAGATCCCCAGATTCTGTTTGGGAAACTTCTGTCCTATGAGCTTCAGCTGAGCACCAGAAAAGCTGAAGAAGAAGCCGATAAAGCCGCTGCCAGAGAGAAGACTGTGGCCCTAAAAGCCAATCAGTTAAGGAAAGGCAAGGGTGCAGCCTCATCCCGCTCTCGGAAAATGGATGAGGAAGAAGAATCTGAGCCATGCTCTTCCGGCTCAGAGCTATCTGAAGAAGACTTCTCCCTCATCACTCGGGAGTTCAAGAAGTTCCTCAAGTTGAGGAATCAAAGAAAGAGAGACGGCTCCTCCTCCAGACATCAGAAGAAGAATTATTCTTCTGACAGGTATGAATCCAAACAGAACAAACATCGCTCTAATGACATTATTTGCTTTTGATGCAATAAGCCAGGTCACGTCATCGCTGACTGCCACCAAGACAAGAGAGATAAGGGGAAGGGAGAGGAGCACAAGTCCTCTAGAGATAAGAAGAAGGAGAGGAGCTATATAGACAAAAAGCCAAAGACACTGAGTGAGTCTGATTCATCAGACTCTAGTGATGATGAGGAAGCCTACTTCGGGCTAGTGGGTCGCTCTGACTCAGAAGGAGATTGCCCCCCATTCACTGGGAAGGTAAAAGATCGTACCCCCCTCTCTGACTCTGACAATGAGTCTCCTGATGATCTCGAGGACATCCCATCTGCCCGTGAAGCTGAGATCCTCGAAAAGTATGAGCTTCTTCTCAATACCTTTGAGGAATGCCGCAAGAGGTTGAGGGCTCAGAAAAAGGAAGTCAAATTCCTTAAGGCTGAGGGTGTGTCTCTAAGAGAAGAGATCACTAGCTTGATCTCTCTCTGACAGGAACACCTGGGCCTGACTTCTGAGCACTCAGAGTCCTTAAGGCTCCTTGATCTAAAACAGGAAGAAATCAACAAGTTGGAAGAACAACTTGCGGCAGAAAGGAAGATTGTCCAAAGCTTCTCTATGCCAAAGACTGTTCTTCCATTGGTTGATACCTTCTCTGCTCAGGCTAAGAGGGCTGGCTTTGGGCATGTGGGTGTGCCTGGTAAATCATCCAGGAGAAACAGAAAGCAGAGGAAAAATAAGGCTTCTAAGAAGGCCTATGCTGTAGAAAAGGAAAAGGCCCCACTCAACCCTGTTGTATTCAGGAAGCCTGGCTTTCTCTGCAATGAACAGGACTTTGAGTCAACCTATGGCCACTTCTTCCGGCCCTCGGTTGAAAAGCCCAAGAGCCGGTATGATGGTTGGGTCTTCCCCCGCAACTACGGTGAGAGTGTCTTCAATGCACCTTATGAGGAAATCCAAGTGGAGGATTATGGCCACTTCTCTAGCGGCCATAATAGGAAGCAGGCACCAAAAGTCAAGCCTGTTATACTGAAGGAACAGGAGGTGAAGAAATCATGCGACTGCTATCATCATGATGCCTCCACCTCCAGATCCAAGGCACCGGCTGGACCCACCGCTCCAAGGGTGAAGCAGGAGCCTAGGAAAAGGTACAACAGATTTGACTGTTGGTGCTGTGGCAAAGTTGGTCACTTTGCCGTGGATTGCTGGTTTAATCCAAGATTCAACGAGACTCCTCATGTTAGCAATGCGAGGCCGACCACTTGTAGGGTTAACCACCCGAGGGGGAGTATGCTAACAAGGAATCTAGGACCCAAGTTCGATTGGGTTCCTAAGGGAAACTGATTCTGTTTTGCAGGTATATCCAAAGGCCACCAAAATGCCTATCTGGTACTTGGACAGTGGATGTTCCCGGCATATGACTGGGACAAGAAGCCTGCTGCGTGATTACTCTCCAGTTGAAAATGGACCCAAAGTCATCTTTGGAGGATCAGATCGAGGAGTCACTAGAGGTTACTGTATGATTTCCAACGGTATAATCTCTATCACCGACGTGGCCTATATTGAAGGGTTAAATCATAACCTGATCAGTGTAAGTCAGTTGTGTGATAAAGGTTATGACGTTAAGTTTTACAAGGATAAGTGCTTGATAATATCGTGTGCCTCTTCGGAGACGTTATTAACTGAAATTAGGAGCAGAAATATATTTTGTTTAGATTTTCTTAGCATAGATTCTTCTACCCCCGTATGCCTAGTAGCAAAAGGCAGTGCATCTCTTTGTGAACAATGGCACAAGAGATTAGCACATATTAATTTCAAGACAATTAATATGTTGTTTTCTAAGAACTTAGTAAGGGATGCCCCTACTATTAAGTGCATCAAAGATAGCCCTTGTCCTGCATGCCAAAAGGGCAAACATACTCGGGCTACCTTTAAGGGAATTGCAGACAAAGACTCCTCCAGATGTCTTTATCTTCTACATATGGACTTGTTCGGTCCAGTGCAAGTTCATAGCTTAGGAGGCAAATCGTATACACTAGTGATTGTTTATGATCACTCTCGGTTTACGTGGGTGTTCTTTTTGAAATGAAAGTCAGATATGTTTGATATCTTCACAAGTTTTGTCAAGCAGATTCAGAACGAACTTAACTGCTCAGTGGTCAAAATCAGAAGTGACCATGGAATAGAATTCGAGTCTGGTGCTATGACAGAATTTTGTGAAGAACTTGGTATCTTTCATGAGCCCGCGTACTCCGCAATAAAACGGAGTTGCGGAAAGGAGAAATAGAACGCTCATTGAAGCATGTACGATAATGTTGAATGACGCCTCTCTTCCAGAGTACTTCTGGGCAGAGGCTGTCACCACGGCTTGTCATGTGCAGAACCGAGCATTGATCAACAAGAATCATCGCAAGAAGCCTTATGAGCTATTGAAAGGCAGGAAACCGACCATGTCGTATTTGAGGATTTTTGGATGCAGATGCTATGTACTCAATAATGGGAAGTACCCACGTACTAAATTCGGAGAAAAATGCTTCGAAGGCATATTCATGGGCTATAGCAGCTATAGTCGGGCATATAGGGTCTTCAATAAGAAAACCCTAGTGGTAGAGGAGTCCATTAATGTTGTTTTTGATGAAGGAAGCTTGCTTCACATCAATTCTTCCAGTGGCATTTTTGAAGATGGAGGTGCAAGACTTGAATAGCTAAGTCTCGATGAGACCGCTAAAGATGTAACTACCAAGTACGTCAAGGTCTCCACCTCAACGCCAACTGGAGAAGTTTAAGATCAGGATGGAGAAAATCTCCTAGAAGAAGGAGAAGCCCGAGAAGATGTCAGAGCTCCAGATGCCAGACTCCTAGAGCTCCGACACGCGAGGGATCATCCCAGAGATCAGATCATTAGAGATTCTCGTGACAGTGTCAGAACTCGGAGAGGTACAATTAACGAGATTTTGCACCTTAGTTTCCTGTCATAGGTTGAGCCAAAGAAGTTCGACGAAGCGAACAAAGATGCAGCATGGATATTGGCCATGCAAGATGAACTGCATCAATTCGAATGATGCAACGTCTGGACGCTTATTCCCAGACCAAAGAACCAGAATGTGATCGGCACCAAGTGGATCTTTAGAAACAAACTGGATGAACACGGTGGCTCAAGGTTACAGACAGGAGGAGGGGATTGATTTAGACCAGACCTTTGCACCAGTTGTAAGGCTCGAGGCGATCAGATTGTTCCTGGCATATGCTTCGCACAAAGGATTCACTGTCTATCAGATGGATGTGAAATATGCATTCCTCAATGGAAAATTGAAAGAGGAAGTATATGCCGCGCAACCCCCAGGTTTTGTTAATCCTACATTCCCTAATCATGTTTATTTTCTTAATAAAGCGTTATATGGCTTGAAACAAGCTCCTCGAGCTTGGTATGAGACTTTGTCTAGTTTTCTTATTGAGAACAAGTTCTCGAGAGGAAAAATAGATAAGACATTGTTTCTTAGGGAAGTCAAAGGCAAGATCTTGCTAGTGCAAATCTATGTCGATGACATAATTTTCGGCTCTACGGACAACAATCTTTGCAAAAAGTTTTCTAAACTTATGCAAGGAAAGTTTGAAATGAGCAGCATGGGAGAGCTAAAGTATTTCTTGAGACTTCAAGTGAAACAGTCTGAGGATGGAATTTTCATCTCTCAGACGAAGTTCACAAATGAACTCCTCAAGAAATTCAGAATGGAGAATGCAACCTCTATGAGGACTCCAATGGGATCCACTGTGTCTCTGGACAAGGATGAGAAAGGGAAACCTTTTGATGAAACCAAATACAGAAGCATAATTGGATCCCTGCTCTACCTTACTACTAGTAGACAAGATATTATGTTTTCCACATGCGTATGTGCCAGAAATAGGGTGAACACTAAGAAATCTCATTATGTTGCTGCAAAGCGAATTCTTAGATACCTTAAAGGTACACCAAATCTTGGATTGTTGTACCCAAGAAACAATGATGTCGAGCTGATAGGATTTTCAGATGCTGACTTTGCAGGAAGTAGGGATGATAGGAAAAGCACTTCCGGGACGTGCCAATTCCTCGAAAGAAGACTTATTTCTTGGAACAGTAAGAAGCAGAATTGTGTCGCAACCTCCACGGCTGAATCTGAGTACATCTCAGCAGGCAGCTGTTGCGCACAACTTCTATAGATCAGAAATCAGCTCAAAGATTATGACTTGCAGTTCAAAGAAGTTCCGATGTATTGCGACTCCTCGAGCGCAATAGCAATTGCGAACAATCCTGTGTCGCACAGCAGAATGAAGCATATTGAAGTGCGCTATCATTTCATTCGGGAGCATGTGGAAAACAAAGATATCTCTCTCTGCTATGTCCCCACGGATAAGCAGGTTGCAGATATCTTCACAAAGCCCTTAGACGAGGCCAAGTTCAGTCTCTTCAAAACTTAACTCGGCATGCTGAACTATAAAGAGTGAAGACTGTAAGGCTCAAGGTTCTTGGATTAAGGGGGAGCATCAGCAAGGAACTCAAGCTCGAGCATGGATGCAAGATCTGAGGGGGAGCATGTGGCTCCAAGTGAAGTCCCAGATTTGTAGAAGCCGAAAAGGGGGAGATTACCCTCTCGGCTAAGGCTAAGGTGGCTGCCAACATTAAGTATGCTCTCAGGAAAATGGTAATGAATTTCACTCTCAACTGAATTCTTAGTTTATGATTTTCATTCCCATATGTTCTATTCACCTTAGCTTGTAGGGTTTAGGCTTCTTCAAATAGGGGGAGATTGTTGGGTATTGTATCCACAATGTACCTGATTTGAAGAAGCCCCTGAACAAGCTAAGTTGAATAGATAATGTATTTGATGAGTTTCTTCAAGATGTGCTTGCAGCTATTCCATGCTAAGTACACACCAATGTCAGGGTGCAGTGAGTCAATATACACGGGTCTGCGCAACGTAATCCCTCGTTGAGCAGATCAGTGTGTTGGCTCACGTGTACTCTCTCTATTGGAGTGTAACTTATTTTCAAGTACAGGGTTGAGATAGATCAAGAGCAGAAGAGGAGCAAGGATGGGTCAAAGACCAAGTCATGTGAAGAAAGAAGAAAAATCTTCTAAGGAAAATTCGTCGGGAATCACTAAGTGATTCTCGCCGATTCGACGGGAATCACCAGTGATTCTCGTCGAATCGTCGAGAATCACTCGCCGATTCCCGCCTACGGCATCCGGCTGACAGTACACATTCAAGAAATCAGCTAAGGCAGAATCGACGAGAATCATTAAATGATTCTCGCCGAATCGTCGAGAATGACTTTGCATTCTCGCCGATTCGTCGAGAATGGGCTTGATTCACGTCAATTCCCTCCGGATGTCATGGATTTCAACTGGAATTCTTCCAAGGAAAATTCGACGGGAATCATAAGTGATTCCCGCCGACTTCGACGGGAATCACAATTGATTCCCGCTGAATTTGCCTTAGGCAAATCTGCTCTGTTCGCTAGACCGAATCAGAAACTATGCGCTGTTTTGACCAGGCCTAGGGTTTTTCCTTGTGGGCCCCACAACGGTCCTTGGGGTTGGCTCGGGTATATATACATGCTTATTTTCGAACTTCTACAGTAACTTTTCATGAAAAAGAAAGAAGCCGCCGAGCGTAACCTAGCCGATCGCGGAACTCCTTCCGTCGCCGTCGCCGCTCGCTAAGTTGTCGCTGCTGCCGATCTGAGATCTTCTTTGATCTCCCTGTGACAGAACCGAGGCTAAGCTTAGCGTCTCATGTTTCTATCTTGAGATCCTTTGTCTCTTGATTTATTGAGCGGGAATATTTCTCCCCTCCGAATCGATTGAGACGATCGATCCAAGTAAGATCGTTGGTAGACCTTGCTAGCTTCGTCAAGAAGTTTGGATCTACAAAGCATCGCCGCCAAAATCCTTTGCCGCCGCCGATCTCGGGAAGATCCTCTCCCAGAGAGTGCTCCGATCGTGGACTCTTCGTCTTCATCAAGAAAGCTTCATTGAACGAAGAGGGACATCGGGTTCTCCAAACGTAGTTTGTATTTCTTGTACATTCTATTTTAACTTTGTTGTAAAGGAACTTTGATTTCTCGTTGTAAGGGTTGGGTGCAACCCGTGGTAGAGGAGTAGTGACTTCTTCGGGTGAAAGGGTTTCTTCCATAGTGTGAGGATTGAATTTCAATCCGTTTGGTGAAGTGACCGATTCGTCTCTTGTTGGGAGATAGGTCGAAGGGGTAGAGTGGACGTACCCAAATCGGGGAACTACTATAACTGCTTGTGTGTTTCTGTGTTGTGGTTGTTTTTGTTTTCTTGTGCAGGTTTATTTTTAATTCCGCAAAAGACTGCAAATCACCTATTCCCCCCCATAGGTGAAGATAGTTGACACTAGATAACTTTCAGATGGGTTGAGAGATGAACTGCGGTTGCTTCTCTCAGGGCCGATGATACAAGGGTTTCTAACCTTTGTCAATACGGCTAGTTCTGTCGAACTAGATATGCAACGCGTACAGCGTAAGAATGACTTGGCGGTAAAGAAGCCAGAGTTCAAGGTGCCCCATTCTGCAAAATCTGAGTACCGAAAGAGGTGGAGAACGAAGTCTAGATCTGCAGGATCAGCTCTTTCTGACAATCCTAGCTTGCTGACAAGAAAGGATCTGTTCACCTGTTATACTTGTGGCAAGCCAGGACACTTTGCCCGCGAGTGTAGGAGTGGCCCTCCAAAAGTACAAAAAGATGGGTGTGTCTTATGCTAAAAAGGGAAAGGAAGTGGTGGAGTCGATTGCATCCCAAGCGCAACCCCGAGTCTATAATCTTGGCCAATAGGAGGCCATTAAACAAGCTGATGTCATCACATGTACGAGTAGTATATAGATTGCATGTTTTATATACTATATACATGGTTAATTGCTTGCATATATCTTGAGTATTATAGACTTTACCCTTATTCGGGAAAGATGTTGTTACCTAACGGATGTGTTGAGGTGCAGATAGGAAGTCAGGATTTTGGTTTGAACGTATTTGGGCTGTCGATATCTGCGTTCAGTGTAATCATTGGTATGGACTAACTCTCGGAGTAGCGTACCGGTAGAGATTACAACTCTAAGGAAGTCACACTGGGAATGAATACTGAATGATGAACTAAGTTCACTTGTATGCGAGGATCGAGCAAGATATTGATGTCAACTCTCGTAGTAGTCAAAACTGTTCGGTAGTTTGCGAAGTGATACTTAACACCTTTAGGGGTCGTTGTGACAAAACCAGTTGAGTGACGTTCCTATTATGTCAGTCTATGCAGATGTGTTTCCTAACAGTCTCCATGGGTTGTGTCCCATCAAGAGATTGACTTCACTATTGAGTTGGTTCAAGGTGCGGAGCCTGCAACCCGCCCATTGTATCGAGTAACGCCAAAGGAGATGGCGGAACTGCTAGTTCAGCTATAAGAATTGCTAGGACGAAAGCTTGTGTCTATATATTGGCTATCGAGAGTTGGACAAGCTGATGAAGGAGAAAAAGTATCTATTACCACAGATTGATGACTTGTTCGATCAGCTGGTTGGATCAACGATATGTGCAAAGCTATATTTGAAGTCTGGCTTTTACCAGTTGAGGATTTGGGAATGTGACATTCCCAAGGTAATGCTTGGAACACACATGGAGAGGGTATTGCTGCAATATGGGAGTGTCCTGTGTTTCCTACTATAGCCAAAGTCCGGAGCTTCCTTAGTCTTGAGGGCTCCTATGGGCATCTGGTAGAAAACATGTCGCGGATAGCCCTACCTCTCACCAAACTAATGAGGTTAGATTAGAAGTTCGTTTGGACGCCTGAGTACGTACGAGCTTTTGAAGAGTTAAAGAGTCGTATGATCATGATGCGTATCTTAAGTTCGCTAGTGGTATGGACAACAAGTATGTGATGTATGGTAGTGTATCCGGGAACGGCTTAGGCTGCATACCTTTTCAGTTTGGAAAAGGGATTGCTTATAGCTCACGCCAGGTGAAAGTGCAAAAGCAAAAATATCCAGTCCACAACTTGTAGTTAGTGGTTGTAATTTTTGCACTTAAGCTGTAACATCACTACTTATATGGCGTGAAAGTGGATATATTCATGGACCATAAGAGCCTTAAGTCCTTATTAGATCAGAAGGATCTAAATTTGTGGCAGCGGAGGTGGATAGAGTTCCTTGGGGACTACACCTTCGAGACTCATTGCGCTCCCAGGAAGGGAAGTGTATTCGTGGATGCCTTGAGTCGCAGGACTCTGGTAAGGACAAATTTGTTGCAAATGGTTAATAAACATTTGATCCAGGAGTTTGATACCTTATACATTTCTTGTGTTGAAAAGAATACCACTACAAATGCATTCCTGAACATCATGGAGGTGCAATAGGATCTTGCGAACAGTGTTCGACAATCAATGGAACTTGATAAGAGTATGAAACGATATGCAACAGATGGGTCTAGTACCCAATTATCCTTGAATGATGGTCTTTTGAGAAAGTATAGACGTTTGTGCGTCCCAAATGTGGGCACATTACGGGAGGAATTGATATATGAAGCACGCTTCGCGAAGTACTCAATTCACCCAGGAAGCACAAAGATGTGCTTGCACTCATTCCGGTATGGAAGTTTGATGATGTCTTGGAATGGTGTACCCCTAGCATCGTCAGTGACCGAGACGGACGCTTTACTCCAAATGATTGGAGGCTAATCCTTCAGTTGTTGGGGATTAAACTAAAGTTCAGTATGACCTTTCATCCTTAGACGAAGTGTCGGACTGAGAGGTTCAACAGAACTATGGAGGGTATGCTTTGTACGTGCACCTTGGGTTTTGGGAAGAGGTGGCAAGACCATTTATATAAGAGTGAGTTCGCCTATAATAGCTACCAAGCTAGCATTAAGGTGGCACCCTTTGAAGCTTTATACAGTACGAAGTATCGTACACCTTTAGCTCGGGTGGGAAAATGGGCGAGTCGAAGTTACATAGGCGTAAGAAGTTGAAGATGCAAAATTTGACTATACGCACTATTCGAGAGAGGCTAGTGATTTCCCAAAAAGGCAAGCGAAGTACTATAACACCAAGCACCGAAACGTGGAGTTTACGGTTGGCGATTGAATATATTGGAAGTTCAAACCATTCAAAGACGTGCCCAGAATTCGACACTTGAAAAAAATTGAGTTCGAGGTATCTTGGTCCATTTGAAGTGGTTGAACGAGTTGGAGAAGCTGCCTATCAGTTAGCACTTTCATCGAAGCTAAGTGGCTTGCACTATGTGTTTCACATATCGGTGCTACGAAAATCTATGGAAGAGCCAATGCAAGTGATCGCGATTAATCAAGTACCGATTGATCATGGGCTAACGACAAAGGTTAGGCCCATTCAGATCGAGGATACAGAGATCAGACAAGTGAGAAACAATACAATCGGGATGGTCAAAGTCCGGTTAGACAATTGTGGCCGAGAAGAACTAACATGTGAGCGTGAGCAAACCATGCGAGATAAATTTGCCGAGTTGTTTGTAAAATAATGTTGTAACACTGTTTTTGGAAAAAGAAAATATGTTGTAACATATTTGTTGTTATTTTCCTTATAGATGAGTAAAATTTCGGGACGAAATTTATGTAAGGAGAGGATCTTTGTAACACCCCAAATTGGGAAACAGAACTTTTGTGGTTATCGCCAGGCGACAGTAAGTATCGTTGAAAGACGATAGTGTTAAAACTCGATGCATTCGACGCCTTGAAGCATTGAGTGAGCTCAATGTACTCGACGCCTTAAAGCATTGAGTGAGATATCAGAATAGGCGATAGTGGATATCGCCAGGAAATATCACCACGTAGCGTTAAACACGTGTCAAATGGCCGGTAAGCGGCCAGTAAGTGGCCAATAAGCGGTGGTTGACAGTCAATGCGGCAAAAAAGATGATGTCGCCAGACGACAGCTAATATCGCATGGCGATATCGCTAAAGTTCACAAGTCAGCTCAAATCATGGTCTTTGCTTTGTTTTTATAAAATAAGCATGTGGATGAGATTAATCTCGAGACCACTTAACCAGAGAAGAGATGGAGAGAAGTTTCATTTCACTTCTCTCACTCTCTCTCCCCTTTCATTTCTCTCTTGAAAGAAAGGAGATAAGGAAGAAAGCTAAGGAACGTGCAGAGCTTGGATAGCTTGGTGAAGGAGATTCTGTAGTCAGGAGTAAGATCCGCGAAGAGGAAAGTGAGGCGTTCCTTTCCATCTGCATAGAAAAGCTTCGCCATGGCTCCAAGGAAAACTAAGAGGGTAACGATTTTCTCCTTGGATAAGTGAAGTCCTCAATATGCATACGTGCATGGAACCTTCACCAAAAGGTGGAGAAAAGGGTGTTTCCAATGGGTGGATCGTTATGATCCTTGGTAGATTTGCATTTAGATCCGGAAAGTTATAGTACGGAATAGACATTTTGTGTGAAGCCCATCTTGACAGGTAAGTCTAGATTGGTGATGCTTTATTTTGCGAACCGGAGAAGACTCCGCGTATAAAACGAGTAGTTTACGGGTTCTATGGGGTACACCTGTGAATTGGGAGTAGCAGGAAGTACTGGAGACACTCTCCAGGAAAATATCCAGAAAATACCATAGTTTACTTAACTGTTGATATCGTCGGACAACAACGAGTATCTCCAGGAGATAGCTCTTAATGAGCTATATATTGCATGGAAGCTGTGTGTCTCGGTGCCCAGCTTTAGTGGTCATGAGATCCATCAGTTGTGGGTTGCGTGCTCAGGTCCTGGGGACAAGGTGGGAGACAATCTTTGTAATTTATCCGTCATGCTCTATCTAAAAAAGCCATTGAGCCGAACGGTCAAGGGGAAGCGTACTCGTGTCTTATCAGTTGCATCGATTGCTTCATCTCTTGTCATTGACACAGCGTGTGAGCAACATGATAAGCTGAACTGTAACCGCGTTATGTCACTCCGGGTTGATTACCTAAAGCACTTAGTTTTCATCGTTGGCATAATGAGAGTCTTAGGCCTCCGGGCTGTAAGGACTAGCAATGCTCATAATTTACTGTCAGTCCGGGACTGTGACGATGGTAGGACCTCGGGAAGTCCGGTACACCGAAAATATGCCCTGAGTGCACGGGGAGTTTGGTCGTTGAGCCTACGTCTATGGCGTGTTGTGCTTGAAGGCACATGCTTGAACGCACCTGAATATTGCCACTATATATGTTGTTGTTTGCAGGAAAGGAGAATCACCACCCCGAGTAAGGGGTGGGGTCGTAATAAATTGGTCAGCGATTGCTGACCATTGCTTTGTTTGTCACTTTTTGGTGGGCTATTTTGTGTAGGTGCCTGAGAGCCAAGTGGGAAGTAGCGGGCTAAAGCCCTATGCTGCGAATGGCTGGCCCTCGAAGGCCCAAAAGGCGAACTTTTACTGTTTTAATGTGTGGTTGTCCTGCGTGTCGATATATGAATACACTTTCTGTAAAGAGAACAGTTGTAAGGCCTTAAGGCCAGAACAATTTTAGCTACTGTTGACTGTCGTCGGGCGACAGCGACTATCGCTAGGCGATAGTAACTTTTGTGTATTTTTGTAATAATCATTCTAGTGTTTATAAAGTGGACATTCTTATTATACTTGAGTTCAAATTTGTAACCCTGAAGCTTCCGCTAGAATGCTCTGAGTTAGGATTCGTATAGTCTTTTGATATTGAACTGTAGCCCCACTAATTGTTTGTGGAATATGTCGTGGGACCCCGACAGGACCCTCTGTTATATTTCATTTGGCGAATGGAGGTGTTATAGAGGAGGCGAGAATTCCTCCTTGCCAGCGCCAACTTCGGTGGATGAGACCTCTCAGTAGTCTGCAAAGACTTTTTTCGCCAGAAGAAAATCGAGCTTAGGGAAATGGGCATAGCGGATATTCTTGCTAACCTGGTGAATGTATAATCCCGTTGCTGGGGCATTGCCAGGAGGTACCAGGATGCCCTTGAAAGGGTTCGCTGGAGGTGAATATGAGGGGTTTTCCCAGGCCGAGGTGGGCTGGCATGCGATCCATAAGCTGGCGGGGGGGGGGGGGGGGGGCAGGCACCGAGCCATCGAAGTTCCCTTTGACCGGGAGGTTAGAGTCCGGGGTGACGACGAGGGCGTACTAGAGCGGTAGTGACATCGGAGGCAGAGCGTGCAGACCGATAGTACCAAAGGTGGTAACTATGAAAGGCAATAATAGATCAAAGCCAAGGACCTCAGAGGTTCATGGCGATAGAGAGAGGATGAGTAGCTCACCAAGCGAAGGTGGAATATCCCTAGGGATCAAGGGGGGATCGGTCCCCATCATCGAGGGGCTGGCCCTCGCCACTGACGAGTGTAGCTGAGTATTCTTTGTGTCCTCGCCCGTGTTCTCCTTCTCGAAAAAAGTTCTCTGTGAGCAATCTGGACGTCTACAATCCATCTCAACATCCAACAAATCAATTAACTCACGTACTTGGGGGGCGATCTCAGTAGTGAGCGACGAGTTCAGGAGAGACGATACACCCTCTCCTAGGTTATGCTTAACCATCTTGGTTTTTTGGCTTGAAAGGCGAGCTCGGAGTCCCCTGGGCCAGCCAAGCCGCAAACTCGACAGTAAAGGAACAAGTTTTCTCCCTCACAACATTTAGGCGGGCCCGAACTTCTTTCGAAAGTGGAATTGTGTGGCTACAGTAAAGTAATCTGACAGAGAGTAGGTAAGGGGTAAAGAGGCGCTTCACTCCATTGGTCGGAGAAATTTATAGAGTAGAATAGAGGCCCACCGAAAGATTCCCTCCAAGTCAGCATGCACTCTCCGAACATGAGGGGTTGGATTTTTCATTACAAGCATGCGACAATCTCGCAAAGAGCGGGGATTGTGTTCAACCCCATGTTCGCCGAGTGTAATGAGCCAAGAGTGCTCGGGTCTGAGTGACCAAGTGGGCCCGCACCCACCAAAGACAACGGGCGATGGGATTGAGGGGCGAGTCGCGAGGTCTGGATGCTTTCACCTCGGGTTAAGAATAGGAGGTGGGTGAGTAAAGGCCTCATCAGATACTCGTCGCTCGCCTCAAGGGGCGTCGGGGTTGGAGAGACAAGCCAAAGGTTGGTGAGGCAAAGGTTTGGCGAGGCGAGCCGAAGGTCAGTGAGGGCCGATATCTTTAGGGGATCCACATACCAAGAGGCCGGGGTCTCGCCGCTGGTGAACTCTAGGAGAATTTTCCCTGTAATGATATATTTATTTTTTATTATTTATGTCTGCCGATAGCCATTCCAAACAACGGAGTTTGGCTATTGGCAGACAAATCTGGGTTGCGTATAGTAAAACAAAGATGCGGGATTACGCTATTGGCAGACCCTGCTAAGAAAACTATAAATAGACCCTGAAGGGTACCTTCGGAGAGGATCCAGTTTCTTTTTGACTTCCTCGTCTTCAACCTATTTTTGGTTAGTTTTGAAGGCTCCCTAAGGTGCCTAGCTTTAGCTTTGGTTTGAAAGGGGAAGCACTCAAGGTTCTATTGAGTGTGTAGTGGGTCCTCTATGTTTCATCCAGGGTCTATGTCAAGTTATAGTCTTTAGCTTATCATCCTTTCTCTGGAGAAGTAGGTGCGGGTTGTCCCAATTTTTGGGTCTGAACTCTTCATTGGGCCGAATCTCGATTCCAACAACGGGCCTCCCATTCCCCGACTGCGACACAGATGCCTTCTCAGTAATTGGGGGTCAGCAAAGTCAAAATTCTCAATGTCAAGGTAAGTAGACATAGTCGCCTTAACCCTAAATGGCTACAGAGTCGTCTCCAAGCGAGAGTTCGATTGCCTCGAAAGGGAATGGTTGAGCGCTAAATCACTAGAACCTTCAAATATCATCTTCCCCTTCCGATATCAGACCAAAGAAACCGCAACAGAATGCTCATCAGCCGAAAGGCCACATAACAACATGCTCATTTCCTCAATGAAAGATGGAATATTGAAGAGACGATTAGCCAGCTCTCGAGACTCGGAAAATCTCAGCACCAAAATAAATTCACGCTCGTACCCCTTCACCCTGCAACAACGAGCAGGAAGGGTGTTCAAAAGCTCCGACAGCTCCTAGTAATTGAGTGCATATCCATACAAAGTATTCCCATGGCGTCGGTCTACCCGACTCCCAAACTCCAGCCAACGTTTGTTGCTAAATACATCGGCCCGACTGACGTTGTCGGTGCGCACCACACACAAATTCTTGAAGACGTTGAAGGAAATCTTGGAACCGTGTTCCCGAAAGAAGTCTACAAGTCCCACAATGCGCTTCATCGCCATGGGAGTGAATTGGGACACTATCACCCCACAGAACTTCAAGATCTCGACCACCTCCTCGCATGGTGGCAACCAAAATCCGGACTTCAGAGACAACTCGCAAAGAGTCATCCAACCAACTAGCGGATTTTGCACCCGCTCTTCAGTACGAGGAATCCAGATCTCCATTCCAGCAGGCAAATTGTATCTCCCCCTCCAAGCGACGACCTGCTCCGGATGACTAGAGCAAAGCAGCCTCGATCTGCTTTGCACCACACACTGTGTAGCCTGTATATATGGACAATTAAGAAAGGAAAAAACACGACACCCTAAGAATTGGGAGCGAAGGTCGCGCAAACTACCTTGAAATAGGCGGCGCACTGCGGAAGCCGGAGCCCCGCAAAGGGGAGTGCGTCCCACAAAAAGGAACACACAAGCTCGCGCACCCAAGTGCACGCGCGCGACACCAAGAGTGCACTCATGGCCGAGCACACACGGCCGAGCACGCAAGGCCGGGCACGCACAATCAGGCACCCCCCACACCCTCAGCCCGGTCGCTTAGCCCAAGAACGCACCCGCGACCCCGGTGCCTGCGCCCGCGGCCCTGGAGACCTCGGTTAAGGCGCCCGCCTCCCCCGGCGCTCGCGCACGCGGCCGCGACCCCGGAGCCCGCGCGCCCCCGGCCTAGGCGCCCGCGAGCGCGCCCCTAGCCCTGACGCCTACGCGCATGCCCCTGCCCCGATGCCCGCGGGCGCGCCCCCGGCCCCAGCCCACGCGCGCACCCCCGACCCCGGCGCCGCCAGCCCCAGCCCACGCGCGCACCCCTGGCCCCGGCGCTCCCGGCCCCGGCGCCCGCGCCTCCGGCCCCGGTGCCCGTGCCCCCGGCACAGGCACACGCGCCCCCGGTGCCCGGGACCGCCCCCCAGCACCAGCACCTGCGTACGCGCCCCGGCTCAGGCGCTCGCGCGTGCCCCTAGCCCAGGCGTCCGCGCGCGCCCCCGGCCCCGGCGCCCGCGCGCGCCCCCGGCCCCGGCGCCCCCGCGCGCCCCTGCCCCTGGCGCCCCCGCGCGCCCCCGGCCCTGACGCCTGTGCGCGCGCCACCGGCCTCGGCGCTCATGCACGCGCCCGCAGCCCCTGCGCCCGCGCGTGTGCCCCGGCCCCCGCGCGCGCGCCCCCGGCCCCCGCGCGCGCGCCCCCGGCCCCCGCGCGCGCGCCCCGGCCCCCGCGCGCAAGCCCCGGCTCCCGTGCGCACGCCCGGCGCCGGCGCCCGCGCGCGCCCTCGGCCCCGGTGCCCGCGCGCGCCCCTAGGCCCCGCAGACCGCGTGCGCGACCCTGGCATCGGCAACCGCGCGCGCGACCTTGGCCTCGGCGACCACGCGCGCGCCGGGGCATGCACCCTACGCCCTCGCGCGTGCGTAGTGCGAATGCCTATCGAGATTATATAACACGCCCCCGCATTCGCAAGCGCGCAGATGCTCCTGCGCATGAGACTTGTTCTTGCTCACCCCCTTTCTCTCTGAACTCCGCTCGCTAACTAGCATAACTTCTTGGGCTCGACCGCCACTTCTCGTGCTTCATGGCTCTTCGCTGCCATCAATGTTGAAGACTCTCACAAAGAGGAAAAGCCTCACACTCCTCTCCTGAAATTCGCACTTCGCAGGCTTTGGGGGGGGGATGTTGGGTATATTGATCCCAATTTCCTAGATTTATAAGAAGTCAAACGGGTCAATGACATACACACATAATATATTTGATGTGTGTTCAAGTTTATGCATACAGGTAGTCCATGATTGGACAAGTGAAGAAAAATGAGTTAAAAAGTAAACTCAAAGTTCGTCGAGCTCAGTTTGAAGTTCGTCGAGATCAGCTTGGAGTTCGTCAAGCTCAACTTACAGATCGTCGAGTCAGCTCAACACTTGTCGAGCTAAAGCCAGAAAAATTGGCTAAGGAAAAAACTGCTGAGACAGCTGAGACCACTGAGCAGAATCTGCTATGATAGAAGACAGTCACAACGGAGAAGAAGAAAGTGTCGAGACCGCATAGAAGAAAGTGCTGAGACAGAAGCTTGTCTCAGCTATTAAGAAGAAACTGCTGAGACTGCTGAGAAAGAACCGCTGAGACAAAGCCAACAGAATTTGTCCAAGTCCAGAGAAGTGAAGTTTTATCAAGCTGAGCTCACATTTCGTTGAGCTCAGCACAGAGTTCGTCGAACTCAGATCGATGATCATCGAGCTCAAGTTAATGTATGAAGATACAGAGGTCGTCGACCTGAGCTTACATTTCGTCGAGCTAAGGTTGAAGTTTGTATACTCGGTTCGTTGAGCTCAGCACAGAGTTCGTCGAACTCAGATCGACAATCATCGAGCTCAATTTAATGTATGAAGATACAGAGGTCGTCGACCTGAGCTTACATTTTGTCGAGCTCAGGTTGAAGTTTGTAGACTCAGATCATTGAGCTCAGCACAGAGTTCGTTGATCTCAGATCGATGATAGTCGAGCCCAGTTCAAGCATTTCAGGCCATTGCGGGAAATCTACAGCAGCACCGAAAAGCACTGTTTGTCTTCTTCTGAGGGAAGTGGCACTGACCACACTTGGCTGGGCCCACATTCATATTGTGTCATTGATTCAAATCAACAGGTATAAAAGGAGAAGAAGAGAATGGGATTAGGGTTAATGTGGACAAGGATGAGAAACGAAATCAAGTCGGCTGGACTTCATCTTCCCCATCAAGCTTGAAAGCTTAAGTCCAACAGAGATATCCAGAGGGCAAAGGAAGATCGTAGAAGCTTTTCCAGTTCAGCAAGATAGTTCTCTCTAGAATAAAGAAGCTGATTCATACATTCAGCAAGCTGATAGATGCTCACCTGTGCAGCAAAGAAGAAGTTAGCTGTAGAAGAAGACTCATCCCTTCTACAGCAAGATAGTTGGACTGATATCTGCTCAGTCCAGCAAAGTAGACTCAGAGATTTATCTCTGAGTCAGTTATTTTATTTTTCATTCAACATCTTGTATTAACTTCCTATAGGATTTAGTTTATCTGAATCTGAGTGTAGGGAATTTTGTGCTTGAGTGGTAGGTGACAAATTTATCACTGAGGTAGGTGCCCTGCTGGGGTACTGAGGTAGGATCCAAAAAAGTGGATCTGAGCTGCCAGAAGGCTTAACAGCCTGAGGTAGGAGAGTGTTGCTCTCTATGGTAGGATCCTTTACGGATCTGAGGTAGGGATGTCCTCCCAGTTTGAGTGTAGGGCTTAACAACCTGAGGTAGGTGACTGGAGAGTCACTGAGCTGTAGGTGATAAGTGTGTCACTGAGTTGTAGGCCTTAGAGGAGGCTGAGCTGTAGGTGCCTGGAAGGGCATTGAGGTAGGTAGCTGGATTGGTACTGAGTGTAGGAGTGTTGCAGCACTCTGAGAGTAGGTCTATGTGCCTGAAGCTATAGGGCTAAAGAGACTGAGTTGTATGCCTTAGAAATAAGGATGAGGTAGGTGATCAGTGGATCACTGAGCTGTAGGATCTCTACAGGGTTGTGAGATAGGAACTCTTGTGGTTCTATGTTTGGGTTCTTAAGTGAACCTGTATGTAAGCCTAAGGGCCTGAGGTGTAAGCTCTGAGGAGCATATTGGTGGAGTTTGTGCCTAGTCCAACAAATTAGTTGGATAGGTGGGAGGGAAAGTGGATGGACCCAATTGGGGAACCACTATAAATCCTTGTGTGTTTGCTATGTTGCTTATTTTCTTTCTTATTGCAGGATCTAAGGACAAGCTCTAGATAGATTAATAAGAAATCAGCAAAAGAACTAATAAAATTTCAAAGACCTATTCACCCCCCTCTAGGTGATTGATTAGCAAACCTTCAGTTAAGAAACTTTCAGGGCATTTTATGGGGGTCACACCCTTTTATAGGTGAACCTGGTGCCGTATAGCCAAAATGTCCACTCCCCCACTAATGAATTGGGGGGTTGTGGTTCAAACTGCCTCACGCATGATCACCGCATCCGATCCAAGTCACGACCTCCTCGCATCGAATCATCACCACAACGCGCGGGGTTCCAACTCCCATGCATAGGATCCTGACCCCCACGCGCGGGATTTCCAAACACCGGATGGGATCCCGTGCGTCGGCCTCCTTGCGACCGGCCAGTCGCCTTAGCGGCACTGGTCGCCCCCTTTCACCTCGGCCTCTCGTCGCGAGGGCGACCGACGAGGCGCAGAACCCCAAAGGTTCGGCCTCCCTTTTCTCCTCGGCCGCCCTCCGCAAGGGCGACCAAGGAGGCACCGGCCCTAAGGGGCAAACCTCCCCTTATTTCCCCGACCGCCTAAGGGTTGCGGGCTGGGGAGGCACCGGCCCTAAAGGGGCCGACCGCCCCTTTCTCCTAGATATCCCGCCGCAAGGGAGACCAAGGAGGCGCAGGACCCCAAGTTGCATGCCACCACTTCTCTCCCCATCTGCCTAAGGCGAGCCGGTCGAGGAGGCGCCTGCCCCAAAGGGGTTGGCCTCCCTTTTACTCTACCGCAGGCCGAGAGGCGTCGGCCTCCCCCTTCAGTCGCCCACTGTGTGGATGGTTGAAGGTTCACCCAACCTCCTGGGTCCGGCCGTCTCCCTTGGACAGTCGGTAGGAGGCCGGGTGGGGGCTTTGGCCGGCACCAAAATTACCAACTATAACAACCCTCGTTGCCCGTCGAATAATCTCTTGATCCGGGAGGGTCCCTTTTAGGCCAAGAGGTAGGGCGAGTATTTTGCTAAAACGGGTGATCTGAGTGATCATTTTTGAGCCTTCTTATTGTCCGCCCGACGGTTATCAAGGGAGATTATCGGATCGCTCCTCTCCAAGCCAATAAATAGATCCCAAATCCTTCTCTTTTGGCGAACCAAAAAAACGGATCTTTACAGAATCTCTCCCTCTCTCTCTAACTTTTCTCTATCGTTTTCTCTCTCTCTCTCTCTGCAGGTCCGTCATGTAATACTTCCGTCCATCACCTGAAATATAACAGAGGGTCAGGTCGGGGCCCCACACCATATTCCACAGACACCCAACGACATTACGTATGAATATCTTTACTAGTATACACATCCTAACTCAGAGCATTCTAGCGGAAGTTTTAGGGGTTATTACTGAATCATCAACCATGAATGTCCACTATATATAAACAACCACATTTATATATATCACAAGAATGTATATAAAAATACATAAAAGTGTTTGGAATTAAGGCCTTACAGTTACACTTCACAGGTGTGGATTACATACATCGGCGTGGAGGCCAACCACAAATGAAAACAGTAAAAATTTTCCACTCGACCTTTGAGAGCCAGCATAACAGTAGGGGCTTAAGCCCGCTATTTCCCGCTCAGTCCAGCACCTACACAGGGACATTCCACCATAAGGGCGGTAAATAAGGAACGGTCTGCATTCGCCTGACAAATTATAACGACTCTACCCCTTACCCGGGGCAGCGGTTTAATCCCTGCAAGTAATGCAATATCAACAGATATATCACAAGAATTTTCATGACCACACATTTCAATATATCACAAACACCGGCCGCACAGCCCGATGCTCCGTGCACTCAGGGCACATTATCGGTGTAACGGATTTCCCAGGGTCCCACCACCGTTCAAAAGGTCCCAGACCCAATGGTCAACTTTGAGCATTCATGATCTACGGACCATGGCCTGAGACTTTAGTCTTGATGACATACAACCCAAGATTCTAATTATGTGATCCTAAAGAATGCCAATAACCTAGGCACTCAAGTTAGACAACCATAATGATCCAAAAAACCCTGCAACAACCTGTAGTGCCAGAAAACTAGTCTTTTCCACCACAAAATAGCTCTCTGGGAGCTTTCGCCATCGACGACACCCACTGTCGCCCGGCGACACCAACAGTTTCTCAAAACTGTGATTGCACCTGGGTATTTTCCTGGAGCTCCACTCCAGTACTTCTTGTTACTCCAATTCGCAGGCATAACCCATAGACTCCATAAAATACTCGTTTATACGCGGAGTCTTCTTAATTCGTAAAAGAAAGCATCATCAATCCAGACAACCATGTCCAGATGGGCTTCACACAACATGCCTATTCCGTACTACACATTTCTGGATCTATATGCACACTTAATTGGGTATAACGAATATCAACCCAACATAATCTCTTAACAATTCCACCTTTTGGTGGAGGATTCTATGCACATGCAAAATTAGGACTTCACTTGTCCAAGTAGGAGGTCGTTACCCTTGTAGTCTTCCTCGGAGCCATGACGAAGCTTTTCTACGCATATGGAAGTGAGCGCCTCACTTTCCCCTTGCAGATCTAGCCTCGGATCTTGCTTCCGATGAGGGAATCTCCTTTAGCACCTTCATAAAGATCAGCCCAAATCCTTAGCTCTAGCCTTTAGTTCTCTTCTCAAGAACTTGGATGAAATGAAAAAAGAGAGTGAGAAGGAAATAATGATCTCCTCATCCCACACACTTCTACATAAGTGGCCTCGGGTTTAACCCCAGCCACACGATCAATCCATCAAAATGAAGCAAAGGCTCGGATTATAGTTGACCTGTCAACTTTGGCACTATCGCCTGACGACATCGACTATCGCTGCCCGGCGACATCGACTTAACAACCTAACCGCTTTGACCCAGGTCAGCCACCGCTTATCGGCCGCTTATCAGCCAATCTAACACGTGTCCAAAGCCACCTGCAATGTCGTCTAACAACATTCACTGTCGCCACAAAGCGATATCCTATTTCGTCGATTCGTCAAAAGGTGTCGAGTATCGACTCAATGATTTATCGCTATCGCCAACAGGCAATACCCACTGTCGCTCGGTGACAGTGATAATTTTGGGGATTACAACCCTCCCCTCCTTACAGAAATTTCGTCCCGAAATTTACACACAGCTATAAGAAAGACAGCAACTTAAATATCACAACAAATTTTATTCATAAAAACATTATTACAACAACGTTACACAAACAACTCGGGATATTCAATGTGCATGGTTTGCTCATGCTCCCATGTCATCTCCTCACGGCCACTCTTGTCCAACAAGACCTTGACCATCCCGATTATCTTGTTTCGTAGCTGCTTGATCGTCGTATCCTTGATATGAATGGGCCTAACTTTCGTTGTTAGCCCACTATCGATCGGTAATCGATCATCCGCAATCACTTGAGTTGGCTCTTTCATAGCTTTCCGAAGCACTGATATGTGGAACACATCGTGTAAGCCACTCAATTCTGTCTAAAGAGCTAATCGATAGGCAGCTTCTCCAACTCGTTCCACCACTTCGAACGGACCCAAATACCTCAGACTTAACTTTTTCAAGCGCCGAATCCTGGACACGGCTTTTAATGGTTTGATCTTCAAGTATACCCAATCGTCCAGCACAAACTCCATGTTTTGATGTTTGGCGTTGTAGTACTTTGCCTGCATATCCTGTGCTATTAGCATACTCTCTCGGATAGTTCGTATTATTAAATTAGCTTCTTGAACTTTCTTCTGCTTATACAACTTAGATTCGCCTGATTCTGCCAAAGCTAACGGTGTACAACACTTCCTACTATACAAAGCTTCAAAAGGCATCATTTGTATACTAGCTTGATAGCTATTGTTGTAAGCGAATTCAATCATATAGAGATGGTCTTCCCACCTCTTTCCAAAATCTAAGGCGCACATTCGGAGCATGTACTCCATCGTTCTTTTGGTCCTCTCAGTCTGGCCATCCGTTTGCGGATGAAAGGACGTACTGAACTTTATTTTAGTCCCCAACAACTGATGAATTATCTCCAATCTGATGGAGACGACGACCCTCAACATGTTGAAGAAGATGACGACATGTTTACGGAAGATTTTTCTTCGCCTCCAAATAAATACTTGCGGCACCGTGGTGACCATGTGGAGCAACGCCAAAATAACCGCCCTCGGCGCAAGCCAATCTATTAATAATTATTTGAATTTATTTACTAGTTTGTGAGCATTTTAATTTTCATGTAATGTTTAAAACTATGGTTTGTTATTTTTTCTATTTGGGCTGCATGTAGCCAACTATCATGATGTAAGCCTATATATAGGCATGTATTGTTTCATAATGCTTTGGTGAAGAATAAAATTGAATTGAAAACTAATTTTCCCCTCTTGAGAATTCCCTCATCTTTCCTCCTCTTCAAAATTTTGACCAAGGCAAGCCTTCCTCTCCCCTAGCCGCCAAATCTCCTTCCTCCCCTCTCTCAAGCAATCGGCCATCTCCTCCTAGCCGCCTCCCTATTTCCTCCCCTCCAACCCGAGCCTTACCTCACTAAGGATATTTGGCCACCCCCTTCAACACCCAAAACCGCCACCACCATCTCACCATAACCCGACCCCCTCTCCAACACTAAGAGCTTACCACCCTCAATAAAAACCAAAACCGGCCACCCACCTCCTTGCCACACCAATCAGCCCTCACCATCCTTGTGTGGATCTCGACCAAGGCGTGAAGAGAAGAAGGCGGACAAGATTCTCTCCAACCGGCGTGACTCCGGCGGAGCCATTGAAGAGCGATCAAAGTAGAGAAATCGGAATCATCAATTCCGATTGGGTAACAAAAATATTTCTACTTTATGTGATTTTCCCTCTTGAATAATTTGTGTGGTGGATTTACTTTGGCGTTAGAATTGATAGCATTGAATTTTCGTGGATTTCTTTCGATTGATTGTGTATGATGAGTTGTAAATATACTTATTTTTTAGTGTATTTATTTTGTCATTTTACTTTATTTTCATAGTTTTTAGCTTGTTTTATTCAATAAAATGTTTCTTTTTTGTAAAAATATATTCTAACTTAGCATTTTTTATTTTCTGAATTTTTGCAGGAAAAAATATTTTTCTGACCTGTCACGCCCGTGACCATGCCCGACAGGGGCGTGTCAGGCACTCAACGCCTTCAGCCAGTCGAAACTCAACGATTTCACTGTTCAACACTCAACGCCGTCCCGACACGCCCTAGTCACGCCCGTGTCAAAGACCCGTCACACCCGTGTTCGATATTGAAACTCAACGCTTTGTCAACTGTCAACACTGCCGACATCGAGCTGCCAACTGTCAAGGTCACGCCCCCCCTACACGCCCGTGATAATTTTGTCACGCCCGTGTCAGCCACGTGGGACTCCCGAAGTCAACTGTGCCGTCAAGTCGACGGATCAAATCTGCCAGCTGTCCAAGTCACGCCCCCCTTCACGCCCGTGACTGACACCTGTCACGCCCGTGACAGACACGTGTCACTCCCCGACCTTCCAGAACGATGCCAGCCAGCCAGAAGAAGCCAAGTCAAACACGTTTTGACCGACACGCCCCCAATCACGCAGGTGACCTAGGGCGTGTCGCACCCGAAATTTTTCCTATAAATAAAAGCTTTCAGAAAGCTTTCCTGTCCACTTTTTTGACCAAATTGCTTAGGGGAGGTGCTGCCCATTTAGATTCCGTGCTATGTAAGGGAACTTTTTCCCCCTCTCCCTCTCTCTCTCTTAGCTTAGTTTAGGATGTTTGTTTTAGCTTTCCTTGTAACCGCTTTTTCATTAATAAAATGTTAGTTTTTTTCTCTCTCTTATGTTGTTTGGAATCCATTTGAATGCGTCGAACTTAAGTAATTTTTCGTTACCCTTTTTGGTTTCTTTTTTAGTTTATAACACGTTTAGTTTAGGATTTCTACGACATTTCTAGCCGTTGTAATGTCCATTTTATTTTCATACTCCGCATCTGTTTAGCTTTAGATTTCTCTTTTTAGCTTTACTTTCATTCTTAAGGGTTTATAAAAACACATAAAAAAGTGTTATTTTCAATTTTATTTAACTTAGGCTCTTTAGGATTGTAAACCTTTTCGTTTTTTTTAGTTTTATTTTCACTTTTTAGGAGTTTTTATGAAAATACAAGAATGAAAATATGCTCGTTTTAATTTTTCGCCAACTTGGCTTTTCATTTTAATTTCAAAACTTTTTAGTCCCTTTAATTTTTATTTCATCTTTTTATGCATTTCTACCGCATTCTAGCGGTAGAAATGCAGTTGTTTTAATTTTTCGAGCACTTCACTTTTGCGTTTATTTGCAAACCTTTTCGCTCGGTTAATTTTTATTTTGTCTTTTTATGCATTTCACCGCATTCTAGCGGTAGAAATGCAGTCGTTTTAATTTTCCAGCACTTTGTTTTTTTTTCTTATTTTTGCATGCGTGCGTGCGTGTATGAGTTAGTTTTATTGCTTTATTTCATTTCTGTAGAGTGCGTGTGTGCGTATGCATCTATTTCCGCCTACTCGTTAAGAGTTAAATGGCGCTCCGCTTTTATTTCCCGCCCACTCGTTTGAGTGGGACTTGTTTTTTATTGCTTTCATTTTCTTCCTACTCACTTGAGTAGGAAAACTTTGCGTGCGCGTGTGTGTTTTCATTTCTGTAGAGTGCGTGTGTGTGTTTTACTTTCAAGTAGAGTGCGTGCGTGTATGAGATAGATTTACCCCCGCCCACTCATTTGAGCCGGGATTCGCATTTACTGCTTTCTTCAGTCCTACTCGTTTGAGTAGGACTCACAATTTTCTGCTTTCCTTTACTGCTTTATTTCCTGCTTTTTTTACTGCTTTCTTTATTGCTTTCTAGCGTAAGTGTCCCCATTCCGATGAGTGGCTAACCGCCCTTAGCCCTCAATATCGAAGAGCATTGGGACAGATAAAGTAGCTTTAAATAATTGAAGGTCCTGTTTTTCAGTTTAATTAAATTTCTTAAGGTTTGCCCCGGGTTAACGACGCGTAGGACCGCATATCGATGTGCGGGCTCTATTTCTGTTACCCATACGTAACGCCGAGAGGCCGTGCGTATGGACCGATCACCCTTGGGTAAAGAGAGATCCGCGCTAACCCTCGAGAGAGGAGGCGCGTGACTCTACCGGATTAGGTTCCCCACCCAATAGCGGGGTTCTTAGCGTAATGCGGGCGTTAAGAGGAATCCTTCATCAGTCTAGCGATCAGTCGAATAGTCTTAGCGTTCAGGTGAGCGATATCCCTAGACCAAGGTGAGCTCATATCTAAGGAACCTCCACGGCCGAGTCTCCGCCTTAATTAATTTGAAAGTTAGGATCTCTTTTTATTAAAAGTTACTTTAGTTCAATTTTCTTTTTAATATTGTCGCGCTGAGTTCTTTATCGGTCTTCTGCACTTTATTCATTTCCTGCATTTATTTTCTGTTTATTATTATGTTATTATTATTATGCATTTTATATAATTTTTATGTCATTTCCTTTTTTTCTATAAAAAAACTTAAAATATTATCGGTAGAATAATAGGTATTTCAGGGAAAGAGTAGAAATAGGTAAGCCGACCCCGAGAACAATACGACCCCGATATTCCACACCGGAATATCCTGTACTACACGCCATAGGTGCACTTGCCTACCTTTCGTTAAAACTCGGTCTAAAACCCCTTTTTTATATAAAATAAATCCGCGCGCCCCGCCTTTCTTTCTAATAAAGATAACCCCTGCTTTTCCTTTAATAAATAAAAAAAAACCCAACCCGCGGGGCGCCGCAAGTTTTAACCATCAGTGTAGTTTATCTTAAGTTTCATTTAAGTTCAAGAGGATTTGGCGAGCCTCGTTTTCTTTTGTCGGGAGAGATCTACCGTTTCCGATTCGTTACTTTTGGTAGATCTCATTTTGTACAATTTTCGCTCGATCGGACCGGGTGGGTCCTTTTAGCCAGAAAGAATAATTGGCCTATAGCCTTTATTCGATCCTATTCGGTTTGGCTACCCATACACTAGCATATAATTGATAAAATTAATTACCGTGGTGCTGCGTTGAATGATTGTGCGAGTGTAGAATTGGATTGAAGAGAGGCATACGTGTTTGTCCCTAGATCTATTCGGTGTCAATGTGTGAGTCTACATCAATTTAGTATCAGAGGGAGGTTCACGTCAATTTTATAATTGGCCCCCTCCCTCTTTTGCTTAGAGCACCGACACACACTTGCAAGTTTTCATTTCCAACCTAATAAAAATTATTTTTTATTGTTGGTCTGCAAATAGTGGCCAATATTTTTATTTTTTCAGCAAAAATTAAATTTTATTATTATTTAATAATCTTCATATTATTTAAAGCAAGAAAATAAAAAAAATATATATTTATTACTTTAAGTAATTATTGAGAACAATTACATCTTTGAAAATTAAATAGGGTCAGGTTATTTTATTCATTGCATATGCACCAGTTCCGGGTGAGTTATTTTCTTCGGTTCTCTCTAAAATGGCGTATGACGTATATGCTGCCCGGTTAGACTATTCGTATGCTATGGTTATGGCTAAGCACACCCCAGCCTTGCCTTCCTAATCGTCCCCGCACGTATTTTCACACTGAGAGTGGGATACTAACGTATGATGGTTATGAGAATTCGCAAAAATTTAGGGACTGGCTTAAGTGGGTAGATATTTACTTTGATTGTCACGAATGGGATGACCACCAATAGGTTAACATCTCCCAAGTGCGATTAGTAGGTCAAGCCCGCGTGTTCTGGTACAACGAAGAGCTTCGTGTTGGTAGCCATAAACATTCCTGGCCGCACATGCGTAACCTGTTCTCGGATCGATTTGATCCCGCCTACCTTCGCCCTACTCACACCAAGTCTATGAGTGGCGCTAGTCCCATACCTTCATGTAGGAATGATTATACTCCTAATGTTAGATTATTTTCCCCCAAAGGTCGGCCTGCCCATAGTGTGCCTACTACCACCTTTAAGGAAACCATTCCTACTAGGTCTTATGCCTTGGACTCAAAAGATGTTACTCCTAGAGCTTTGACTCCTTTATCCTCGATGCCTAAGCCTCCTGAAAAAGTGACTGATACCCATGAGGATGTTGATGTAGATGTGGTATCTCTTGATCCCGAGGATGTTGATGTAGATGTGGTATCTCTTGATCCTGAGGATGACTAACTAGGTGAGTGTATTCCGTCACAAACGATAGTGCCCGATGATTCCGATGAATATGAAAGTGAGGGAATCCCTTGTGATTTGGAAGATGATGTATGAGATGACTACGTTCCAATCTGTGAGAGTAATTCGCTGCTATTACTTGCTCTACTAGTGTTGAGTATGTTCACCCTTTTATTGAGTGCCCTCTCCTGGATACGATCCCCATTGTGATAGAGACTATGATTACACCTATTGAGATTTTGTCTGAGTTATCCGAGGAGTCTGTGAGTGAGGATTTCCCTATTGTTATTAATGACCCTGACTTAATGGATGTCCTCGACTGATTGGGAAGACTCACCTTATATGAGAAGGTTTTGTTTGGATGATTTTAGCGCTGCGAACCCAAACGATAGTTATTTGATGTTATCACCATTGTCTGAAGCTCAATCTGAATTAAAATTTTCGTCGGGTTCGATTTTGCCCATTTCTGAGACCTTTACTGATTCTGAATTGAATGACTTGTCTAGTGTATTGGAGAATTTCCAAGTGAGAGAGTTGTATTTTTGGATGACATTATTGAAGTAGACTCGGATGTGCGTCCCCTGATGTTGTCTCCGTTGCGTGAAATTGAAATTGATTTTAATTCTCTCCCGGTTTTAGTTTTATCGACTCTCCCTCCTGATCCGTTGACTCGACTAGTGGACCCTTTAGGATATGAGTTTGGTATTCCTGATCTGAGTCGCTTTATTTTTCCACCCTTGCTGGCCCTCCTTTGGACATGTCTTGTTGTACAAGTTCTAGTGAGTTGTTAGATTTTGTAGCCGGTCTTGTCACCGCGCCTCCTGGATCTAATTTCACGTCACCTTTGACTATTCATTATTCTGCATGTCCATCAATGGCCTTGTCCTCGATGTCAATCGATTCTGATTCTACGGCGACTGTGTCTCTTATCTTAGCTTTATCACGTCATGCTTACTCCTTTGGTTAGGTTGCACATATTTGTCCCCCACTTGCTTATGACGTTGGCTTACCCTTGATTACAATGATAGCTGAGAAAGATTTTATTGCGTTGATAGAATTCGTGTTCTGTCACGATACAATTTTTGATAGTTTTGTATCCTCCCGAATTCCTAAGAATAATCAAATCTCTGAGTATACGTTAGTGATGTGGTCGTCTATTGTGCAACCTGATGTAGTTCCGTTGGTGCCACCTGATTTAGTTTTGTTGGTGCCACCTGATGTGGTTCCGTTGGTGCCACCTGATTTAGTTCCGTTGGTGCCACCTGATTTAGTTCCGTTACCTCCAACGAATAAATCATGTGAGTTTGCAGAAGAATATGCTTCTCATTATCGCAATTTATATAAGCACATTAGTGAAGCGCTAACCATACAAATTACATCTTATCAATTTCATGCTAGCTTACATAAAAGAGTGTCTCGCTATAAGGTTGGTGATTTAGTTTTGGTGCGTCTCACCCCTGAACGGATGCCTTCGGGCACTATAAAAAGTTGGCGAATTGGCGAGCTGGACCTTTTTCGGATATTAAAGAAATTAGGAGAATACACATATCTTTTGAAGTTATCCACTGATTGGGGTATTACCCTTATTTTTAATGTTTCTGATTTAACATCATATGTGTCTCCACCACTTGAATTATCTGTCTGTCTGTTTAATTCTACTGCATTTTCTAATGGGTTGGGGGGTGAGCTTATTTTTGGATCGCTCTTTTCATTGGTCTTCACTGGAGGTACGTTGGTTGTTGATGTAGAAACTTTTTCTCCTTTATTGCCTAATATTTCCAAGGTTCTCAGGGACCACCTTTTTGCATGACAGGATACTCCAGGATGAAGTGCTCTCCTCTACAGGTGGTGATGTTTGCGGCTACTTGACTCGTATGCGTGATTGTCCGGCCTCCGAAGACTCATTGTTTCTTGATTCGGAGGTGGCTCTTATGGATTAGGCTTTCCCGCACCGGTACATTCAGATCAACTCATCGGTGATGAGTACTTTTGAGCGGGGGAGGATTGATGGAGATGACAGCCCTCAACATGTTGAAGACGATGACGACGTGTTTACGGAAGATTTTTCTCCGCTTCCAAATAAAGACTTGCGGCACCGTGGTGACCATGTGGAGCAACGCCATAATAACCGTCCTCGACGCAAGTCAATCTATTAATAATTATTTGATTTTTTTTGCTAGCTTGTGAGCATTTTAATTTTCATTTAATGTTTAAAACTATGGTTTGTTTTTTTTTATATTTGGGATGTATGTAGCCTACTATCATGTTGTAAGCCTATATATAGGCATGTATTGTTTCATAATGCTTTAGTGAAGAATGAAATTGAATTGAACTCTAATTTTCCCCTCTTGAGAATTCCCTCCTCTTCAAAATTTCGGCCAAGGCAAGCCTTCCTCTCCCCTCGCCGCCAACTCTCCTTCCTCCCCTCTCTCAAGCAATCGACCATCTTCTCCTAGCTGCCTTCCTATTTCCTCCCCTCCAACCCGAGCCTTCCCTCAATAAGGAGATTCATCCACCCCCTTCAACACCCAAAACAGCCACCACCATCTCACTACAACCCAGCCCCCTCTCCAACACCAAGAGCCGACCACCCTCCATAAAAACCAAAACCGGCCACCCTCCTCCTTGCCACACCAATCAGCCCTCACCATCCTTGTGTGGATCTCGGCCAAGGTGTGAAGCGAAGAAGGAGGACAAGGTTCTCTTCAACCGGCGTGACTCCGACGGAGCCGTTGAAGAGCGATCCAAGTAGAGAAATTGGAATCATTCATTCTGATTGGGTAATGAAAATATTTCTACTTTATGTGATTTTCCCTCTTGATTAATTTGTGTGGTGGATTTACTTTGGCGTTAGATTTGATAGCATTGAATTTTCGTGGATTTCTTTCGATTGATTGTGTAGTTCATCTTAAGTTTCATTTAAGTTCAAGAGGATTTGGCGAGCCTCATTTTCTTTTATTGGGAAAGATCTATCGTTTCCGAATCGTTACTTTTGGTAGAACTCTTTTGGTACAACCTTCGCTCAATCGGACCGGGTGGGTCCTTTTAGTCAAAAAGAATAATTGACCTATAGCCTTTGTTTGATCCTATTCGGTTTGGCTACCCATACACTAGCATATAATTGAAAAAATTAATTACCATGGTTCTTCGTTGAACGATTGTGCGAGTGTAAAATTGGATCAAAGAGAGTGAAAGTGGAAAGTTGTTTACCTAAATCACCTAGAGGGGGTGAATAGGTGAATCGTACGTTTGTTTGCGGAATAAAAATTTAGAGATCTAGCGCACACAATCAAGCAATCACAGAAGGACACAAAAGATTTATAGTGGTTCCCCGTCCTTTGGTACGTCCACTTTACCTCATTGTTCTAGCAAATCACTAGATCCGGCTACTCCACTATCTCGGATTGCAAACCAATCCTACACCTCGGAACAACATTCCTACAAACTCGATCCATAAGGGATCTACACTCGGAAGATAAAACTTCCTACCACTTGGAGATAAATCTCCTACAAAGAAAGTTATTTGAATAAAAGTTACAAATAAAAAATATCTCAGATCTGGATCTTGGTCTTCGTCTTCTTCGTTGAGAACTTTAGGCTTGATCAGGAAAGGTAGAAGAAGGCTGGACTGTTTTCCAAGAAACTGAAATCTGAAATCACCACGATCAATGAGAAATCCACAAGTCGTTGAAGCACGATCGGATCAGATGATTGTTCTTGATCTTGGATCGATCTAGGTAGCAGGGCTTGAGAGAACGTGATCCAAAGCTTTCTTCCAGAAAACGCTAATGGCGGCGGCGGCCGGACGATTGAGAGATTAGGTTTTCAGGAATTCTTTCTTAAAAGGGACGAATGAGATTATCGTATTTTCTCTGTAATAACTTATGTAATTAGTCAAATCTGAAAGGACCTATTTATAGGAAATCTCCAACGGTCATAATTATAATTAAGGATGACACGTGGACCAATAAGAAAAGATTAATTCGAAATCTCGTCAAAACTTGACTTAGAGAATTTTCAGATATAATGAAGTACTTAGTTCTCGAGAGGTCTAAATAGTTCTCGAGAACTATATATTGACCTTTCGAAAACTATGCCAGGGTCTCGATCACTGAACTTCTGGAAATGGCCTTGGACTTCTCGAGAACTTGGAATTATAGTTCTCGAGAACTATGCTGACTTTTCGAGAACTAAAACACTTCTCGAAAACTGATATAGGACTTCTCGAGAACTTAACAGAACTTTTCGAGAACTTAAAGAAAACTTCTCGAAAACTTGTTTAGCACTTCTCGAGAACTTTGTCAGAACTTTTCAAAAACTTTACTTAGAGTCAATTGCTAAGGAAAAAAATCTGAACTGAAAACTTCTCGAGAACTATGTTAAGCAGTTCTCGAGAACTCTATCGACTTCTCGAGAACTTAGCTAGAGTCCAATTCCTGAAGAGAAGGGCAGATCTTTTCAAGAGCTAAGGAGTACTTCTCGAGAACTTCTATAGTAGTTCTCGAGAACTTTGTTAACCTCTCGAAAACTTCTACTTAGAGGAATTCTAGCTGTCCTGACTTCTCGAGAAGTAAAGTCTGAGCCTCTCGAGAACTATGTACTACTTCTCGAGAACTTTGAAGGAACTTCTCGAGAGATGGACTTAGAAAAATTCTTTAAGAATTCCATGTAAGATCTCCTTCTGGTCTTGTCTCCATCTTGTGTTCCAAAGTTTGAATATGAAGTGTATCCCAATTGAGAGGCTACACATGAGTCAACACTTTGGATCACCCAGTGAGGGATTACACTAAGTGGTCCTGTGTTCCTGACCCACTGTAGACTGACATTGGTCTACACTTAGAACTGAGAATCTGCATACACACAACTGGAATACACATGTCAAATACACCTTAATTCATCTTAGTGCAAAGGGTGACTTCATGCAAATCTGGGTTATTGTGGAGATAATACCCAACAATATCCCCCTATTTTTAGAAGTCAGAACCCTTTATACTAAGGTGAATTATTATAACAAAAATAGAGCAAGAGTAATGGAAAGTAAAAGCAGTAAAAACACAGAAGGAAAATTAGAGCTTATAATTAGGCAAAACTAGGAAATTGTATATATATCAAAAAATCTTTTAGAGTTTTAATCAACATTCATTTCATAGTTCTTAACACCATAATCATCAAGAATCATTTCTGGTCTCGTATTGCTTGTCCAACTTAGCCTGTTGTCTCCTCTGGTAGCTGAATGGTTTGGGATAGTACCTTGGAGGCTTTGGAGGAGCTTTGGGATTGTTTTTACCATATTCTCTATCATATAGTTTCCTCTTAGTCAATGACTTTTCATATAATTACCATTCTGTATAGCTATAGTGCAGGCTTCTTTCCTCATTCAAATCCATTACAAGCTTCAAAGTATCAAGAATTAGAGATTTTGATGTAGGGCTCCATACTTCTGCAAACTCTTGGGCTTTTCTCTTCTCTGCTCCAGGTTGAGGAACTGATCTATTGGCAAAAGGTCCCTCCCCATACTTCCTTTTCTTTGGGATATGAATTTCTGGAAGATCTTCAGGTATTACATCATCCCAGACATGAGAGTATGAAGCTGGAGGAGGTTCCTGATCTTCAGTCCTAGGAGAGAAGGTTGGTTACTGAGGTTGAGGCATATGGGGTTGAGCCACTTGGCTAAAGTGCCTTCAGCAAGAGGATTGAGGTGGTGAGGAATCACATTTGGATCTGCTTGAAAGTCTGGAAAAATCTGATTATGCATCCATACTGCTGTATCATAAGTGTGGAATTTTACAGACTGAATCTGTTCAAGAACACCTTTATTGATCTCAGTAATTTTGGCAGCCCACAGAGTTTTTGCTTCATCATTAAGCTTTTCAACTTGTTGTTTGACAATATCCTCCCCCTTTCTGACTTCTACAGTTAGTTTGGCTATGGCATCCTACTTGAAGGTGCCAACCTCATTGCATATCTTCATAACATTTTCCTCTGCTCTTTTGTCCAGTTGAATCTGATTGTTTGCAAGTGTAACTGACTGGTCCATAACTTGTCCAATACTTGTGATAGTGTGATCTCGAGCCTTTCCTCCTATTCTAAATAGTTCTTTAAGCTGATCAGTGTTTACCTGAATTTCTGCGAAGCCTCTGCTCATCTCTTATTGCAAGGCAGTGACTTGCTTCTGAATGTACTTAAGAGATTCATCAAAATGTTTCCTTTGTGTAGAGAGCATTTCTTCGATCTTGGAAAGAATATCTGTATTCACCATCACAGCAGCAGCATAGTAGTAGCTTGAGGAATGGAAGCAATTTGAGCACTGGTAGGAGAAGCTGGAGGTGGAGGGGCTTTCCATGGAGGCATTTCTTCTAGAACAACAGAGCTCTTAGCTCTTGCAGTGCGAGAGACTGGATCACCCTCCTCATCAATGAATGTTGGAAGGTTGAAGTCAAGTTTCCTGAGAGGTGGTTCTACCTCCTCAGGTGCTGGCTCATCCTCTCCAGATAGCAGAATGGTTTCTAGAGGAGTAGATACTTGTACAGGGGATTGTGGAGGAGAAGGAGTACCTTTAGGTGAAGAGTGGGGGGATGGAGTATCTTTTGGTAGATTAGTAGTGACATCCTTTGGATGAGGAGGAAGTGGGTCTTCAGCTGAGAGTTCCTCGAATATTCTGTCTATTGCTTCATGTGTATCTTTAAGTATGTCTTGAGCTGGTAGATATTGGAGAAGCCTCCCTGGGGCTCTCTGATAAAGTAGGTATCCTTAGGACTGAGGTAGAAGGTGCAGGCTCCCCCTCTGTTGCTGCACCAGATGGTTCAACAACATGATGTTGAGGTGGAGATGGAGTCCTGACCTTTGTGAAAGTTGCATCAACTTCCTTGGCTAGCTGTCTAGGGTTCTTCAACTTGAGTTCCCATCTTTGGATTGAGGTGACAGAGATTTTTTTCAGATGATGGACTGGTGTACCTTTGGAGATTTTGAAAGTTACTGGATCAATCTCACTCAACAGCAATGAGATTATCCTTGCAAACTTTGGTTCATGAATGCTATCCCTTATCATTTCAAAGATCATCATTCGAAACTGAAAACTCTTCCTGCAGATTACAGTTGTCATAACTCCAAACAAATCGTGTGAGATGAAACTTACAGAACCTGTGATGCACCATAGGAGTTTCCCAATGATATCAGCGAGGAGTTTGCCCACATCATTTAGCAAATTTCTCCTTAGAGAGTTGTATTCCAATGGAATTCCACAGAAAGAATTGGCTCTGTCATAATCCACTGGAGTGAGATCATCTTCCTCATCCACAATAGGTAATTTCAGAAGTTGAGAAACTTTATGCTTGTCAAGTTTGATCTTAATTCCCTTGACCTTAGTCTTCAAGATCTTTCCATTTCTCCTTATCTTGGCATTTTTGAAGAACTCCTCTACCTCTGGAAATACCATCTTCACTGGCTTGTTAGAACGAACATGAGACCTGCTGTCTCGAGAAGTATCAGCAATTTCTTGAAGTCGTCGGAGATGTCGGCCATGCCTGCAACAACGAGTTCACTCCCAATCCCTATCTTAGAACTATAAGCCATTTGCGATGAAGAAGGCGACGAACTGAGCGGAGAGACAGCGGCAGAGACGGGGGTTTCGGTCGACGGAAGATGAAGAGGTGCGGGATAAATTTTGAAATGACGGTTGATTTCCGATTCTAAAGGGATTTAGATATATATAGTATCCTAATTAAGTTAATTATAAGTCTAATTAGCCGTAAATTAGGGCAGAAATCATGAAATTTACGAAATTACAGAGTTGAGAAATTTCGGCGGAAGGTCGGTCCAGCTCTCGAGAAGTAGGGTTAACTTTTCGAGAAGTGGCCGAGAGGTTTTCGAGAAGTTTAGAAAGTTTTCGAGAACTGGGGTCCAGCGTTTTCTAGACAGAAAGTGACTTTTCGAAGACTGGCCTCCAGAGTTCTCGAAAGACTGATGGACTTCTCGAGAACTAGTTCTCGAGAACTTACAGTGAACTTTTCGAGAAGTTAAAGGACTTTCGAGAACTTAAGACACTTTTCGAGAGCAATTTTCTGCCTCTCGAGAAGTTGACTTAGTTTTTCGAGAAGTGACTTCAACTTTTCGAGAAATTTAAGTGAGTTTTCGAGAACTGCCATCTACTTAGTAAAATATGACCTTTAAGGTGAATCCTTGATTCTTGAGCCTTTGAGCGGACTACTTTGGCTTAATTCTCCTTGTTCAGCAACCCAAGTTCAGTTTTGAAGAAATTGAACTTGGTCTCGTCCAGCGGCTTGGTGAAGATATCTGCAACCTGCCGGTCTGTAGGCACATACCTCAGATCTACATCCCCTTGCTCCACATGCTCCCGGATGAAGTGGTATCGCAGCTCGATGTGTTTAGTCCAGCTGTGTGAGACTGGGTTGTTTGCGATTGCGATGGCGCTGGAGGAGTCACAGAACAAAGGAATGTCCTTGATCTTCATGTTGTAATCCTCCAGTTGGTGCTTCAGCCAAAGCAACTGTGCACGACAACTACCGGCAGAAATGTATTCTGACTCGGCCGTTGAGATTGCGACACAGTTTTGCTTCTTGCTGCTCCATGAAATGAGTCTTCTTCCTAGGAACTGACACGTCCCTGATGTGCTTTTCCTGTCATCTTTGCTTCCTGCAAAGTCAGCATCTGAAAAACCATTTAGTTCACTGTCATTGCTTCTTGGGTACCATAAGCCAAGATTTGGTGTACCTTTAAGGTATCTCAAGATCCGCTTTGTAGCAGCAAAATGAGATTCCTTACAAGTTCACTTGGAATCTAGCACAGACACATGTGGAAAACATTATATCTGGTCTACTAGCAGTAAGGTAGAGCAAGGATCAAACTATGCTTCTATACTTGGTTTCATCGAAAGGTTTCCCTTTCTCATCCTTGTCCAGAGACATAGCTGAGGCCATTGGAGTCCTCATAGAGGTTGCACTCTCCATTCCGAATTTCTTAAGTAACTTCTTGGTGAACTTGGTCTGAGAGATGAAGATCCCATCTTCAGATTGTTTCACCTGAAGTCCTAAGAAATACTTCAGCTCTCCCATACTGCTCATTTCGAACTTCCCTTGCATAAGTTTGGAAAACTTTTTGCAGAGGTTGTCGTCAGTAGAGCCAAATATGATGTCATTGACATAGATTTGCACTAGCAAAATCTTGCCTTTAATTTCCCTGAGAAACAATGTCTTGTCTATCTTTCCCCTCATGAATTTATTCTCGAGGAGAAAGCTAGACAACGTTTCGTACAAGGCCCGAGGGGCTTATTTCAAACCATACAGTGCCTTCGATAATAAATAAACATAATCAGGATGGTTAGGATCAACGAAACCTGGGGGCTATTCCTCATACACTTCTTTCTTTATGTTACCATTCAGGAAGGCGGACTTCACGTCCATTTGGTAGACGGTGAAGCCCTTCAGTGCAGCGTATGCTAGAAACAGTCTGATGGCCTCCAGTCTTGCCACTAGAGCGTAGGTCTGATCAAAATCGATCCCTTCTTCTTGACGATATCCTTTAGCAACGAGTCTGGCCTTGTTCTTTATGATCGTCCCATCCTCGTCCATCTTGTTCCTATAGACCCATTTTGTTCCGATGACGTTTTTATCTTTGGGTCTGGGAACAAGTGTCCACACCTTACAGCGCTTGAATTGATTCAGTTCTTCTTCCATGGCCAAGATCCATGATGCGTCTACGTTTGCTTCTTCAAAGTTCTTTGGTTCAACCTGCGAGAGGAAGCTTAGATAAAGATTCTCGTTAGCTGTACCTCGACGAGTTCTGACACCGACTCGGGGGTCTCCTATGATTTGGTCCATAAGATGATCCTTTAGGTGTCTGAGCTCAGGATCTCTGGTATCTGGAAGTTCTTCAGCCATTGGTGTGACTTCATCATCTTGGACAATCTCCTCATCTTGATCAGCTGCCTCTTCAATGGGGTTTGGAGAGGTGATCTCGATGAATTGTTCATTTCTATCTTTGGTGGGTTCATCCAAGTTGATTTCCTTAATTCTTGTACCTGCAGCTTCAACACGCACAATAGACGATTCGCTTTGCATCAAGCTCGTCTCATCAAATACAACATGTATCGATTCTTCAACGACCAGGGTTTTTCTATTAAAAATCCTATATGCCTTACTATGGCTGCTATATCCTACAAAAATACCTTCAAAACTCTTCTCACTAAACTTGGTAGTATGATACTTGTCGTTGTTAAGCACGAAACATTTACAGCCAAAAATTCTAAAATATGAAATTGTTGGTTTCCTGCCTTTTAGAAGTTCATAAGGTGTCTTATCATGGTTCTTGTTTATGAGGGCTCGGTTTTGCACGTGGCATGCAGTATTGACCGCTTCAGCCCAGAAGTACTCTAGTAGTGAAGCATCACTTAGCATGGTCTTGTAGGCCTCTATGAGTGTTCTGTTCCTTCTCCCGGCTACTCCATTTTGCTGTGGAGTACGGGGAGAGGAAAACACATGAAAGATACCTAGGCTTTCACAAAATTCTGTCATGGCTCCAGATTTGAACTCCGTTCCATTGTCACTTCTGATTTTGACTACGGAACAGTTGTATTCATTCTGGATTTGCCTGACAAAATTAGTAAAGATATCGAAGGTATCTGACTTGTGTTTTAGAAAGAACACCCACGCAAAACGCGAGTAGTCATCAACAATAACCAACGTATAATCCTTACCTCCTAAGCTTCTAACTTGCAGTGGACCGAACAAGTCCATATGTAGCAGGTGTAAACACCTGTTAGAGTTTTTTCCTATAGTGCTTTTGAAGGTAACCCTTGTTTGCTTGCCTTTTACGCATGCATGACAAGGTCTCTCTTTGACATGCTTGACATTCGGGGCATCACGCACTAAGTTCTGGGAGAATAATTTATTAATAGTTTTAAAATTAATATGTGCTAGTCTCTTGTGCCATTGGTCAACAAGAGACGCACTATTTTTAGCCAAAAGACACACTGGTGTGGAAGAATCTATACAAATAAAATTTAAGCAAAACACATTCCTGCTTCGAGTGCCTGATAGAATTGTTTCCATATTGTCAACAGATTTTATCAAGCACTTGTCAGCGTGGAATTCAACTACGCATCCTTTGTCGCATAGTTGGCTTATGCTGATGAGATTGTGTTCCAATCCTTCAACATAGGCTACATCCGAAAAGGATACACTACAGTTAGTAATCATACCGTAGCCTTTGGTAATTCCTTGGTCTGAACCTCCAAAGATGACCTTTGGTCCGTTCAACACCGGTGAAAAATTCTGAAGTAGGCTCCTCGTCCCGGTCATATGCCAAGAGCATCCACTGTCCAAGTACCAGATTGGCATTTTGGTGGTCTTTGGAAAAACCTGCAATCATATTTACTTAGCCTTAGGAACCCAAACATATTTGGGTCCTTGGTCTCGGGTTAGATTGCTCCCCCTATGAGTATTAGCCTCATGAGTGGTCATTCTCATGTTGCCAACTTGAGGAGTTGCAGCATTTCTAGGATTAAACCAACAATCTGTGGCAAAGTGAACAACTCTACCACAGCACCAACAGTCGAATCTGTTGTATCTTTGCCTTCCAAACTCCTGCTTGACCTTCTTGGGTGGAAGTCTAGCCGGGGCAGCATTGTTGGAGGAAGAAGCTTCATGATGATGACAGCTACATGAAGTCTTCTCCTTCATAGGCTTTTCCACAACAGGTTTTACTTTTGATGGTTTCTGGAAGTTGTGACCATGAACATAGGGACCATAGCCCTGAAGAATCACTTCTTCATAAGGTGCCTTAAAGACACTTTCGCCAAAGTTCCGAGGGCGAGTCCATCCTTGGTACTGAGACTTAGGCTCTACATGGGTAGGCCTGGTCAAGTGACCATAGGATGAGTCTAGATCAAACTTGTTAGATGGGAAGATCACTTTCTTGAACACAGTCTGATCTAGAGGGGCTTTCCCTTTTTCTTTTGCCAAGGCCTTCTTGCCGGCCTTATTCTTCCTTTGAGCCTTGCTCCTCCTAGAAGATTTACTAGGAGCGGCAACATGGCCTAGTCCAGCTCCTTGGGCCTTAGCTGAGAATTCAGCAACGAGTGGAAGAACTGTTTTAGGCTTAGAGAAACTTTCAACTAGTTTCTTCTCAGCATCGAGTTGTTTTTCCAACTCCTTGATGATGTCTTATTTAAGGTCGAGGTACTTGAGAGCCTGATTGTATTCCTCAATAGCAAAATTGAAGTTCTCCTGAAGAGTGTTAGTCTTAGCGACTTCTTCTCTCAGGCTGCTCTCAGAAGCCTTTAGAGACTTAATCTCTTTGGCCTGAGTTTTCACAACTCGATGACATTTATCGTAAGTTATGATTAACTCCTTGTACTAGGCCATAAGTTCAGACTCATCATCAGAAGAGCTGTCCTCATGTTCATGCTTAGAACTTTCAGATTCAGAGAGAGGAGTATGATTATTTACCTCCCTTGTAAACTGGGGCTCTTGTTCATCATCTGATTGGGCCATGAGGCCAAAGTAGGCTTCCTCTTCTTCACCTGACTCAGATGAGTCGGAGTCACTGAGAGTTTTGCCCTTCTTGGCCACCAGGCTCTTCTCAGTTCTCTTCTTATGGTATGAGGATTTATTTTCCTCTCTTCTGCCACCTTCCTTCTTTTTGTGGGGGCAATCAGCTATGACGTGACCTGGCTTGTTGCAACAGTAGCAAACGATGTCAGTAAAAATCTGTTTGTTCTGTTTAGAATTATACCTGTCATGGCTACCAGAGCCTTTATTTCTTTGATCATTGTCGTGTTGTGATCTTCGGTATGAGGCCTCTCCATTGCTTCTTCTTGTTCAAGAATTTCTTGAACTGTCGTGAAAGTAGTGAGAACTCTCCATCAGATAGTTCTGATCCTGAGGAGCTTGGCTCGGAGCTTTCTTCTTCACTGACTTCTTGAGCTGGTGCTGGTTGGGTAGCTTTGCCCTTCCGTGAACTGTCAGCCTTTAATGCAGTAGGCTTCTCTTTCAATGAGAAGCGACTTTTCTCTTCTTCAGCTTTCCTGGAGTTTATTTGCAGTTCATAGGACATCAGCTTCCCAAACAGATTTTGTGGATCTGTCTCTGCTAGTCTCCCAAACTCCCGAATGGCACAGACTTTGTTGTCCCATTCTTTGGTGAGAGATCTCAGAAATTTATCGTTCAGCTCTCCATTTGTGAAGACTCTGCCATACACTCTTAGGCCATTCACTATCTTGAAGAAATTTTCAAAGGTATCAGCAATGGTCTCCTTTGATCCTTGTTTGAAGGCTTCATATTTCTGGTTCAGAAGGGACCTTCTATAATCCCTCACTTCTTCAGTGCCTTCCATAAGAGTAACTAGAGATTGCCACATCTCTTTAGCCGATTGGCAGTGAATCAGGTTTTGCAACATTGAGTCATCGACTGCACTTGCTATAATGTTTTTAGCCTTTTTGTCCAAAGAGACAAGTGCAATCTCGTCCTTGTCCAGATCCATCAATTTCTTAGGAACCTTTTTGGTTGGATCTATGGTGGAGACGGTCATAGGAACATGGGGACCTTCTTCAATAATCATGAAGATCCAGGGGTCCACAGCTTCCATGAAGAATTTAATTCTTTCTTTCCACATGGGAAAATTGTTCTTTGTGCACAGGGGAAGCTTGGTGAAATCTTTGACTTTGTCCATTGCTAGATTGAGTAACAACTTTCATAAACCGGAACTTGATCAAGGTGTTAACCTTTTTAACGATCAACCTGCCTCTGATACCAATTGAAAGTGGAAAGTTGTTGACCTAAATCACCTAGAGGGGGGTGAATAGGTGAATCGTTCGTTTGTTTGTGGAATAAAAATTTAGAGATCTAGCGCACGCAATCAAGCAATCACAGAAGGACACAAAAGATTTATAGTGGTTCCCCGTCCTTGGGTACGTCCACTTTATCTCACCGTTCTAGCAAATCACTAGATCCGGCTACTCCACTATCTCGGATTGCAAACCAATCCTACACCTCGGAACAACGTTCCTTCAAACTCGATCCACAAGGGATCTACACTCGGAAGATAAAACTTCCTACCACTCGGAGATAAATCTCCTACAAAGAAAGTTATTTGAATAAAAGTTACAAACAAAAAATATCTCAGATCTGGATCTTGGTCTTGGTCTTCTTCGTTGAGAACTTTAGGCTTGATCAGGAAAGGTAGAAGAAGGCTAGACTGTTTTCCAAGAAACTGAAATCTGAAATCACGATGATCAACGAGAAATCCACAAGTCGTTGAAGCACGATCAGATCAGATGATTGTTCTTGATCTTGGATCGATCTAGGTAGCAGCGCTTGAGAGAACGTCGATCCAAAGCTTTCTTCCAGAAAATGCTAATGGCGGCGGCGGCCGGATGATTGAGAGATTAGGTTTTCAAGAATTCTTTCTTAAAAGGGACGGATGAGATTATCGTATTTTCTCTGTAATAACTTATGTAATTAGTCAAATCTGAAAGGACCTATTTATAGGCAATCTCCAACGGTCATAAAAATAATTAAGGATGACACGTGAACCAATAAGAAAAGATTAATTCGAAATCTCGTCAAAACATGACTTAGAGAATTTTCAGGAATAATGAAGTAATTAGTTCTCGAGAGGTCTAAATAGTTCTCGAGAACTATATATTGACCTTTCGAAAACTATGGCAGGGTCTCGATCACTGAACTTCTGGAAATGGCCTTGGACTTCTCGAGAACTTGGAATTATAGTTCTCGAGAACTATGCTGACTTTTCGAGAACTAAACACTTCTCGAAAACTGATATAGGACTTCTCGAGAACTTAACAGAACTTTTCGAGAACTTAAAAAAAACTTCTCGAAAACTTGTTTAGCACTTCTCGAGAACTTAGTCAGAATTTTTCAAAAACTTTACTTAGAGTAAATTGCTAAGGAAAAAAATCTGAACTGAAAACTTCTCGAGAACTATGTTAAGCAGTTCTCGAGAACTCTATCAACTTCTCGAGAACTTCTAGTCTAGTTCTCGAGAACTTAGCTAGAGTCCAATTCTTGAAGAGAAGGGCAGAACTTTTCGAGAGCTAAGGAGTACTTCTCGAGAACTTCTATAGTAGTTCTCGAGAACTTTGTTAACCTCTCGAAAACTTCTACTTAGAGGAATTCTAGCTGTCCTGACTTCTCGAGAAGTAAAGTCTGAGCCTCTCGAGAACTATGTACCACTTCTCGAGAGCTTTGAAGGAACTTCTCGAGAGATGGACTTAGAAAAATTCTTTTAAGAATTCCATGTAAGATCTCCTTCTGGTCTTGTCTCCATCTTGTGTTCCAAAGTTTGAATATGAAGTGTATCCCAATTGAGAGGCTACATATGAGTCAACACTTTGGATCACCCAGTGAGGGATTACACTGAGTGGTCCTGTGTTTCTGACCCACTGTAGACTGACATTGGTCTACACTTAGAACTGAGAATCTGCAAACACACATTACTGGAATACACATGTCAAATACACCTTAATTCATCTTAGTGCAAAGGGTGACTTCATGCAAATCTGGGTTGTTGTGGAGACAATACCCAACAGAGAGGCATACATGTTTGTCCGTAGATCTATTCAGTGTCAACATGTGAGCCTGCATCACAATCATTTGACGTAAAGCGCCCATCTCAATGACTTACGTTGCTGCAAGGCACACCGTGTAATCGTACGATATTATCCGCATACAGTTTAGTTATTTTCTCAACTGAATCATCCTTCCTATTCGGTATGAAGTGTGACACTTTTGTTAGCCGGTCAACGATCACCCACACGACATCGTTTCTTCCCTGCGATCTCGGCAGCCCGATGCACGAAATCCATAGAAATGTCATCAAACTTCTATTCCGGAATAGGCAGCGACTTCAGGAAACCTCAAGGCTTTTGACATTTTACTTTCACTAAAGCACATGTTTGACATTTTACTACATAGAAAGCTATGTCTTTCTTTATGCCTTGCCACCAGAATAGTTTCTTCATGTCCTTGAACATCTTGGTTCTCTCCGGGTGGATTGAGTACTTTGTAAAATGTGATTCGTACATCAACTTCTCCCGTAGCTTACTAACGTTGGGGATGCACAATCGACCATCTTTTCACCACAAACCGTCGTCCAAGGAAAACTGGGAATTTGACTCTTCTGCTGCATAACGTTTAAGACTCTTATCGAGTTTCGTTGCTCGCCAAAACATGTCTGTAAGGTCATACTATACCTTCGTCCAGTTCAGGCACGGATCTGCAGTGGAATTCTTGTCGACAGAAGAAATCTCTAAAGCTTCCAGCTCTTGGATCAAATGTTCATCGTGCATCTACAACCAATTTGCTCTTGCCGGAGTTCTTCGACTCAAAGAATATACGAAGACGTTTCCCTTCTTGAGTGTATAATGAATTTCAAAGGTGTAGTCCCCAAGGAACTCCATCCACCTTCATTGTTGCATATTGAGATCCTTCTGATCCAAAAAAATTTCAGGCTCTTATGGTCCGTGAATATATCAACCTTCACGCCATATAAATAGTGATGCCACAGTTTAAGTGCAAAAATTACCGCCACAAACTCCAAGTCATGGACGGGATAGTTTCGCTCATGCACTTTCAACTGGCGTGAGCCATAAGATATCACTTTTCCAAACTAAAGTAGTACGCAGCCTAGACCGCTCCCAGATGCATCATTATATACTTCAAAGCTGTCCGTACCACATGGCGAACACAGAATGGGCGTCGTGGTCAAACGACTCTTCAGCTCTTCAAAAGCTCGTGCGCACTCCGGCGTCCAGATGAACTTCTGCCCTTTCCTCGTCAGTGTGGTGAGAGGCAAAGCTATCCTGAAAAGTTCTCTACGAAGCGCCTGTAGTAGCCTGTTAGTCTAAGGAAACTCCTGACTTCGGCTACAGAAGACAACACCGACAACTCTCGTATCGTAACTATCTTTACAGGATCCACCGCATTAACCTTTGCACAAACCACATGGCCAAGAAAGGCCACTAACAACAGCCAAAACTTGCACTTCGAGAACTTGGCGTAGAGCTTGTTTCTCCCCAGGGTATGCAACACCAGCCGTAAATGGTTCACATGGTCTTCTTCAGACTGAGAGTACACTAATATGTCGTAAATAAAGACGATCACAAATTAATCCAAGTACTCCCGGAACGTTCGGTGTATTAGATCCATGAATACCGATGTCGCATTAGATAGCCCAAATGACATCACAGTGAACTCGTAATGACCGTAGCGTGTTCCAAACGCCGCCTTTGGAATGTCACATTCCCGAATCCTCAACTGGTAGTAGCCAGACTTCAAATCTAGCTTCGGTACACCGTTGATCCCACCAATTGGTCGAAAAAGTCTTCTATCTGTGGAATTGGATACTTATTCTTCTTCGTTAACTTGTTCAATTCTCGATAGTCGATGCACAACCACAAGCTTCCGTCCTTCTTCTTAACAAAGAGGACTGGTGAGCACCAAGGTGAAATACTTGGGCATATATATCCTTGCTCTAGAAGCTCTTGCAATTGAACCTTAAGTTTCGCCATCTCCTTCGGTGCAACACGGTATGGCGAGCGGGCCACAGGTTTCGCACCTGGCACCAACTCAATAGAAAAGTCAATCTCTCGCTGGGGCGGTAACCCAGGAAGATCCTTCGGGAAAAAATCTGCGTATTCCGATACAATTGGAACGTCACTCAAACTGGTCTTTGGCTCAACAACCTCAAAAAGCATGAAAAATAACTATGCGCCCTTCCGAACAAACTTGACTACATGGAGAGCAGATATCAATATCTTGCTCAATCCTCGCATACCAGCAAATTTAGTCTCTAGCTCGGTATTCTTACCCAGTATGACTTCCTTTGAGTTGCAATCAATACAGGAACGCTGCTCTGAAAGACAATCCATACCAAAGATCACATCGAACTCAGATATCGGCAACAAAGATGCTTCCAACCCGAAATCCCGACTTCATATCCGTACCTCCACAAAGCAAGACCAATCCGCATGCATCACGCATCCGTTAGGTAACAACACTTTCACATTATCTATCGTTGAATGAGTAGGCACTCCAAATAACAAGACAAAGGCATCAGATATGAACGAATACGAAGCTCCTGTATCGAACAGTGCTCTCGCCGGACAGTTTCGAATAAGGACAAAGCCTATAATACTCAAGTTACATATGTGCAAATCACAAGATATACATTATATAAAGCATCAATCTATACTATTCATACTTGTGACCACATCGATCTGTTTGATGACATCTTGTTGTCCAAGGTTGTACACCCTTGGTTGGGCTGGAGCATACTGGGATGCAGTGGACTCCATCACTATTTTCCCTTTTTCAGCATAGGACGCTCTTGCCTTCTTGTCAACCTTTGGCGGACCAACCCGACATTCACGAGCAAAGTGTCCTGGATTGCCATATATATAGCATGTACGAGGCCCTTGCCCGGAAGTTACTCCTGATGCAACATTAGAATGAGCCTGCCCAGAAGTCTTGGGTTTCTTACCCCATATCTTGCGGTAACCCGAATTTTTAGGACGTGATGCTTTAAACTCGGACTTTGTCACCGCCAAGTCCCTCTTGTCTTGCACTCTCTTCATATCTTTATCCAATGACCGAGCCATATCTACCAACGCTTGAAACCCTTGGCTCACTAAACTCGAGAGGAGCAATCTCAGCTCTTCCCGCAGTCCCTCGAAGAACTTGTTGGTCTTACGCTCTTCGTCAGCAAAGACAGATCACGCATAATGACCTAGTCTTGTAAACTCATGCAAGTAGGTATCAACACTACTTATGCCCTGAGTTAAACGCCGGAACTCGTTCTCCATAGTAATCTGCTGTGACGATGGTAGATGCTTTGCCAGGAATAGTCTTGAGAAATCTTCCATTGATATCTCGGATAGTCGTCTGCCTACTAGGTGGTGCAACTCCAAATCATCCCGCCAAAGCCTAGCCACTCCTTCCAACAAAAAGGTGGCCAAGGTGACCTTTTGTTCTTCTGTCGTCCCTATTGCTGTCAATATTCTCTTGATGCGTGACAGCCAGTCTTTCGCCTGTATTGGAGATCCAACAACCGTAAATGTAGGAGGACTGAAACTTATGAACTGCTTCAGTTGCCGTTCAGCTGCTCGTGTTTCTGCTAAAACCTCAGCAGGAACCTTCCTTCCCACCAAAGGCTCATCAACCACACCAACCCGAACTAGCACCGTTGAAGGCCGTGCCTGCCCAGTCGGCGGTGCTTGTATCATGACAAACAATGCTTCAGCTACTAAGTGCACTGACTCCGCAGAAGGAGGAGGTGTAGGCACCTCAGCTGGTGCCGCACATTCAACAGATCGTTGGGGCTCAGACTGCCCCGCACCACTTTTAGTCACTTATACGTGTACAAATACACAATTTAGCGACTATTCAAACGCAAACAAAGACTATTAGGAACGCACAAGTTTCTCAAACAGGTGTATTTTCATTCCTAAGTGGACATTCTTGATTTCATTCATGCTATAATGGCCGCACATACACATGCTCGCCACCCCTCAAAAGAATTCGACCATGAATTCGAAGAAGGAAGACCAAGACAAGCTGATACCAAATTGTAACACCTCCTTCCGTCACATGAAATATAACAGAGGGTCTGGTCGGTGCCCCACCCAATATTCCACAGACAGTCAGCGACGTTACATATGAATATCATTACTAGTATATGCATCCTAACTCAGAGAATTCTAACGGAAGCTTTAGGGGTTATTACTAAACTCATCAACCATGAATATTCACTATATATAAATAACCACATTTATAAATATCACAGGAATGTATACAAAATACACAAAAGTGTTTGGCCTTAAGGCCTTACAGTTACGCTTTACATGTATGGATTACATACATCGGCGTGCAGGTCGGCCACACATGAAATTAGTAAAACTTTTCCACTCGGCCTTCGAGGGCCAGCATAGCAGCAGGAGCTTCAGCCCGCTATTTCCCTCTCGGTCCAACACCTGTACAAGGACATTCCACCACAAGGGTCGTAAATAAGGCAATGGTTAGCATTCGGCTGACCAATTATAACGACCCTACCCCTTACCCGGGGCAGCGGTTTAATCCCTGCAAGCAATGCAATCTTAACAGATATATCACAAGAAAGTGCACCAACACACATTTAGATATATCACAAACACCGTCTGCACGGCCCGATGCTCCGTGCACTCAGGGAAAATTATCGGTATACCGGATTTCCAACGGTCCCACCACCGTTCCAAAGGTCCTAGACACAACAGTCGTACAACCCAAGACTCTCATTATGTGATCCTAACGAACCCAATAACCTAGGCACTCAAGTTAGACAACTATAATGCGGATACAGTTCAGCCCTTGCCCGTTGCTCAGATTGATAGTTCAATGTCTAAACTGATGCGGGTCGGCTTCCCTTTATCCATTCAGCTCATTGGCCTTCCAGAGCTCATAGCATACATAGCCACACTGTCCCAGAGAGACTCACTTCATAATATGTTTTCTGGGAGCTATCGCCAGTGACAACCACTGTCGTAGGGCATTAGCGACAAATTTCACTTCTGTCCCCAACCTCAATCATAACTGGACCAATGATCCAGAAAACCCTACAGCAACCTGCAGTGCCAGAAAACTGGTCTTTTCCACCACAAAATAGCTCTCTGGGAGCTATCGTCATCCGTTACACCCATTGTCGCCCGACGGCATCAATAGTTTCTCCAAAACTGTGATTGCACCTGAGTATTTTCATGGAGCTCCACTCCAGTACTTCATGTTACTCCAATTCGCAGGCATAACCAACAGACTCTGTAAAATACTCGTTTATACGTGGAGTCTTCTCCAGTTCACAAAATAAAGCATCACCAATCTAGACCAACCTGTCTGAATGGGCTTCATACAGCATGCCAATTTCGTACTACACATTTCCGGATCTATATGCAAACATAATTGGGGATAACGAATATTGACCTAACGGAATCTCTTAACAATTCCACCTTTTGGTGAAGGATTCCATGCACATGCAAAATTAGGACTTCAATTGTCCAAGCAGTAGGTCGTTACCCTTGTAGTTTTCCTCGGAGCCATGACAAAGCTTTTCTACGAGGATGGAAGTAAGCGTCTCACTTTCCCCTTTGCGGATCTAGCCTCGGATCCTGCTTCTGAAGAGGGAATCTCCTTCAGCACCTATATAAAGATCAGCCAAAATCCTTAGCTCCAGCCTTTAGTTCTCTTATCAAGAACGTGGATGAAATGAAGAAAGAGAGTGAGAAGAAAATAATGATCTCCTCATCCCACATTCTTCTACATAAGTGGCCTCAGGTTTAACCCCAGCCACACGATCAATCCATCAAAACGAAGCAAAAACCAGGATTTGTGTTGACTGGTCAACTTTGGCGCTATTGCCCGACGACATCGAATGTCGCCGCCCGGCGACATCGACTTAACCGCCTAACCGCTTTGACCCAGGTGAGCCACCGCTTATCGGCCGCTTATCAGCCAATCTGACACATGTCCAATGTCACGTGCACTGTCTCCCAACGACATTCACTGTCGCCACCAGGCGATATCTTATTTCGACGATTCGTCGAAATGTGTCGAGTATCGACTCAACGCTTTATCGCTATCGCCAACCGGCGACACCCACTGTCGCCCGGCGACATTGACAAAAGTTCTGCTGTCAATTTTGGGGTGTTACACGCCGCCACCGTGCTTGCCGTTACGTCAAAGGTTTGTTTCCCCCTCGCTCGCCTCCAAGTCAAAGTCTGTTCGCAACCTCCTCTGCGCACATCTGGGTGGTTCATAGGAAATTGCTCGTTCGCCGTTCGCAGCCACCATAATCCAGAGCATGCCTCCAGTAGAGTACCTGTAGTTCCAGCAGGCAGCCTGCAATCTTCCAGAAGTGTGCATGCGCTCTCCCGCATGCCGAACGCCGCTTCTTTCTCTCCCCCTCAAGTTCTAACGAGGTGCGACCTGTCACTCTCGGTTATGCTAAAGAAGCATTGTAACCTCAACCGATTTAGTGGAGTTCCTGTCGGCACAGCCCCGACCGTGGTTTTTCACACTATTCAGAGGGGTTTCCATGTAAAAAGACTTGTCTCGCCTGTGATCTATTTTTGTGACTATTTACGTAACAGACCGTTCCGAGGACTAAGACGGTTTAGTTAGTCCGATCTATCAGGAGCGAAATCACGGACCGCAATAATATATTTTGAGTACTCTCATGCAAAGAGGTTGTAATTTAATTAGAGGTGTTTTTTCCACTATTTTCTTCATCTTTTATTTTGAGTACTCTTATTGTATTTCTAATGTATGTAAACATTTTTATTGAAATAATAATTAAGTGCAGATGAGACTCTGAATTGATTCGGGCTTGCACCCCATATTGCACTCACCAATGCAACTTCAGATTTTATAACATGCCACCAGTCCTCTTCAAAAAGACTGCCGGTCCGATCCTGCACCGGTCTTTTAAAAGACCGGTCTTCTGACCGACCGATCCCGGATCGGTTCAACCCAAACCGGTCCCGGTCCGGGACCAGTTTTCCTCCTCTGGAGGAGGACCGGTTGGGACCGGGGGATCGGTCCCAACCGGCCGCAGACCAGTCCCGGAACGGTCTTTTTTTACAGGTCTTTTGTCCGGTCTTTTAATAAATTGACTAAAAATGATCGATCTTTTACTAAAATTACTAAAATGACCAGTATTTTACCAGTCTTTTGACCGGTCTCGGTCCGGGACCGGTCTTTGTCCGGGACCGGTCTTTTACCGGTCCCAGTCCGGGACCGGTCTTTGATGAAATAAGAGGGACCCCTTGGGACACCTGGGACCGGTCCGGGACCGGACCGGTTCTAACTGGGACCGGTCCCTAGCTAGTCCTAACCGGTCCGTCCCAACCGAACCGATTTTTTTGTGCACCCCTACATGCCACTATATATCTCCTTGTTCCTTGGTCTTTTATTTTACAAAATAAAATAAAATATTTAATACCTTAGTAAGCTTATTGGAGGATTAAGGTGATGGCTTCAAGAAACTGTTATAAGACAAGATAAATTCTTAAGAACTACTCTTTGACACTCACATTGTCATCACCAAAACTTGCACCGAGATGCCTATTTGTTGATAGGCACGGGCCTCCGGCTCTCGTGACCCGCGCGATAGTACACATCTAGCAGTGGCGGGCATTGTGCCCGCCCCCGACGCCGGCCTTCGAGCGCCCCCGACGCCGGCCTTCGCCCGCCCCCGGCGCCGGCCTTCGCCCGCCCCCGGCGCCGGCCTTCGCCCTGGCGCCGGGCAAAGGGATTGATTTAATTATTTTAAATTTAATTGTTTTTAAATTAAATACTTTTTTATTATTAATTTTAAAATTATTCGAAATTAATAAAATATTTATTATCAGTTATTTTTATAATTATAAAATTTTAAAAAATCCTAAAAAACCCCATCCTCTCACGGGTTTGGCAGCCGCCCACCGACGGAGCCGTCAGCGACCTACCCCGCTACCCCGACATGTTTGTCGGAGGCCGTCGAGTCCGCCGGTGGGTGCCGGGCAGGCCGCCGGCGGCTCCGGCGGCAGCCACGCGGAGGAAAGTGGGTGTGGCATTGTTCCGATTTTTCCCACCGGAGAAGCCGCCGGCGGCCTGCCCGGTTACCCACGGCGGGTTCGCCGGTGGCCGGCGAGTCCTCCGGTGGGTGCCGGGCAGTCCGCCGGCGGCCGCGAGGAAGAAACTAGGTGCGGCACTGTTCCGATTTTTCTGGTTTCCTGTTGATCGGGAATCAAGTGAGAGAAATTGAGGAGAATTTTGAGGGTAATTTTATTTGCATGCCACTATTCTTCATGATCCAACGGTCCATGTTTTATGAAGCTAAAATTTGATGATGTAGGTTTTTTAAAGTATTTTTATGGACACGGTATTGACAGACCACCATATTTTTTTTATAATAGTATATATATATATAGAGAGAGAGGCAGGGGCATATGTAGTGCGGGCGTACGGGCGTACGAGCAAGAGTTAAGGAGGTTTCAAATCAAAAAGTGATCAACATGAAAATTGTAGATCTCGGCGAGACGAACAACTTTCATGCTGATTACTTTTCGATTTGGAGCAGTGTTGACCTTCGATTTGAGCCTCGAAATATGGGGCGGAGATAGTCCTACAGTAAAGCTTCCGAATTTTCAATTTTCGGGTCCCAAATCAAAGGTTAAGACTGCTGCAAATCAAAATGTGACCAGCATGAAAGTTGTTCTTCTCGACGAGGTCTACAACTTTCATGTTGATCACTTTTCGTTTTGAAACCATGTTGACCCCCAAAATATCTTGTCCGTACGCCCGCACACAAGCCTTGCCAGCATATTATATATATTCTATATGGGGGCATATGTAGTGCGGGCGTACGGAACAGTCTTGACCTTTGATTTGGGCCTCGAAATCTGGCGCGACGAGAGAGAGAGTAGAGAGAGATAATATTAAGAAACTATTTGCAATATATTGGAGGAATGTACTAAAAGAGTTCACCAAGTGAGCGAATTTATTTGCCATAATCAAGAAAACTTGACAGTAACTGTTATAGTACGATGCAAATTTTAATTCTTCATCTTTGCTTCTCTTTAACCAATTTAGGTTGAACAAAGAAAATTCAGATTGCCTTCATGTCATTCAAGCTCGAAGATATAACTTCAGATTTTGCAACATTGCTTCCGTTTACTAAGAACTTGCTCTAAAAATTTAAATGATGGTAGAACATAATTTGTTGAAGCCAAGAAAATCCCTATTTCAATATTTGGATCAAGGCAGCCTAAGGTTACTGGATCGGCGGTCGGGCTCCACGGCTAACGGGTTAAGATGCAGAAACAGACGGACAATAAAAAGGACTCCAAACGCTGCGGCAGGGAGGTCCCACCCCGTACCCGGATGTTTAGAAGAAGTTTCCCCTCTACAACAAAAAATGACCGAGCAGGGTGCAAGGTGGACACTAGAAGGCAACTATGGAGAGAGATCGTAATCTCGCGACTGAAGATTCTTGATCGCGGGATTAGAAGCTAAGTCAGAAATCCAGAAAAAAGGTCGGTCGAGATTCTTGGCCAAAATTCGAAGTCCTTCTCCTCGTACCCATCTTATTTATAGCACCACCCTCCGGCGATTGGACGACTTCCTGGGGGAGCTCGCTCAGTTTAAACAAGTATCCTCCATAGTCACCTACCTGGCGAGTATGCGAGGAGAGCTCGTCATACTCGCCCAGACCTTCTACTATCTTGAATGTTGACTCTGGCCTTTGTTGAGTGTTGAATTTGACTTCTTGCTGACCTGGCTCTGGGGGGTCCACTCTCGACGAATATGAGTTGTACATAATCTCCGCTCTTTACGAGCGACGTGAGAACTCGAAAAGAAACATCCAACGCTTAATCGACAAGCTGCTTTAGCGAGTATTTGGGTTACTCGCAACCGATGGATGCCTGCTGAACGGGGGGGGGGGGGGGGGGGGGGGGGGTCTTTGATGCGCGCCTTTTGAGCTCGCACACGATGTCGAAATCTACCGAGAAATTCTATCAAGCGAGTACTGTTGCATTGTTTGGATTCCTCGAGCCATAAAGTCGAAAATGCCGCAAGAGGGCGACGACGCTGCTGACCTTCTTCCGTCCAAGAATAAGAAGTTGAAGAAGAACAAGAGATCACTGGTCTTGGAAAAAATAACCCGCCTCCGGGAACCTAGGATGTCACCTCTCCGGCCTACCATTCCAAAATTTCAACTCACACTCAAAAACTCCTCGACGATCTCAGGTTGAGCGACATTCCTGAGCAATCGACACTTGAATCTTCTTGCCTTTCTCTGCTGTCTTCTCCCCCTGCCCCGAACCTCGCCGGGTCCCAGGCACAGATGCAAGAGGATCTCGCTGCCTCGCAAGGCTATTATCTCGCTGATTGCTCATTGACTTGCTGAACAATTCTATTCTATCTCGCTGACTTTTGTTTTATACTCGCAACTCCTCTGACTATCTCTGGCGATCATTTGGATGTCGCTCCTCTGCGATCAGTTCCGATGGTCTTCCTTGAAGCTCAACAACACCCGCGATCTGGCACACCGTTCGGATCAACGTCGGAATCAAGAAGAGACCAAAAAGACAAGCTCCTGAGGCGGGGAAAAAAGATCCTACTGCGATGAAGACCTCGCAACATGGGGCAAACAAGGCCCCTAACTCTGCGACCTGTAATGCCCCAAAGTTCCTGAAAATAATAAAGAGTTGGTTACTGAGAGTTACCGCCAGACGGTAGAGTTAACCCTGACGGTATCCAGTTGAATTAAATAAAACTTTGTTTTGGGAAGGTACCGCGCGGTGGTAGAAATTTAACGCGTGTCTGTAACACTCGACACTTTAGACAAATCGATGCGTTGAGACCCTACTGCATGGCGGTAGAGTGATATCGCGTGGCGGTAGTCAATGTAATAAATCGATCTTCGTCTCTGGACGGTACCGCCCTGCGATAGCGGTAATGCTGGCGGTAGCTTTCCACATGTAGGATAAGGTTGAGGCGGTCTTGAGTGGCAGATCGATGCCGATTGGGCCAAACGGCCATCGCCTACGATACCGCGCGGTGGTAGCAAAGATACCGCGCGGCGGTAGCTCTCTGATGAAGACTTGAAATGTGAATATTTTCTCATTTTCTCTCATCTCTCTCTCTCTCTCTCTTGGATCTTGAGGAAGAAGAAGGGGAAGGCCAGGAGAGCAAGGGCAAGGAGGGGCAAGGTTGATCCAACCCTGCTGTGAAGACATTCTTGTGTTCGGATTTATGAGTCGAAGCCAGATCCGCGGAGAGGAAAGTGTGGTGATCAGTTCCATTCGGATCAAGTGCAAGATCATGGCTCCTAAGCGATTGACAAGGGTAATGACTTTCTCCTTGGATAAGTAAAGTCCTTAATTTGCATAAGTGCATGGAACCCCACACCAAAGGGCAAAGAAAAGGGTGGTTTCCAATGGGTAGATCGTTGTGATCCCCGGTATAAATTGTATATAGAATCCGAAATCGAAGTACGAAATAGGCATGCTGTGTGAAGCCCATCTAGATAGGTTGGTCTGGATTGGTGATGATTGATTTGCGTGCCGGAGAAGACTCTGTGGATAAGTGCGTAGTTTCCGAAGTCTTTGGGTGTGAAGTATGCTACAGTGATAGTACTTGAGGGTTCCTCTAGGAAAATACCCAATGTGGGGGAAGAAACAATATTATTTCCCCTAGCATGCGGTGGTAGCGCTACAGATAACGGTAGCTTCCAGTGAGCTATGTTTGAGAGGCCTGTCTCTTGGAGACTTGGGGACCATTGTGGTGAGCTGGGAGACTAAAGAATCCAGCTAAGGTGGCTGTGAGAGCCAGCATGATTATGGTTGCGAAGCTTGTGTCCACGAGAAGGGTGGGTAGCATGTGAAGATGTTGAGCCTAGAGAGCCCAGTTGTTATGGCCATGAGAGCCATTATTGTGATGATTGAGAGCTCAGGTCCTAGGGACAATGTGGTTGGAAATTGATTCTGAGAGCCTGAAGTGCCCATCGGTTATGTCCATAAGGGCCCATACGGGAAATGGTAGGCTGATCCGCGTTCTGTCTTTTGCCTTGATTGCATTGGCTTTCGGCGTTGTCATGGAAATTTGAGAAATGAGAAAGAACTAATCCATACCTACATTATGTAACTCCTCGCTAGATTTCCTAAAGTACTTGGCTTTTGTCGTTGACATAATGAGAGTCCTAGTTCATGAGCCAAAAAGACTAGAATGCTCAAGTTTGGACCAGCAATGTACAACCCCGTATTTGCTGAGTAGGCTTTTTGGGCAGGCTCTGTAAGACCCCATATTTTTTTTTTAAACCCGGGGTCTTAGGCCCAGAATCGCCGCTTTGCGGTGACACCTTCACGTCCTGAAGGGTCATCACCACAAGGCGCCGATTCCGCCGGCCATTTCGATCACAGAAAAGTAGCATAATTATAACAGTAATAGCAATGCAGTCCACAATAGTAAAATCACATATATATAATAAAGCTCCACGAAGGGAGTGTCCACAGAAACATCAGAGTGCAGCATAATGTAAAACTAGAAATAAGGGCATAAGCCCTGTACATCAGAGTCCTCACTACAAGTCTCTCATGCGGAAGCGAAAACAGAAACTACTCGAGGTCGAGACTCACGGTCCCGGCTGTGTGAACTCCGGAGCTAGACTGCCCCATCTCTAGGCGCACCGATCTCTGGGGCTGCTCCTCCATGCTGGGCTCCACGATCCCCTAAATGATGCGGTTCGAAAACCGTTAGTCATAAAGACTAAGCCCTATCATCCCCTACCCCTTCCCCCATGGCTCCTAGGTACCGAGCGGAGAGGAAGAAAGGGAAGGACATGAAGGTAGAGATTAAACATGAAACAGATGGCAGCGGAAACTAATCTAGCAAGTTGTGTTAGGTGAGCAGTTAATAAATTGTTATAATAGGTCTAGCAGTAAGAAACGCAATTATATGAATTTAAACCTTCACTTATGCGAGAACACATAAGCTAAAGGGGTCTTTTGCAAGGCTCCCATCGTATAGAGTGTCCCATACCACTTATACGTTGGGGTGTCGGTTATCAAACAGCAATGGTTGTTATATATTGAAATTAACCTTTGATTTATAAACTTGCCCACACAAGCTTATAAACCAAGGGGTCGTTTTGCAGGTCCTAACGTATAAGCGTCCCATACCACTTATACTTTAGGTGTCAGGGTTAAATGAATCGATTATGCTATGACATGCTAGTGGGTATGATGAAACATGCAAGTGCAACGCACACACCCGACTCTGTGCACACAGACCTTTAGTTCCCCCTTTCGGAGCCGTTACCTCCCAGGATACCTCCGTAGTGGCAGACGGAAGCGGTGGGTTGGGCCTCGCCCACCTCAAAACCAGTAAAAGCACCACTGGTTTGACCTATCGTACGCCTCAACGCTTGGTGCACTAAGCGGACGCCTGCGTACTCTTGCCGGCTGGCGCACCGGACTTCTGTTGGCGAAGTGCTAACCACCTCGCCGAGTCAACGATATCGGTGTCGGTGCAATCGAACTCCCCGATATCATAAAACCCACCACCTTAACTTTTCCTATCTTATGCACATGCAAGTTTAATCGCAAAACCACAGAACCGAGCCGAAGCTCCCCGGACCAAACGTCCGTCTCCAACCAACTGAGCCGAAGCTCCCCGGACCATCCCGTCCGTTTCCAGAACAACCGAGCCGAAGCTCCCCGGACCCAAACGTCCGTTTCCAAATCACCCGAGCCGAAGCTCACCTCAATCTTCCTGTGCCAATAGTGTTTGTGAAAAGTGCAAACCTAGTTACTAAGTTACTCTTGCTAGTTTATTATTACAGTTTACGTTAGCCCAGGACTGTCCCCGGTATACCCCGTGAAGGGCTCTCAAGGGGCACTAGGAACCAAGACGGCGGCATTACGGCCCGAAGTTCCCTTTCGCAAGGCACTTATTGTTATTGGTTGTTTTCCCTTAGCCCGATTCCCTTCTCATATTACGATAGACTATCCTAGGGTGATTTTTAAACCTTCCACTCTTCGGGAAAAGCGATCTTTTGCCAAACCCGAGCACCTCTTAACTCTAACTATCACCACTACTCACTACTCTTTATATCTTCCTCAGATCATGTCCTATTGCATTTCACAATTTACTAAATGCAGACTTACCTAGGCTACATGTCGAACCGGTTATGAAATGATCCATTACTCATCCAAATGCCCTAAATTATTTACTGGAGACTTACCATGACGTAAATGACCTAAGTCCAGAAAATGGAAATTTTCCTAATTTATTTGGCATTTAATTAAATTCCTCGAAAATCCAGGGACTACCGGTTTGAACATGAACTACCCTAAGGTCTCATGCAAGATGTCCAGCAATTTTATGATAAATACAAGGTTATCTCAATAGGTTAAATCCTAAGTATCATAATTTTTCTATCATTAGAAGGGCATGAAAATTATTTTAGAAATAATCTCTAACTTCTATTGTTTATGAAGCAAGTACAGAAAATATTCTTCCAAAAATTATAAATAATTCATGACATGCAGACAAAGGCCTAAAATTAGCACTGGCCAAGTTTCATAATTTTCCAGCAAGTATTTTACCCATAATTAATTTTTAAACATAAAAGCCCTTTCTATCATCTGTGAATAAGATACTAGATTTACTCAACATAAAATTCTATAAAAATCCAGAGATCATTGTGCTACTAATCAAGATCTAAATCCAGAATCTCAACTGATTATAATTAGTTTAAAACCTCCAAATAATTGAAACAATAAATCGGGCAATTATTCCTTTAACACATGAAGTATAACATTTATTAATCATAAAATTCCAGAAGATTCACTTTAAGTCTAAAACATCCTAAAACTCCCTCCTCCCGAGTTTCACAATTTTTGGATTAGATTTAGTGCTTAAAATAACTAAATTATATTTTTATCCTGATCCGACATCTCAACTTTCGAGGTACCTAACTACCTCCAATTCCTTCACTGTTTCAACCAGAGGGTTTTCATCATATCATCCCCCTCTCCTTCAAATTTTAAGGGCATACAAGAGCTTTTGCTCCTATGTCCTTCACAAATCTCAAACTCCCACCCGTTGGATTTGAGCCAATCTCTTAGGGTAAAATCCACCCTAAGCCACACCATGTTACCCAAGAGTGTAGACATAGACTCAACAAATCAGTGGCCAACAATTTCAGCCTCTTTTGAGGAGATTTGTCCACTCCATCTTCAATCGTACTTTTCCCCAAAGTACCCCTCACCAAGACCTATCTAGGACTTGATACTTCCCTATTCAAAACTCGACCAATTGAGTTGAAATTTTGTACAGATCTTAATATTGATGCCAGGGACTATCACCCAAAATTTGGGGGAGTTTGGACTTAATTTCATCTCCTAATTAATTTTATATTGTTTATTAAATTTTTACAAAAACTTTAGGCAAAAGTTCTCCAAAAATTCTCATTTTTGGACAGCCACTCGATATACATATTATAGACCTCCAGTCCAAATTTCAAGTCATTTGGACATATTATGAACCGTGGGCAACCATTTTAATTTCTGGTTAGCCTAGGTCTTGATCCCACCAAAATGAGTGCTGTGTTCAAACCACTCACCCAAATTGAATAAAATCAATTTTAAATTAAAGTAGACCCCGAGGGCTACAACTTTTGTGTCTGGTCATTTTTCCTAAAACGGCCTCTACGTGCCTCGTTTCGCAGCCTCAACATATATCCAAATAATCTATTTCTCCATATGTAATATAGAATTAATCTATATATTATAAAATTATTTCTACTGTTCATCTTCTACATGAACCCGAAAACCAGACACAGAAAAATCATTTTTCCTGTAAGCATTCCGTGATCCGTCGCCGGCCGTTCGGTCACTTCCCTGGCCAGCCACCACCACCACCACCTCCGTTGAGGCGATGGCTATCGGTCGGCGGTGGTTTGGCCGCCGGAGGTGGCGGTTTCCGGCGAACTCAAAATACCTTTTTCATGATTTCTCCATGAAAACGAGAGACGGGTCCGGCTCCGTTGAGCGCGATCGTCCTTTCTAAGAATCCTAAGATCTACCCATGAAAGAGAAGGAGTAGAGGAGGACCTTGTTCGCGGTTTGAAGGCGAGAAGAACGACGGGGTGCCATGGCGCGGTGGTGGCGTTGCTGAACTTCTCCTACAGCAAGAACAAGGGTATGATCCGATTACTTGAGCGTGTAACCTTCTCCTCTTTCACTAGGTGGGCTTTTATAAGTCAGGAAGTGGGAAGGTGAATGGGTAAATCCTTAATGGCCATGAAGGCTCCTCCCCTTAACGCTTCGGTTATGATGCAGGGATAAGAAACGGTGGAAAACTGAACCGGTGTGTCCAGCTGGCGGTTTTCTATTGGACCACCTTTTCCTCATTTATTATATAATTATAGAGGGAAAACGGCCGGTAGTTACTCCTGGTGTAACTTCCCACACCAGCATTTATTACCACGCGTGTTAGAATAATTTCGGGCCTGAACCGTCGTTTCGGCCAATGTCACGGGCGTGACACATAGGTCACCGGCGTGACAGGCCCGGATAGCCAATTCTGGGTTCGACGATCGTCGAACTGAGATCGACGATCGTCGATGGATGGTCACGGGCGTGACACCTTGGGTCACGGGCGTGACAGGCCCGAACGGCAGATTTTGGGTCGACGATCGTCGAATTGAGATCGACGATCGTCGAAGGCTGGTCACGCCCTAAGTCACGGGCGTGACCTCTAGGTCACGGGCGTGACATGCCCGAACGGCAAATTTCGAGGTCGACGATCGTCGAATTGAGATCGACGATCGTCGAAGGCTGGTCACGCCCTAGGTCACGGGCGTGACACTTATGTCACGGGCGTGACATGCCCGGGCCGCAAGATCGACGATCGTCTCACGGCGATCGACGATCGTCGATGGGGTCACGCCCATAGTCACGGGCGTGACACCTTGGTCACGGGCGTGACATGCCCAGACAGCACGTTCGACGATCGTCTCGTGGAGATCGACGATCATCGAAGTAGTCACGCCCAGGTCACGGGCGTGACGGGTCGGTCACGGGCGTGACCAACCCGTGACCCGAAAAATTGATCGCTTTATTTCAATTTTATGTGTTTCCTGGGGTTCCGTCACAACTAACCGACTCCTAGGGGTCTAGCCGGAAATGGGATGTTACAGGCTCGAGGCATTTCAGAAGGATCTTCTGGTTCACTACAAGCATATTAATGAGGAAGGTTGGTCCTCATTCGCCCAAGGCACAAAGAAGGCATTCGTACAAACTAAAGATGAACATTCTAACCCTTAGGCGAGTGCGATCAACACCTGAGCACTCTCCAAATCTCGCGTTGTGGAGCGCATGTGAGGTAAGTTCTCGCCAAGATAGGCGAATGGTCACCTAACCAGGCATTCACACTCCAGAGGTGATCAAGTAGGCGAGTGCTCTGACTTCCCGACACTCTCCCCTTTAGGCGAGTGGTGCCCTCATGGACCACTCGCCCAATAGGGTCCAGAGGTAAAATTATCTGGATTCCCTTGCTGGCCTGCTGATAGCCTTTCAGAACAGCGGAGTTACGCTTTAGTAGGCCAATCTGGATTGCATATAGATGTTTGGAACAATGGAGGTTGGCTATTTCCAAGTCGTTTTTAGAAAACTATAAATAGACCCAAGGGGTGCCTCGAAGGCTTGCTTACTTGTGCCCCGGTCTTCTTGCGCCTTCTGAGGTATCCTTAGCTTCAGAACTTAGCTAAGGAGGGGAAGTACTCTAAGATCTTCCTTGTGTGTGGTGGGACCTTCGTGCTGGAGCCTTGGGTCTATTCCCTATTCTAAGCCTTTGGTCGTTTGGTTTGAAAGAGATAAGTAAGTGTGCGATCATCCCTTCCCCAAGGGTGTACTCCACAAAGACCGATTTTTCGGTTTCAACATTTTGGTGTAGTGAGCGTGGAGTGTAGTCAACAATGAAAATCTTTAGTAGGCTCGATGATTGGAGGAGAAGGTCAAGGATCATACTGGGCCGACTCTCCACCCCTCCCCCTCTCGCTATTGTGGGGATGTTCGAAGAACTCAGGCAGGATGTGCTTGGCCTCGTTAGGTTCGCACTCGGCGCGCATGCCGAGTGCTCAACACCATCAGCCCTAGTGCTCGCGGTCTTCGGCCATTCGCGAGGACTCTTCCGGAAGGCGAGCTGGGAAGGAGGTAGCGGAGGAAGGAAGGGAGCGAGAGGTGCAAGGGCGGGTGCTGTTCCCCGGTTCAGCGTGTTGAGGCCAATTCGGTGAGATGGGGGTGTGAGATACTCCGGCTCGCCTAGTAGGGGGAGGCAGCCCCTTCAGCGAGTTGGTTTCTTCTACCCTAATTCTAGAGGGGTTTAGGGAGCCGGAGATGTCCTACTACACCGGGAAGAATGATCTGGTCCATCACATCTAGTGGTTCGAGGATGTGGTCTTGATAAGGCAGATGTCAGATGCCTTTAAGTGTATACTCTTCGCCATCACCCTCAAGGAGAAGGCGAGGGAGTGGTTCCACCAGCTCCCGGCCAACTCCATCTACTGCTTCCAGGACCTGCACCGGGGGTTCATGTTGATGTTTACCACCTCCAAGAAGAGGAAGAAGGAGTCGGATTCCCTGTTCCACATTAAGCAGGGGGTGAATGAGAGCTTGGGGAGTTATGTTGATCGGTTCCAGGAGGAGTTCACCCAGGTTCAGGAGATTCTAGGGCACACCCTGATGATGGCCTTCACTCTAGGGCTGCAGCAGGGCTTCTTCGGGATAGAGCTGAAGAGAGTGACACCCCTCTTTTATGAGGAGCTGATGAAGAGGGCGGTGAGGGAAGTCGATGGGGAGGCGTCGAACCCTGAGTTCGTGAAGAAGTTGCCATGGTGGGCCACAGAAGAGGAGAGGGGGCCAGGAGGTGGCCGAGTTTAGGAGGTGAGAAGAGCTGAACCCCAACATAGGGAACAAAAGAAACAGTAGCAGCAGCCAAGGTTGGGGCGCCAGGAGCCGAATAATCAGCTCGACTGGAGGAAGCAGGAGTGGGAGGACCAAGGCCAGTGGAGAGGTTTCCACAGAGGAGACAACCGCCAAGGGGGCCAAGGTCAATTCTACCCCACAGGCTAGAGATAGGGCTAGAGCCCTCCTCTCCCCGATCAGCATCAGGCTATAACGATAGCCATGCAAAGTAGGAGAGGTCATTAGAGAAGGAGGGAAGTCAGGATGGAGTTACCCTATTGTGACTTCCACTAGGAGGAGGGGCATACTACAACCATGTGCCCGGAGTTCCTCGAGATGAGGGGAAACAGGGAGCAGCTGCAGCAGGACTGTCAGGGAGTGCAGATTGAAGAAGTCTTGCCTCAAGCAGTGGAAGACAGGTGTGAGGACTAGGTCAATGTTGGGGCCCGAGGTGGGATCAGATTGATCCATGAGGGGGGCGGGGGAGTTGAGGCTTCCCGAAAGGCAAGACTCCACACCATGTACCGCCGGAGCATTGACTCCACATCTTAGAACCCACCCCCAAATGAGAAGATCACCTTCTCGAGGAAGGACATGCCGGATCATGAGGACCCCTTTTCTAATGCGCTGGTCATTCAGACCATGGTCGATGGTTTTACCGTCTCTCGGATCCTCACTGACAACAGGAGCTCAGTCAACATCGTCTTTAAGAAGCCGTTTGACGTGATGAAGGTAGAGGCCATGAGGGTGCTTGCCTCGGATGGGCCTTTGTTCGGAATCTCCGAGGAAAGGAAGGAGGTTGAAGGAGGAGTGGGGATGCATGTTACTCTGGGGGGGGGGGGCAGTATAGGAACTGCAGTTTAGTCATCGTGGACGCCCCCAGTAGTTACAATGCCATATTCGAACGACCCCTCATCAACGCCTTCCACTGCGTCCCATCATCATTCCATCAGTGTTTGAAGTTCAATGCCGAGGGGATCCAGGTCTACGTCACCGCGGTGAACTCCATTTCTTGGCAGGAGGGAGACGAGGAGTTGGAGCAAAGGTTGGAGTTAGCAGAGCAAGAGGTTGGAAGGGAGGCTGAGGAGATTGAAGTGGAGGAAGAATTCCACACCCAGGCAGAGGTTGTGGAAGTTCTAGAAGAGTCAGTTGAGGTGATGGCCACAGAGATAGCTGAAGAGGAGGAGGTCCCGGTCCCGGTAGAAGGGGCGGCCGGTGAGTGGGAGGAGCAGTCTCGTTTGGAGGCTACATAATAGTTGGTGGAGATGGAATTTCTCACCAAGGGAGGTAGGGTAGAGAAGGTGCAGATCAGTGTGGGGGGGGGGGGGGGGGTGACCCCGGAGGACCAGGGCAGGATGCTGACATGCATCTAGAAGAACGTGGACATCTTCACATGGAGTGCGGCAGAGATGCCAGGGATCGATGTGGATGTTGCCTGCCATCATCTCAACTGGACCCATAGGTCCGCCCCATCAAGCAGAAGAAAAAGTCCACTGCGGACAAGCTGGCTGAGCCCATCAGGGAGGAGGTGGCCAAGCTCCTGAAGGCCGACTTTGTATCTGAAATACAATACCACGGCTGGGTCTCCAATGTTGTAATGATTAAAAAAGGAGACAAACGGTGGAGAATGTGTGTTGATTTTTTCTTTTCTAAATAAATCATGTCCTAAGGATTGTTACCCCTTGCCTCGAATCAACGCGCTAGTTGACTCAGCCGTCGATTTTCCTATAATGAGTTTTCTAGATGCATTTTCAGGTTATCATCAAATCAGGATTCACTCGCCGAACATCAAAGATGTTTCATTCATTACTGGGGATGGGTGCTACATCTATAGGATGATGCATTTTCGGCTGTAGAATGCAGGGGAGATGTACCAGAAAATTATGGACCAAGTTTTCCGAGAACAAAAGGGAAGGAACCTTGAGGTTTATGTAGATGCCCTCATAATCAAAAGCTGGGAGGTGGACTCCCACATTCGGGACCTGGAGGAGACCTTCAGCACCTTGCACAAATATAAGATGAGGTTAAATCCCTTGAAGTGTGTCTTCGGGGCGAGCAAGGGGAAGTTATTGGGCCATCTACTCACCCCTGTAAGGGTGGAGCCGAATCCAGATAAGGTCAAGGCGATTATGGAGTTGGGGTCGCCTCAGAATGCTAAGGAGGTTCAGTGGCTAATGGGAAAGCTGGCAGGGCTCAGCAGGTTCCTCTCTCAGGTAGGAGAGAAGTTCTCCCCTTTCTTCAAAGCGTTGAGGGGGGAGGGGTAGAAGTTTGAGTGGTCCCAGGAGTGTGAGGAGGCATTCCAAGACTTGAATAAGCAAATGAATCAGGCCCTTCTGCTCCAAGGGACAAAGGAGGGGAAGATCTGTCCCTGTATCTTGGGGTTGGAACAGAGGACTTGAGCTCCGTCCTAGTCCGGAAAGAAGGGAAGAAGCAATTGCCCATATATTACGTAAGTCGGGTCCTGAGAAAGGACGATCTCCGTTACCCAATCTTGGAAAAGCTGGCCTTCGCTCTAGTCATCTCGACCTGGAGGCTCCGACCCTAATTCCAGAAATACTCCATCCGAGTGGTAACAGACCATCCCCTCCGCAACATCTTTCAGGGGGTGGATCATTCGGGGAGGCTAGCCAAGTGGTCGGTGGAGTTGCGTGAGTTCGATATCTCTTTCGTCCCTCGCCTCTCGATCAAGGCCCAGACAATGGCCGACTTCCTTGCGGACTATGTGGTTGAGGTGGCGGAGGAAGAGCTAACTCGCCTGGTTCCTTGGAAGGTGATGGTGGATGGCGCTTCAGGAAGGCATTACTTGGGGGTAGGGGTAATCTTGGGGAATAAGGATAGAACAAACAATGTTTGTGCACTTTCCTATCACCAACAATCAAGCTAAGTACGAGGAGGTGATAGTAGGATTGTGCCTAGCCCAGGAGCTGGGAGTGCATGATGTGTAGGTCCATTGATCCATGGAGTGACTACTCAGTAAGGCAAAGGCCAATCTCCCTCCATGTTCCAGAACACGTCTCAATTGGCCAAGGATGGTCCCCGGGTGGATCATGTCCATCGATGAAGGAGCGCTAGCCCGGACAGAGGGTGGTCGGGGTGAAGGAAGTTGTCGGCTCAGAGTTACCACATGGCCCACACGGCTCAGAGGTGGGGTTACCACATGTCCACGGTTGCCTGACCCACCGGACCCACACAGGTAGAAGGGAAAAATCAGGTCCGGTCTGAACCCGCCTCTACCGACTCTAGAGGGGGGGGGGGTGAAAGGTTATCAAATTTTGCCAGTGAAGTGCGGAATGAAAAGATTATAGAATGGCCGACTTAACCAGTTAAAGCTTGGAAAACCTAAACAGACTACCTAGTGGTACAGGAGTTGAATCCAGACGACACAAGGAGGAAGTACGCTACACTCCACTCTCAGGTTCCTGATTCAGGTAGATTCAGGTGATGTGTCTGGATCATGGATACGCTGTACAGGTTAAGACTATTACTTGGCTTGGAGCTAGAATGGAAGAATCAATGGCTTGGGTGAAAGTGCAGAGGAAAATTCTGAAGGAAAAGCTACAAACAAGTCTTGTTTGTGCACTCCTTCCTTATCACCAAGCAAGTGCAACTTGCTTCTATTCACTAGTGAACGAGCAAGCAACGGTGATTTGTCTTCTTCTAGTAGGATTGTGCCTAGCCCAGGAGCTGGGCGTGCATGATGTGTAGGTCCTCATTGACTCCATGGTAGTGACTACTCAGATCAATGAGGGAGTTTGAGGCAAAGGAGCCAACTCTCCAATAATACTTGGTAAAGGTGAAGGGGGTCATTGACATGTTCCAGACCTTCTCCATCCGGCACGTGCCACGGGAGGAGAACGAGCAGGTGGATCAATTGGCCAAGGATGGTCCCCGGGTGGGGGGTACCATCACGAACCTGTTATGTCCATCCATTGAAGTGGGAGAGCTGATGGAAGTGGACCAAAACCCCTCGTGGATGGATCCTTTTGCAACCTTACTATCCATAGGGGAGTTTCCAAAAGGGATGGATAAGAAGAGGTTCAGGCACAAGTCGACATATTACCTTATGCGTGATGGGCAGTTGTATAGGAAGACTCTCTCGGGGTTGTTGGCACGTTGTGTGGCCGAGAGGAAGGTCCAAAGGGTTTTGTAAGAAATTCATTCAGGGGTGTGTGGAAGCCACTCGGGGAGCAGGACCTTGGAAGTGAGAGTAGTCTGACAGGGGTACTTCTGGCCGACCCTAAGTCAAAATACTGTGGAGTTCACAAAGAAATGCCACAAGTGCTAGTTGTTTGCTCCCTCCAACTTCAACCGTCTCAGTGGCTCAAGAGTATCACGACCCCCTGACCCTTCGCAATTTGGGGAATAGACTTGGTAGGATTTTTTCCCCAGGCCAGCAGACAGAGGAGGTTCCTGCAGGTAATGATCAACTATTTTTCTAAGTGATTAGAAGTGAAGGCGCTAGCCAAGGTGACCTCCCAGGTAATCAGGAACATCGTAATGGTGTAGATCATCTGCCAGCACGGCCTGCCCCAGCACATTATCACGGACAATGGGCCTCAATTCGCCAGTGCCAAGTTCATCAATTTCTGTATACAGATCGGGATCGATCTCAGGTTCGCATCAGTCCACCATCCCAAGAGCAACAGGTAGGTGGAGGTAGCGAACAAAATCATCGTCAACCTCCTCAATAAGAAAGTGGAGAATTTTAAGGGTAGCTGGGTGGAGCATCTTCCTTTGGTTATCTGGGCACTGCGAATCACTCCTAACATGGCCATAGGGGAGACCCCCTTCAAGCTCTCCCATGGATGCGAGGTCGTGCTTCCAATAGAGTTCGAGGTCCGGACACCTCGGGTGGTGGAGGCAGAGACAGGCAGGGAAGAATGGCAAGCCGAGAATAAGGAGGAGCTACAGCTCTCCCTTGACATAATAAAGGAGCTGCATGATCAATCCGCCATCCGGCAAGAAGAGGGTAAAATGAAGAATGTCTAGGTACTTTGACAAGTATGTGAGGGTCAAACAGTTTGCGGAAGAAGACTTGGTCCTAAAAAAGGTGGATACAGTTGAGAGACCAGTGGTAGTGGGAAAGATTAAACCCACCTGGGAAGGCCCATACATTGTCAAAGAAGCTCTAAGATTGAGAGGATATTGTCTCCAGAATGTGGAGGGCGAGACCCTAAGTCACACCTGGAGTGGTGATGACTTAAAACGTTTCTATCCATAAAACATGTACGTCCTGCCCATTAATGAATATGAAATCCTTTGATTCTCCAACTCCTTTGCAGATTGAATTTGTGGCAAGCTGTACATATCAAGCAAAATGCTAAGAGGCTCCCATTATCAGGCTCCCGCCTAGCTGCCAGGGTCGGTATCCTCAATAGAAGATTTTCACCCTCTGGGGCTAAGTCCTGAGATCCTCCCGCTGCCAGGCTTCGACCTAGCTGGTAGGGCTGGGGCTCCTTTAGTGATGTCATTATGACCTTGGAGATGGATTCTGGTGGATCCTCAACACCCGCCGTCAGGATTTCACCTAGCTTATTGGGCCGATGGTAGCGCCCGGAGGTTGTCCAAAGGATGATTTTCTCCCTCTGGGGTAAGGTCCCGAGATGCTCCCGCTGCCAGGCTTCCACCTAGCTGGCAGAGCCGGGGTCCTCGAGCGACGTCGTTATAACCTTGGAGGTGGAGTCCGATGGATGCTCAACACCCTTCGTCAGGCTTTCACCTAGCTGATTAGGCCGGTGGTATCGCCTAGAGGTTGGCTAGTAAGATTTTCTCCCTATGGGGTTAGGTCCCGAAAGGCTCCTGCTGCCAGGCTTCCACCTAGCTAGCAGGGCCGGGGTACTTGAGTAACATCATTATGAGCTTGGAGGTGGAGTCCGGTGGATGCTCAACACCCGCCATAAGGCTTTCACCTAGTTGATTAGGCTAGTGGTAGCGCCCGGAGTTTGGCCAAAGGAAGATTTTATCCCTCTAGGGTTAGGTCCCGAGATGCTCCTGCTGCCGGGCTTCTATCTAGCTGGCAGGGCCGGGGTCCTCGAGTGACGTAATTATGTCCTTAGAGGTGGAGTCCGGTGGATGCTCAACATCCGATGTTAGGCTGTCACCTAGCTGATTGGGCCGGTGGTAGCTCCTGGAGTTTGGCCAAAGGAATATTTTCTCCCTCTGGGGTTAGGTCCCGAGATGCTCTTGCTTCCAGGCTTCCACCTAGCTGGCAGGGTCGGAGTCCTTGAGTGACGTCTTTATTACCTTGGAGGTGGTGCCCGGTGGATGCTCAACACCCGCCGTCAGGCTTTCACCTAGCTGATTGGGCCGGTGGTAGCACCCGGAGGTTGGCTAATGGAAGATTTTCTCCCTCTGGGGTTAGGTCCTGAGATGCTCCCGCTGCCCGGCTTCCACCTAGCTAGCAGGGTCGGGGTCCTTGAGTGACGTCGTTATGACCTTGGAGGTGGAGTTCGGTGGATGCTCAACAACCGCCTCGAAGCTTTCACCTATCTAATTGTGCTGGTGGTAGAGCCCGGAGGTTGGCCAAAGGAAGATTTTCTCCCTTTGGGGTTAGGTATCGAGATGCTCCCACTGCCCGACTTACACCTAGCTGGCAGGCCCGGGGTCCTCAAGTGACGTCATTATGACCTTGGAGGTGGAGTCCGGTGGATGCTCAACACCCGCTGTCAGCCTTTCACCTAGCTGATTGGGCCGGTGGTAGCGCCCGGAGTATGGCCAAAGGAAGATTTTCTCCCTCTAGGGTTAGGTCCCGAGATGCTCCCGTTGCCAGCTTCCACCTAGCTGGCAGGGCTGATGTCCTCGAGTGACGTCGTTATGAACTTGGAGGTGGAGTCCGGCGGATGCTCAACACCTACCGCCAGGCTTTCACCTAGCTGATTGGGTCGGTGGTATCTCCCGGAGGTTGGCCAAAGGAAGATTTTCTCCCTCTCGGGTTAGGTCCCGAGATGCTCCAGCTGCCTAGCTTCCACCTAGTTGGCAGGGCCGGGGTCCTCTAGTGACGTCATTATGAACTTAGAAGTAGAGTCCGGTGGATGCTCAATACCCGTCATCAGGATTTCACCTATATGATTTGGTCTGTGGTAGCGCCCGGAGTTTGGACAAAGGAAGGTTTTCTCCCTTTGTGGTTAGGTACCTAGATGCTCCCGCTGCCAGGCTTCCACATAGCTGGTAGGGCTGGGGTCCTCGAGTGATGTAGTTATGACCTTGGAGGCAGAGTTTGTTGGATGCTCAACACCCGCAGTCAGGCTTTCACCTAGCTGATTGGGCTGGTGGTAGCGCCCGAAGGATGGCCAAAGTAAAGCTATCTTGCTCTGGGGCCAAGTCCCAGGAAGCTCCCAGTGTCAGGCACTCATCTAGTTGGCAGGGCCAGGATCCTTGGTGGACATCCTTTCTCACTTTGGAGCAAAGGATTTCTTTGGAGGAAATACAAGGTTTCAAGGAGATCTCACCAAATAAGAGATCTCGCCGGCCCATAAGAATCAAGAGCAAAACTTGAGGTAACAAGTCTAAGGTTGTGGAAGAAACGGGCAAGTGCGGGTGCTCAAAACTCGCCCTCACCGGTCGAAGACCTATATGTGTGTAATTCTAAGGGGGCGAGAACAATGCAGAGTCTAATCATAAGCGAGAAGTCGACCTAAGGTCTTGTGAGATGTTCCGACCATGGGTTCAGCGAAAGCGCGAGTCGGGTGCATTTCTAAGTGCCATGTCACTCGGCAGCAAAATGAATAAAGATATAAGAGTTGAAAGTTTTTATAACAATGTGTATTCCATTTAAATGGTTACATTGACAAAAGGGTCAAGGCCCGAATGAAGAAACATAGAAACAAAAACTAAAAGGGGCGAGAGCCTCAAGGCAACAAGGTTGAGTGCTCACTCTCGCCAGCATTATAATCAGCACTGTTTATAGGCTCAGGGACCGGAAGGAAGAGTTCTAGCATCAAGATCTCGGCCGTCACCTTCTCGTCATCGCTACTTAGAAACTCGGCCTAACGTATTGAAAGTGAGGGATAGATCTGATGTACTCTAGAGGGGGGGGGGGGTGAATAGAGTATGAAGGTATAATTAAATATTTTGCAGAACTATAAAGATTATACCTAAACTTAGATACTATATCACAGAATACCAAAGAGAAATAACTGTAAACACAGAGAGAACTAAATAACACAGCCACAGCAAGAACAAAAAAGAAAGGGAAAACCAGACGACACAAGAATTTATAGTGGTTCCCCAACCTGGGTACGTCCACTCTTCTACCACCCTGGTAGGAATCCACTCAGAGTTTTGATCAGGTGCCTGACACCAATGAGCTTTTGATCAGGTGCTCAACAACCAAACCTCATGTCTTTTGATCAGGAGACTTGCAACCAAGAATCACTTTTGAAGGGAGATGACAACCCTTTTTATAGTGGGGGATGAGAGAATGATTGTGTCTTCTCTTTCTCAATTCAAATAACTGAGAAGACTTATGGATTTGATGGTAGCAAAAGCTCCCCCTGATATATTGACTTTGTTCAGGATGATGGAAGCTTTGCTGTAGGGTGATAGGCCTTCAAGCTTTCAAATTTAACCAGAAGAGCTTCAGGAACATTTTTACAGATGTAGTATTGTTGTCCTACTGAAAGTTCCTGAGAGTATGTCAGAAGAAGACTCTTGATTTGGATTGTTGTTCTTCTTCTTCAGAAAGATTTTTCTTCTTCTGGACTAGCAGTTGTTGATTTCTTGACTGATCAATTATCTATGTCTCAAGAATTTTGTATATCTCTTCGATTGTGTGTCTCTATTTAAGAAAGAGAACTTCTCATTCTTTATATTTTCCATGTGGAAGTCCTTTTGAATTTTGAAATTCTTCCTGTAATTAATGCTGACGGCCTTGGAATAATTTGACATTGATTTGTTTCCCCGACTATCCCTTAGAAAAACGGCAGCCAATAATTCTGATGAAGACCATAATTAATGATCTTATCTAACGGTAATATTCAGAGAATATTAGAGCATTAATTACTCAGGAATCATTGCCACATAATAAGGCCAAAAGAAGGAAATAAGCAAGACTGGATTCGTCGACCTGAGTCCCCAGTTCATCGAGCTAAGAATAACTGTTCGTCGAGCTGAGATCCAAGATCGTCGACCTCTGAATTCTGCTTGATAACTTTCTTCTGTGCATCAGGTTCGTCGAGCTGAGATCTACGATCGTCGAGCTGAGCCTTGAGAACTGAGTACATCCAACTTGTCTAAGATCGTTGAGCTGAGTTTAGATTCTGGACTTACTATTTTATGGTGTAGAGTGTTGAAGTATCAATTTGGCATTGAGTGAGATGTACTCTGGCTTTGAGTGTTAAATCACCATTCTGGCATTGAGTGTAATGTCATCTGGCGTTGAGTGTTAAATCACCTTATCCAAAATTAGTCGACCAGAGAACAGAGTTCGTCTAGCTGAGCTCAGAGATTTGTCTCTGTGTTCGTCGAGCTGAGCACGACTTTCATCGACTGGAGATTGACGAACGTAGAACTCCTTTTTCTAAATCTTGAGTCTTTGGCAGTGTTGGAGGTTGGTCTTTTGTACTGTTGACTCTAAGTACTTGACCTAGACTCTAAGACACAACCATGACCCTGGTCGATACATGTTGGGTCATATCCGAACTTGGTGAACCTAGCCCAAATCCAACTAGGGATCCAACAATCTCCACCTATTTGGGTGAGGTTACTAATTAAAGACTCAATAAAAGGAAATGCACAAAGCAAAAACACAATATATATCTGGGAGAGAATTAATCAACAAATATGCAGTAGATATATTTACACAGTTAGCTTTGTAACAAGAAAAACACTGTTTAAAAAAAATATCACAAGCATATAGCAGTTCATGTTCTAGTTTTTCTGTTTCTTTTCCTTTGCTTCTTTCTTCTTATCACCAGGCTGAGTAAAAATAATTTCCCTGTTAGGATTGACAGCTTCTCTTTTTTACATCTACATATTTGCTGCTCCAATCACTGTCTGGGTGGAGGTTCTAGGAACTACAACCTCTGGGTGTCTAGCCATATAATTTGCAGGATTAAATACCTTTTTGCTTACATGAAGTCTTTCAAGTTCTTTCTCTCTATATGAGGACATTGTAGTGAACTTGGTTGGATCTTCTCCTTCTTCTCTTGCCTTCTTTATCTGTGACAGACCAATCAATTCTTGAAGCCTAGCCATCCTGAAATTAGGATCATCATTTTGACTGACAGATGATTGATCATCTTTAGAGGGTAGCAAAGTAGCCGGCCTGAATTGAGTTGACTGTGCTTGAAAGTTTGTTTCTTTCTGGCTTTCATCACTCTGAGTGTATAGTGACTTTGGAGGTGCAACTTCACTATATTTTCTTTTGAGTTTGTGTGATTCTGAATGCCTTCTATGTTCAGCTTATTGTTGGGGAGGAGAGAACTCTGGCTTCTGATAGACTACTTCCTTTATCTGCTCTAAACACCCAATACTTCTTTACTGACTGCTTCCATGAGATTGATGTCTAGATGGCCTTTCCTGACTCTAATAAGTTCTAGTGAATGTAGGCTTGGAAGGTGCATCTGACCTTTGATAAGTTATTCCTGAAGCACCAGCAGCTGGAAGAGGAGGAGGAGGGGGATCCTTCTTATATCTATGAGGAGGAGGAGGGGAGTATCTTCTGCTTTTCTTTCTAGCCTTTTGCTCATTTTTTGATAGCCACATCCAAGCTGGCATCCCTTTGTATGGAGTCATATTTTGCAGAATATAGTAGGGAGTGTTATTTGTATTTCTTGGCTTAGGAGCAGGAGGAGGAGGAGCCTTCCTTTTCTTAGAGATTTTCTTCCTCTTTGGGTCTTCATCATTATCATCATTATCATCATCATCATCAGAAGAAGATTGGGGATTGTCATACATATCATCAATTTTTCTTATTGTTTCATCAGAAATTATTTTCTTTTCTGTCTGTGAGGGAACTGGAAGGGAGATTGGAGAGCTATATACATCAACACTTTGAGCAGCAGACTTATTCTCTTCCTCAATGTCAGCTATGATCAAGGCATCAAGATCAGGCATTAAAGAGTCATCCATTATGAACACTGGACCCATAGGAGAAGATATAATAGGAGAAGCAATTTGTGGAGAGGATGGAATGGCAGGGGTAGCAAGACTGGCCTTGATTTGCTTGACAACTTTAGAGCTTATTGGAGAGGTATAACACACTATGGCTTTGGATGATAGAATGGGAAAGGTAAGACAAAAATAAATATATGACCCAAATATTTTTAGCAAAGCTGCTAGATTCACTTTGGGATCACTGAAATAAACCCTTCCAGGCAAAATCTTTGGCAAAATGACCTCTTAAGTATTTAACACTATAATATATGTACAATAAATGTTACTTGCATCTGCTACTGAGGCAGTTGTTTCTGCAACATCTGTTTCCAGGCTTTTTAGCAAAGCTACTAGATTCACTTTGGGATTAAAGAAATAAACCCTTCCAGGCAAAATCTTTGGCAAAATGACCTCTTGAGTATTTAACACTATAATATCTGTACAATAAATGTTACTTGCATCTGCTACTGAGGTTATTATTTCTGCAACATCTGTTTCCATGTCAGATTCAAGAAAATTCAAGACATCTGTTTCCATATCAGCACCTGTTCCTGCTGCTGGTACTGCTATTGGTTCTGCTGGTGCAACTGCTGTTGCTTCTTCTTTTGCTGCTGTTGTGTCCATGTCCTATTCAACTGGTTCTTCTGCTGCTGCTGCTACTTCTTCATGAAGTATCTCCTCCTGCCTAGTTTCAGTAGGCACTGAATCCAGGCCCCCAATTAAAGAGGGAGAAGTAGTTAGGGCAGAGATTTGGGTAGCTAGAGAGGATATGGAGGCAGCTAGAGGAGAAATGGCCTCTTCTATAAGAGATTTGAGTAGGGGTGTGAAGAGAGTAATGAGTGGGGTGACAAGAGATGGATCCAGGTTTGGAGAAGTGGATGATGGGGCAGTAGCTGGTTGAGTGGAAATTGCAGTTGCTGGGGGGGGGGGGTGATTGGTGGAGGTGAAGGTGGAATGGGAGTGTCTAGAGGGGAGTCATATTGAGGAGAGGGAGTGTTTAGTGGAGATGATAATAAATTGAAGGAGGGGAGTGAGGAGAGGGTGTTGTGGGGGATATTAGCAAGATGAGATGGAAGAGGGGATTGGGGTGGTGTAGGTATGGATGTATCAGGCTGAGGTGAAGGAGGAGGGGATGGTATATATGTAGGGGAAGAGGGAATTGGAGATGCTGGTGGTGTTGGGGTATGGATTAGAATGGTAGTGGATGGTGGGGTTGGTTGGACTTGTGATTGGGATGGAACTTGAGGGGTAGGAGGTGGTGAAGGGGTGGAGAGTATCCCTTTTGTGGGGTGGAGAGTGGCTGGTGCAGCCCTTGTACTCTCAGAAGTTTTTGTGGAGGAGGAGGTAGCCTTAGTTGGCTTTGTGATGGTCCTCTCCCACTTGCTAAAAAGAGCACAAGTGAGTCTCTTAGAAGCATTAATGGATATGGTCGAGGAGACCAGGGATCCTGCAGCCTTTTCCTTGAGGAAGATCCCTAGGATCCTTCCAAAGCACACCTCTTTCTTGTTCTTCTTCTTTTTAATCAAGTAGAACAGAATTTGAGCCCAGTTCACAAATTTCTTATTTACTATGGCACACATAACCAAGAACTGATGCCTAGTGATGTAGTCATGTGCTGTGTGCTTTCCTAGCAGCACTTTCTAAGCTATATCTGCAAGAAACTTATACTCGACAGACAAAAGTTTCTTAAGTAATTTTTTTGGGGTGTCTCCAGAATAACCCATTGTAATCAACATCAAATAAGATTCTTCAGAGTCTATTTCTAATTCATCCTCACAAATTTTCAATCCAAAAATCTCAGTTAAAATATCGGGGGTAAGAGGAATAGCGTTATCCGTGATGGTTCCAGTCATCATATTCCCATCTGTAATAACTGTATAGACCCACTCACTGATCTCTGTTGCAGATATCTTGATGCGAGTGGAAAGCAAAGTCTTCAGTTGTTGATCTTCAAGGAGTTGTAGAATGTTCAGGAAGATTTAATCGGAGTACTGGAAAGATTCAAAGTCCACATCAAAACCAGAGTCAAACTTCATAGCAGCAAGAGATCTTGCGGAAATCGCCATGAGAGCACCTGTAAAGGAAAACAAAGACCAAGTGCAAAAGAACTGAAAGCGCGGGACAGAGCTCGAAGAAAACCTAGATATAGTGTTTTCCAGATATGAAACGATAGACTCCGTTACACGAAAAAATAAAAAAAATCTTCAATCTGAGGTCGATGAAATAATTTAGAGTTAAACAGTTCGTCGATCTCAGTCTGAAGGTTTGAAGACATTTCGTCGATCTCTGGTTGAAGAAAGTTTTCTGAAGTAAGTTCGTCGATCTCAGTTCGACGAAGCTAACTACACTCACAGAGAGTTCGTCGATCTTTGGTCGATGAAAATCTCAAGAACTTTTCCTAGTTCGTCGAGCTCCGTTCAACGAACTCTGAAAAATTCGTCGATTACAGACATGAACTAAACTAAATCTTCTTCATTGATCATGCCAAGCTGATTTACAAAGAACAAGTGAGTTCTTTCATCCAAGGGTTTGGTGAAGATGTCAGCTCTTTGTAAATCAATGTAGATATAGACAAGTTTAATTTTATTTTTGTCTACACACTCTCTAATGAAATGATATCTAATGTCTATATGCTTAGTCCTACTGTGATGGACTAGATTTTGTGCTATGGCTATAACACTTGTGTTATCACATAGTAGAGTTAAATTATTTAAGTTTAACCCATAGTCTAGGAGTTGGTTCTGAATCCACAATATCTGGGAATAATAATTGCCAGCTGTAATGTATTCTGCTTCAGCAGTTGATGTGGACACATAATTGTATCTTGCAGAACCAGGACACTAATATCATACCAAGGAACTAGTAGGTTCCAGTAAAGTCAGCATCCAGTAAAGTCAGCATCTGAGTATCCAGTTAACTCAAACTCTGACTCAGTAGGATACCAGAGACCTAGACTAGGACAACCATTTATATATCTTAAAATCCTTTTTAGATAAACTAGATGGGATTCTTTAGGGTTCACTTGGAACCTAGCATAAAGGCATGTAGCAAACATGATATCAGGTCTGCTTGCTGTAAGGTATAGTAGGGACCCAACAATGCCCCTATATAATTTCTGATCCACAGGTTTCCTATGTACATCAGAATCTATTACATCATTTGTATCCATGGGTGTTTTCTTTGCCGAGGCATCAGCCATCCCAAACTTTTTAATAAGCTCTTTAGCATATTTAGCCTGGGAAATGAAGATGCCATCAGGAAGCTGCTTCACTTGGAGACCAAGGAAGTAGGAGAGCTTACTTATGCTACTCATCTCAAATTTAGAATGCATTAGATCAGAGAATCTTTTGCACAATTTGGGATCAGTAGACCCAAATATTATGTCATCTACATAAATTTATACTAACAAAATTTTATAATGATGCATTTTAGTGAATAAAGTCCTATCTACTATGCCTCTTGAAAAACCATGCTCTAAGAAAAAGCTGGCTAAGGTCTCATACCAAGCCCTTGGAGCTTGCTTTAAACCATAGAGAGCTTTATGCAATTTAAACACATAAGAGGAGTGAGTTGGAGAAACAAAACCTGGAGGTTGTTCAACATAAACCTCTTCTTTAAGTTCCCTATTTAAGAAAGCACTCTTCACATCCATTTGATAAACTTTGAACTTTTTGAATGCAGCATAATCCAGAAATATCCTTATAGCTTCTAGCCTGGCAAATGGAGCAAAGGTTTGATCATAGTCAATCCCTTCCTCCTACCTATATCCTTGAGCAACAAGCCCAGCCTTGTTCATCACAATCACACCTTGGGCATCAAGCTTATTTATAAATACCCATTTGGTTCCAATGACTGGGTAGTCTTTTGGTCTTGGAACCAAATCCCAAACTCTGCATCTCTCAAACTGATTGAGCTCTTCTTGCATTGTATTGATCCAGTGGGGATCTTGCTCTGCATCAGTTATGGATTGAGGCTCAATTTGAGAGAGGAAACAAGCATGCATCAAGTCTTGGTTGAGTTGATGCCTTGTCTATACACTTGCTGTTATGTCTCCAATCACTTGGGATCTGGGGTGATCCCTTAGTATGACAAGATCAGTGGGTGGAGTTGGTTCAGCAATAACATTTTTAAGGAATTCCTCTTGTGGAGTTACCTCTGTTATTGTAGGAAGTTCAGCTATTTCCACAGTTTCTTCATCACTTTCTTCATTGACTTGTTGAGAAGGATGAGATACAACTTTGGGGGTGAAGTTTAAGTCATCCAATTTCTCACACAAGTTGTGTACCTGTAAGGAGTCTTTGGTAGAAATCTCTTTCTCCTTATAAAACATGTTAGCCTCATCAAATGTAACATGCATGGATTCTTCTATTTTTAGTGTAGATTTGTTAAAGACCCTATAAGCTTTGCTGATTTGGGAATATCCTAGAAAAATTCCCACTACAGCCTTTACTTCAAATTTACTAATGTGCTTCTTGTCATTATTATGAATGTAGCATACACAACCAAACTTTAAAATAGTTGATTATTGGTTTCTTCCCTTTGAGTAATTCATAGGGAGTCTTATGTTTTAGTTTGTGTATCAAGCTTCTATTCAGGACATAGTTTGCTGTGCTCACTTCCTATGCCCAATAGGATAGGGGCATGTAAGCATCTGTAAGTAATGTGCCTGCAGCTTCAATGAGTGTTCTATTTTTCCTTTCAGCTACCCCATTTTGTTGAGGAGTTCTAGGAGCTAAGAAACAGTGCCTGATACCTTCCTTCTCACAGAACTCATGTATAAGAAGAGACTCAAACTCTGTACCATGATCACTTCTGATCAGTACAACATGAGTAGAGTACTCAATCTGTATGGTCCTGAGAAAATCTGTAAGAACCTTGAAGGTATCTAACTTAGATTTTAGAAAGAATACCCAAGTAAATCTGGAAAAGTCATCTACAACCACTAAGGTATAAGATTTCCCTCCTAGGCTTTGTACAACAACTGGGCCAAAAAGGTCCATATGTAGCAAGTACAATATCCTAGGTGAATCACTCTTATTAATGGATTTGAAACTAGATTTAGTTTGCTTGCCTAGTTGACAAGCCCTACAGAGTCCTTCCTTCTTATAGGGGCCAGAAGGTAGACCTCTAACAAGGTTTTCTTTAGATAACCTAGCAATATTTTTCAGATTTACATGTCCTAATATTTTATACCACAAGTCATTTTGACTGCTAACCATGTTTAGCAAACATATGTCTGAAGTAACAGAATGAAAATTAACTAGGTATATGTTTCCTTGTCTATTGCCAATTAAAACAGGTTTGTTTTCTTTAGAAGTAATAGTACAGGAGCTAGAGTTGAATGATACCTGATAACCTTCATCACAGAGTTGGCTTATAGAGATGAGGTTATGCTTTAGTACACTTATATATGCAACTCTCTTGAAAGTTACTGTTCCAATCCTGACTTTGCCATAGCCCTCTGTTTGGCCACAGTTAGAGTCACCAAAGATGACCTTTGGTCCCAGCTTGGGCTTGTAGTCAATTAGATTGTCTTTACTGCCTGCCATGTGCTTGGAGTAGCCACTGTCCAGATACCAATGTTGATTGTATGCTGGGCAGGTCTTCATCTACAAATAAGACAGTTAGTTGTTCTTGACCTAGGTAACCTTGGGTCCTTATTGATTTTTATAACTATAACTGGAAATATAAGAACATTCAGGTTGATCTTTATACCCTTTAGGATGGTATCTCCTAGGTGGAATTATCCATTGAGTGAAGGGATTAAAGTTGTTATTAGCATTTAAGTTTTTATTATTAAGATCTTGGTTCAACGATCACTGGTTGGATCGTCGACCTGAGCTCGACGATGTTGGATGAGATCGTCGATCTCTGCTCGAAGAATGAAGGTATTCATTCTTGGAGTACCAAAATCATCGATCTCTAGTCGACGAACCATACTGGTATCATCGATCATAGATCGAAGAATGATTATTACGAATGTTTCCGTTCAGAGATCGTCGTATTGAGTTCGACGATCTGTTCATATATCGTCGATCTGAGTTCGACGATAACTGCTGAACATTGTTATTTTTGTTATTCTTCTGGATATTGAGTTTATTCTTGGTTTCAATTTGTTCAAGAATCTTATTAACTCTATTTACCTGTTCAGTATTCTTCTTCCCCTTGTCAGATATGAATTTTACTAGTCTAGAAAGATTATTTTTCTGAATCAAAGGTGGATCACTAGAGGAGGCACCTAGTCCTAGTTTGCTATTGTTGGTCCTAGAATTTACAGTACTAGTGTTATGTAATAATTGTAGACTTCTTCCATTCAGTGATTCTTCTAATATTTTTGTCTTACTTAGTTTAGTTTTCAGAAAAAATATTTGTTTATTAGCAGACATTAGTTCATTGGTCAATTTTGCATTTTATGTAGTGATGTTGTTTAGGGTATTTAAATTTTCTCTTAGAAGTTTGATTTCCTTCTCATAACTTATTAAGTCTAAGCATAAATTTTTAAATTCAAATTTAAATTCATCTGACTCAAAATCATAAGAAGCTATTACCCGATCTTCAGCTGATAGAGATTCTTCATTATCAGATTCATCTGTATCTGATCTGCTACTGCCTGCCTCAATAGCCATGAGGCAGACTTCCTTTGCTTTCTGCTCTTCTTTATCCTCACTGGAGCTGGTGGATGTAGATTCTTCTTCAGTATCACTCCATGTCTCAGCAACAAAACCCCTGTCTTTCCTCTTATGCTTGCTTGAAGAAGGTTTGCTGTAGTGACTCTTATTTGAGTCCATCTCCTTTCTTCTATCCTTCTTCTTAACTTCTGGGCACTCAGAGATGAAATGCCCTAGTTTCCTGCAGCCAAAACAAACTGTTTCTTTAGATGGTATTTTGTCATACCTTGGCTTATCTTCATATTTTGATGGTTTTTTTCTGAAGTCTTTTCTAGCCATCTTGAAGAATCTCTTGGCAAAGAGACTCATCAACTCTTCATTTACTGGAACGACTTCAGAGTCTTCTGTAGCTTTGAGAGCTATGTTGTGCTCCTTCCTAGTTAGTGTAGGAGTCTTCACTTCAGCTACTGCTTCCCTTGCTTTGATCAGCTGCTCATAGGACTTTAATTTTCCTAGAAGAGATTCTGTTGAAATCTCCATCATGCTTATGGCTTCTTTGATGGGCCAGATTCTTTAGTCCCATGTGCTGGGAAAGCACATAAGGATTTTGTCATTCACTTTAGTTAAAGTGATTTCTTTATCTAAGGTACTTAGCTTACTGATGATGGAGCTGAGTCTATTGTACATCACTTAAACTATTTCTGCTTCATCCTTCTTGAAGTTTTCATACTGAGTGATGAGATTTGACCTTCTGTCTTTCCTCTCATCTGCTGATCCAGCCACCATTTGGTTTAGGGAATCCCAAATGGCCTTAGCTGATGAGCACTCAGCAATCTTCTAGAATATTTCATCAGACATGGTTTGAGCCAGTATATTCATGGCTTTTGCATCAACTATTTTTGCCTTCTTCTATGCATCTGTCCATCCAGGAGGTGGAACTGCACTCATGTCAGTTGATGTATTTGGAGTTGAAGCCACTGGAGCTGGTGGTCCTGTTAAGATAGAATTAAATATATCTTCATCAATAGAGTTCATGTAAAGCCTAATTCTTGCCTTCCAGATTATGAACTTTGTTGGTACCCTAGTTTGATTTGAGTTTAGTCTTGGCTTTTTAGTCCCTTGACCCAAGAAATATCTATGGTCATTGGTTAGTGGTCTAGCTGTAGAGTCCTCACTTTTCCAGATGAAGAATTTGGTTAAGTAGGTTTTTCGTTCGACTATAGTCGAACGCCGCTCGACTATCGTCTATCGGCTGATCGACGATCGTCTATCAGTTGGTCGACGCTCTGTCTGCGTTGATAGTTCGACTATCTGTTGATAGGTCGACTATCTGCTTGGCTTGGTTGTTCGACTATCTGTCCTGATAGATCGACTATCTGATAGTTCGACTATCTGTTGATAGGTCGACTATCTGTTCCGTTTTGATAGGTCGACTATCTGTTGATAGGTCGACTATCTGTTTTCTGAGGTAGGTCGACTATCTGCTTGATAGGTCGACTATCTGTTTGTGCTGAATAGTTTGACTATCTGTCCAGATAGATCGACTATCTGATAGTTCGACTATCTGCTCTTATAGGTCGACTATCTGCCGGGGTAGTTCGACTATCTTCTTCGATAGGTCGACTATCTGGATCGTTCGACTATCTGCCCGATAGTTCGACGATCTCCGTGCGTCGGTCGACGATCTCCGAGGGTCGTTCGACGTTTTCTGTCTGCCTTTATATTTTGTATTTATTTATTATATTTAATTAATTAATACATTTTCTGGCTCGTTGTTTTAGTTGTTTTATGATAAAATTTCCAGGCAATATTTGCTCCATCCCTTTTGCCTGAGTCAAATCTTTTTAGATAAAGTTGTTTGTCTTATTAGCTGACATTATATTTTACTTTATCTGCTGTCAGCCCTTTATAGCCGTTAGACTGAAAAGTCTTCTTTTTGCTATAAAGAGTTTGTTTCTGATATGACTTTATTTAGTACTTTATTATCAGATTGCTTCCTGCAGCTTCCTAGAAAAAGGTTTATTCCTTTTATAGAATGTTTCTGCTGCAGAGATTGTTTTGTCTTCTTGATATTTACAGCCTAGGTCTCAAGTTTCAGAAGAAGACAAGTAATTCAAATTGAAGAGAGCCGTTGCTTGTTGCTGCTATAAAAAGGATTCTTTTAAGAAGGATTCAAGCTAACTAGTTACCCAGTTATTCGTTTAAGCATTCAAGCCTTCATCAAGATCAAGTTTTCTGCTCTCAGCAATTTCCATCCAACTGAGAAGTGTTAAGCTCTTCTACTCTTCTTCAACCTGAGTTCTCCTGCTTCCAGGAAGTTCAAACTCAGAGTTCTTTTGAAGAAGAAGAAGAAGACAGCTGCTTGAAGATTGCTAATTTTATTATTTATTATCTTCTTGTAGTTTTTCCTTCAGATCTTTCTGAAGAGTTTTCTGCACTGAAGCAAGACTTCACCTGGACATCTTTGAGCCAGGGGGAGCCTTGATTCTTTAAGAGCTCTCTAGCTCAGTGCAAGTCTTTGTGCTTCTCTAATCTTTGTAAAATAGAAAAGACATCTTAACCTTCTTCCCCCTCCTGTACAGGGTTATTACTCCCTTCAAAAGTATCCCTTGGTGGCAGGGCACCTGATCAAAAACCTGTGCTTGGTTTTTAGACACCTGATCAAAAGTCTAAAGGGTTTCTGGATCTACCTGAAGCAGATCCTGTTGGTGCCAGGGCACCTGATCAAAAACCTGAGTGGATTCCTACCGTATGGCTAGAAGAGTGGACGTACCCAAGTTGTTTGGGGAACCACTATAAATTTCCTTGTGTCGTATGGATTCCCTTGTTTAATTCCTGCACTGTGGCTGTGAATAGATATAACTAGGATTGCTAGTTGCTGATTAGGTTTTCCAAGCCTTAACTGTAATTACAGTTAGCTTGAGTTTGTGCACATCACTCGTGTTAGGCTATAGGGTTAATTCTATATCTATAATCTTTTCATTCCGCACTTCACTCCAAGGGAGTTGGGTAGACCATTAAATTTTGTCTAGTGCAAAATTTGATAACTCTATTCACCCCCCCTCTAGAGTAGTATCTATCCCTTCACTTTTAATTGGTATCAGAGGGAGGTTGACTGACTGAATAGGCTAACACCTAAGTCACAAGAACCTGATAGATACCAAAGCTTATAGATATTCACTATCATGGCCCAGTCCAAGGATTATTCTAGCACCAGACCTCCAGCATGCAACTTAGCTAAGTTTGGCATCTGGAAGGCAAGGATAAAATTATATATGAATTCTATTGATGAAAGCATCTTTGCTTCTATTTTGTCAGGACCCCCAAGAGCACCTGCTGCTGCTACTGCCTCATCATCTGATATGAGTGCAGTGCCTCCTCCAGATTACAACGATGAGTACAAGAAGGCAAAGATAGCAGATGCCAAGGCGATGAACATTCTGGCTCAGACAATGTCTGATGAGGTATTCCAGAAGGTTGCTGACTGCTCCTCAGCAAAAGCCATGTGGGATACACTGAACCAGATTGTAGCTGGTTCAGCTGATGAAAGGAAGGACAGAAGGTCCAACCTGATCTCACAGTATGAGAACTTCAAGAAAACTGATGCTGAATCAGTTGAAGCCATGTACACCAGGCTCAGCTCAATCATCAATGAGCTGAGGACCCTGGACAAGGACATATCATTGACAGAGGTCAATGATAAGATTCTTATGTGCTTCCCTAGCACATGGGATCTAAGGATCTGGCCCATCAAGGAAGCCAGAAGTACAAATGAGATTTCAACAGAGGCCCTTCTCGGCAAGCTCAAGTCTTTTGAGCAAGTGCTGAAGACAAGAGAAGCAGAAGCTGAAGCAAAGACCCCCACTCCAACAAGAAAAGAGCAATCTCTAGCTCTTAAGGCTGCTGATGCTTCTGAAGGCAGCCAATCAAATGAGGAACTAATGGCATTGTTTGCCAAGAGGTTTCTCAAGATGGGGAGAAAGGAGTTCAGAAAGAAGTCTTCACGCTATGAAGACAAACCAAGGTATGATCGTTCTCCTGCTAAAGAAATTATTTGTTATGGTTGCAGGAAGCCTGGACATATCCTGCCAGAGTGTCCAGAGGAGAAAAACAAAGACAAGAGGAAAGAAAAAGAACAACACAGGAAGCACTCCAAGCCATCCTCCTACAAGAACAAGAAAAAGGAGAGAGGTTTCATTGCTGAAACCTGGAGTGATTCTGATGAAGAATCCTCCTCCTCAAGCTCTAGTGAGGATGAGGAAGAGAAGAAGGCAAAAGAAGTTTGCCTCATGGCAATAGATGCCTGCAGCAACCACTCAGCTGTAGAGAGTTCAGATTCAGATGAAGAGATGCCAACAGAAGATGAGGTACTCTCTTCTTATGACTTCACTTCAGAAGAATTTAAATTAGATTTTAAATCTTTATGCTTAGATTTGATTAGCTCAGAAAAGGAGATAAAAGAACTTAGAAATAAGTTAGCTGACTTAGAAGTAATTGCTACAGAAAATATTAGGTTAAAAGAAGATCTCACTACTTGTAGTGAAGAAATTAAATTTCTTAAAATGGAGTTAGCTAAGTCTAAGAGGTTAGAAGAATCACTTAATGGTAGAAGCCTTAAGTTGTTAGAAATTACCAGCATGACTAACACTAGGTCAGCTAATAACAAACTAGGCTTAGGAGCTTCTCCCAGTAAACCCCCAGTTCTTCTTAAAAACAATCTTTCAACTCCAGTGAACTTCATTTCAGCTAGTGGAATGAAGAACACTGAGCAAGTAAATCTAGTTAATAAAACCTTAAATAAAGCTAAGAGAGAAAAGTGAAAGAAATTTTTTAAAGAAATGCAAAGAGCGTCGAACGCCGCTCGACGATCGGAAGCTCAATGGTCGAACGAAGCTCGACGATCTGAGCACCCATCGTCAAACGTCGATCGACGTTTTCAATATGATTTTCAAAATCATAATCAGTACCATAGAAACCTAAATGAAAATAGAAACCCTAGGTCTGTTAACCCATCATCTGCATGGAGAATCCCACCTAGGAGATCTCACCCACTAGGTTATCACCCTCAGCCTGCATTTTCATATATTTCCAGTTTTTCTTATGTGAAAAACAAGGGACCCAAGGTTACCTGGGTCCACACTGTCTAAATAAATATCTTGCAGGTGAAGGCCTATCCAATCACTCAAAATAAGTGGTATTTGGATAGTGGATGCTCCAAGCATATGACAGAAAATAAAAATCATCTGTCAAAGTTCAAAGCTAAGCTCGGCCCAAAGGTTATCTTTGGAGATTCCAGCTGTGGTCAGACAGAAGGCTATGGCAGGATCACAATTGGAGATGTCACTTTCAAGAGAGTTGCATATGTGACAGGACTGAAGCACAATTTGATCTCAGTCAGCCAGCTATGTGATGCTGGCTACCAGGTTCCATTTTCTATCTCCTCTTGCAATATTACTTTAAATAATAATACTGTTTTAGTAGGCATTAGAATGAGTAATATTTATTTAGTAGATTTCAATTCAACTCATTCTGAAATCTGCCTGTTTAATGAAGTAACCCATAATAATAATTTTTTGTGGCATAAGAGGCTTAGTCATGTTAACCTTAAAAATATATCTAGGTTATCTAAACACAACCTTGTTAGAGGTTTACCTTCTTGCCCCTACAAGAAGGAGAGCCTATGCAAGGCTTGTCAGCTACGCAAGCAAACCAAAAATTCTTTTAAATCTGTAAATAAAAGTGATTCTCCTAGAATCCTGTATCTATTACATTTGGACCTTTTTGGCCCAATAAATGTACAGAGTTTAGGAGGGAAGTATTACACCTTAGTAATTGTAGATGACTTCTCTAGGTTCAGTTGGGTTTTCTTTTTGAGAACTAAGTCTGATAACTTCAAAGCCCTTACAGACTTTCTACTATGTGTGCAGACTGAGTACTCTACTCATGTGGCCTTGATCAGAAGTGATCATGGTACTGAGTTTGACTCTCTTCTCATGCAAGAATTCTGTGAGAGAGAAGGTATCAAACATAGTTTCTCAGCTCCTAGAACTCCCCAACAAAATGGGGTAGTTGAAAGGAAGAATAGAACACTCATTGAAGCTGCTAGTACATTATTGGCAGATGCTAACATGCCTCTCTCCTATTGGGCAGAAGCTGTTAGTATAGCCAATTATGTCTTGAATAGAAGTTTGATACATAAGCTTAAGTGTAAAACTCCTTATGAGTTGCTTAAGGGAAAGAAACCTAAGATTAATTATTTTAGAGTATTTGGTTGTATTGTTTATATTCATAATAATAATAAAGAATATATTAGAAAATTTGAAGCAAAAGCTTCAATGGGAATCATGCTTGGATATTCCCAAGTAAGCAAAGCTTATAGAGTTTATAACAAATCTTCCTGTAAAATTGAAGAATCTGTGCATGTGTCTTTTGATGAGTCTCAGATGTTTTACAAGGAGAAGGAAAATTCTCCTTCCTCCAGTTCATTGCAGGTACCTGATGCCCCTCAAGAAATTCTTCAACTATCAACTCTTCAGATCACTGAATCAGACAGTGATGAAGACATTGCTGAAGCTGTTGTTGTACCACCAACAGTAGATCAATTTCCTCCTGAGGAATTAATCCCAACTGTTGCTGAAGATCACATCCCACCTGCTGATATTGTCACACTTAGAGATCACCCGACATCTCAAGTGATTGGAGACATATCAGCTGGTGTGCAAACAAGACATCAATTAAGACAGGATGTGATGCACGCTAGTTTCCTCTCACAGGTTGAGCCCCTCACCTTTAAAGATGCAGAGCTAGATCCCCACTGGATCATTGCAATGCAAGAGGAACTCAATCAGTTTGAGAGATGTAAAGTTTGGACTTTGGTTCCAAGACCTAAAGGCCAACTGATCATAGGCACCAAGTGGGTGTATAGAAATAAGTTGGATGCAAATGGAATTATAGTAAGGAATAAAGCTAGGCTTGTAGCTCAGGGCTACAGACAGGAGGAAGGTATAGACTATGACCAAACCTTTGCTCCTGTTGCAAGGCTAGAAGCAATAAGGATCTTCTTGGCCTATGCAGCCTTCATGAAGTTTAAGGTGTTCCAAATGGATGTCAAAAGTGCATTCCTAAATGGTGAGCTTAAGGAAGAGGTGTTTGTTGAACAACCACCAGGGTTTGTTTCTTCAACTCAGCCTTCACATGTGTTTAAGTTGCAGAAAGCTCTTTATGGACTAAAGCAAGCTCCTAGAGCCTGGTATGAGACCTTAGCTAGTTTCCTGTTAGAGCATAACTTTACTAGGGGAGTAGTTGATAGAACCCTTTTCGTCAAGCATCACAAGGACACAATCCTGTTAGTTCAGGTGTATGTAGATGATATTATTTTTGGCTCCACTGATCCCAAACTGTGCAAAAAGTTTTCCAACTTGATGCATTCCAAGTTTGAGATGAGTAGTATGGGTGTCCTGTCTTACTTTCTTGGTCTCCAAGTTAAGCAAGATGCTGATGGTATCTTCATCTCCCAATCCAAATATGTCAAGGAATTGGTAAAGAAATTTGGGATGGCTGATGCTTCAGCAATGCCTACACCCATAGCTACTAATGTAGTTATTGATTCTGATGATCACGGCAAGCCAGTTGATCAAAAGAATTATAGGGCCATTGTTGGTTCCCTATTGTATCTAACTGCAAGTAGGCCAGATATAATGTTTGCTACATGCCTTTGTGCTAGATTCCAGGTCAACCCCAAGGAATCTCATCTGATTCTTCTAAAGAGAATCCTGAGATACCTGAAGGGATGCCCAAATCTAGGACTTTGGTACCCAGCTGAGTCAGAATTTGAATTAATTGGATATTCTGATTCTGATTATGCTGGTTGCAGAGTTGACAGGAAGAGCACCTCAGGAACCTGCCAGTTCCTGGGAGAGAGATTGGTGTCTTGGTTCTATAAGAAGCATGCTTCTGTCTCAACTTCAACTGCAGAGGCTGAATATATAGCAGCTGCCAGTTGTTGTTCACAGATCCTGTGGATTCAAAACCAGCTTGTGGATTATGGTTACTCACACAAGAACACCAAAATCATGTGTGATAGTACCAGTGCTATCTCAATTGCACAAAATCTAGTGCACCACTCTAGAACGAAGCACATTGAGATTTGGCACCATTTCCTGAGAGATTGTGTGGAAAAGAACAAGATTTGTCTTGAGTTCATATCCACTGAGTTTCAGAGAGGTGATATATTCACCAAGCCCTTAGATGAACAAAAGCATATGTTCTTTTTAGTTCAACTAGGCATGATCAATGGACGAGACTAAGTGTGACTATATCTGCCAATGTTGAAACTTGTTTGAAGATAGTCGAACGACGTTCGAAGATAGTCAATCGGGTCAAGCCCATCGTCGACCTATGGTTGATGAAAGTTTGTCTGATTGAAGATCGTCGACCGGCGTTCGACCATAGTCGAACAAGTCGAGCTCATCGTCGATCTTTGGATGACGACAGCTTGTTGTTTGAGAAGCCAGAAATAGTCGAACGATTGTCCGACTACTCTGCTTCTGGACCGATCGTCGAACGACCGTTCGACCATCGGGTCTAGTATCTTTTTAATAGATCGACTATCTCCAGTCCAATATAAAGCCGATAGTCGACCTAGGTTAAAAGATCTTTTGTTTTATCGTCGACGGAGCGTGACTTTTCGCATTCTGTCTTCCCGCTTGCGATTTTCTGTCGCTTCGTCTCCTTCATCTTCTCCGTCTTTCTCGCGCATTCTCCAGCAATTCCATGACGGTTTCTCCAGCAGTACTAGCTGTCGTGAAGTTCGATGCAGGCTTCAGCGTTGATTTTGACGCCTTCAGTAGCTGCGAAGCAGGGATCGTGGAAGTTCTTCAGTTGTGCCGGGATCAAGGACTAGAGAGATTAATGTCATCAAGGATTAAGTTAAATATTCCCGAGATCAAGGAATGGGCTTTCACTTCGTCATCCTCTGACGATTCGATGACTGGCACCATCGGCGGAGAAGAGGTAATTTTAACTCCGGCCATTCTGACTGATATTTTTGGATTAGTTAATGGTGAAGATGATTATGAGCAAGATGCTCAAGAGTTTGGAAGGATGCTGACTGAGCTGGGACATGCGGAGGGCATTCCCACGAAGCTGCTCAAGGTCAATTTTCCTTTTAAAATTAAATTTCTCGCTGAGTTAGTCGGAAAGGTGCTCCTTGGAAAGCACTCTGCTCATGACAATATCACAAGGCAACAATTTGCACTAATGTGTGCAATTGTTAATCGGAAAAAGATTGATTGGGCAGGAGTAATGTTTGATTTGATAAGGAAAAAGAATAGTAAGAAGGAAGTTACCCTCGGAAGGGTTATTGGAATTTTCCTGAAGGAAAAGTATCCTCAGCTGCTGGTCTCCGTTGCAACAACCATAAATGCGAGCAAGAAGATGGACCCAAATCTGTTCTCCAAGTGGAAGAGAATTTTTGTGAAACCCGCTCTCACAGGGGTTGCTCCAGCGACATCAGAGAGCACCAGGACTGATTCGGCCGCTCCTCACCCTCAAGAAGCTGGCTCAGCTCTTTCCCTTCCTTCATCTTCTTCTGCTATGCAGTCTGCTTCAGTTGAAGTTCCATCAACTTCAGCTGAAGCACGACTTTCTCCTTCTCCTGTTAGAGAAACAACCACGGTTGTTCTTCCTTCCCCTCCAGCATCTCCTCTTCCTTCTCATCTGGCTAGGATATCTGCTCCTAGTTTTGATCTGCTAGGATCTGAGAGGATTCCAACACCTCCTCAGTCCCCTATTCATTCTCCAGTTAACACTCCTGTTAACTCTCCAGCTCCATCTCCCATTCGATCTCCAGTTAACACTACAACCATCTCTGCTGCATCTCCATCCACTACACTTCCATCATCTTTTGAGATTACCCCAACATTCATTTCCGGCATTCTGGAGTTGATTACCCCTTCAATCAAAATCATGATTGAAGAGGCAATTGCTCCACTTGCCTCCTCCATTGCCTCCTTGACTGCTTCCATCCAATCTCTTTCTAAATCTGCTGAGCCCTCTTCTTCAAGGGGCCTGGTTTCAGTTTCCACTGAAATCAGGCAGGGGGAGATGTTCTATGAAGATGCCTCAGAGCCTCCAGCCTCCCTTCCAGCAGTTTAAGAAAAGTCTGATGCAGTACAAGCTCAAGATCAATCAGGTTCAGTGTTGTCTGACAAAGAAATATCTGATGCTATTATACTATCTGAATTTGCTGTGAAAGTTTGCTTAGAAGATCTCACCACTCCCGTGGTTGCCCATTTCCTAGAAGGGATTATTACATCCTACCTAGATGAATCTTGGGAGTTGGTCAAGTATGAAGGTAATTCACTCATCCGCTTTATTGACGAGTCAATTAATTTGATAGCTTGTGAATACCTAGAAGGAATGATTTTTGCTTATTTAGCAGATCTGTGTTCATAATTCTACAGATTATATTAAAAAAGATTTAGCTGCTCAGATTATAGTCATTGTTTCAGAAGCTGCTCAAGATATTCCTGATATTCAAGTAGATCCAGAATTGGATTCTGTTTTAGATGACATAGAAGATGTGTCTGAAATTCAAGAAAAGAAAGCAAGAGATGCTTGGAATCAAAGAGTTCAATCTCTGTTAGAGGAAAAAGAAAAAGACTTGCAAGTTGAAAAGTCAACTGTTTGGGATGATTCCCCAGGTCTTGATTTAGATTTCCTTCTGGCTCAGGATGCCATAGAAGAAGAAAAAGAGAAAGCTGCTTTGAAGGAAAAGGCTGTTTCTGAAGCCTATGATCCATATGACAATCCTCCATCATCTCACTCTGATGATGAAGATGATTCTGATTTGTCTGAAAATTCAAAGAGAAAGAAAGCTGCTCAAAAGAAAAGAAAAGCCGTTGCTCCTCCTCCTCCCAATCGAGAAAATGATACTCCATATTACATTCTTAAAGGAATTGACCCCAAATCAAAAGAATTTCAGCATTGGATATGGTTCTCCAAGAACCAGCAGAAAGAGAGAAAGAGAACTAAGAGATATGACTCTCCTGCTTCCAGATGGACACCCAGAGGTCCTCCTCCACCTCCCAGTGCAGGAGCCTCTAGCAACCTCTCTGCTAATCCATCTGCCTCTTCTGGAAAATCTGCACCTTCTCAGCCTCAGCCAAGGAAAAGCTCTCAAAGTTCCCAAGGCAGATCGTATTCTGGTTCTCAAAGACAAGTGAAGGAGGTTGTGTTTCAAAGACCAACTTTTTCCCCTCCTCCTTCTCCAAAGAAAAGAGTTCCATCTCCAATGCCAGTACAGTCTGAGAAAGTTGTTTCAAAAGGTAAGTAGTTTATTTTGTTTTAAAATTCTAGCAAGAACCTTTTGCTAAGTCTGCTCCCATGTCTTATCTAGTTAATCAAGATAAAGAATCAGATGCTGCTCCTCCTGAGTCTGTTTATGAAAGTCCTGAGCTTGATCCTAACTTTAGGATGGCTCGTTTTCACGAATTGGTTGGAGCAGCTCAAATCAGAAAAGCAAAAGCAGAAGGAAAAGATACTACTGGTTTAACCACCATGTTTGCATTCAGAAAGAAAGAGTTTGAAAAGTTCCAGGTTAATCCTGATGTATTTGACCCCTCAAAATATATGGAAAAGCACCCTGAAGCAGTTGTTCCAAGGGCTGCAGAATTGAAGATCATTGGTGTGCAGGACTTGAAGCTGCCAAAGAAAGAAGCTGATGATCCTCTGAGGAAAATTTCTTTTGTTCCTAGTTCCTCTGACCCTTTGCCAGATTCTGTAGACTCTTAATAGTTTGATTGACTGCTATGTTATATTTGTCTATTTGTTTGATAACTGCTAGTTAATTATAACTATTTCCTGTATTAATTTTATTGCTCTTTAGCTAGCCTTATGTTTTAGTTTTTGAGAGACTTAACTCAAATAGGGGGAGATTGTTGGTACCCTAGTTTGATTTGAGTTTAGTCTTGGCTTTTTAGTCCCTTGACCCAAGAAATATCTATGGTCATTGGTTAGTGGTCTAGCTGTAGAGTCCTCACTTTTCCAGATGAAGAATTTGGTTAAGTAGGTTTTTCGTTCGACTATAGTCGAACGCTGCTCGACTATCGTCTATCGGCTGATCGACGATCATCTATCAGTTGGTCGACGCTCTGTCTGCGTTGATAGTTCGACTATCTGTTGATAGGTCGACTATCTGCTTGGCTTGGTAGTTCGACTATCTGTCCTGATAGATCGACTATCTGATAGTTCGACTATCTGTTGATAGGTCGACTATCTGTTCCGTTTTGATAGGTCGACTATCTGTTGATTGGTCGACTATCTGTTTTCTGAGGTAGGTCGACTATCTGCTTGATAGGTCGACTATCTGTTTGTGCTGAATAGTTCGACTATCTGTCCAGATAGATCGACTATCTGATAGTTCGACTATCTGCTCTGATAGGTCGACTATCTGCCGGGGTAGTTCGACTATCTTCTTCGATAGGTCGACTATCTGGATCGTTCGACTATCTGCCCGATAGTTCGACGATCTCCGTGCGTCGGTCGACGATCTCCGAGGGTCGTTCGACGTTTTCTGTCTGCCTTTATATTTTGTATTTATTTATTATATTTAATTAATTAATACATTTTCTGGCTCGTTGTTTTAGTTGTTTTATGATAAAATTTCCAGGCAATATTTGCTCCATCCCTTTTGCCTGAGTCAAATCTTTTTAGATAAAGTTGTTTGTCTTATTAGCTGACATTATATTTTACTTTATCTGCTGTCAGCCCTTTATAGCCGTTAGACTGAAAAGTCTTCTTTTTGCTATAAAGAGTTTGTTTCTGATATGACTTTATTTAGTACTTTATTATCAGATTGCTTCCCGCAGCTTCCTAGAAAAAGGTTTATTCCTTTTATAGAATATTTCTGCTGCAGAGATTGTTTTGTCTTCTTGATATTTACAGCCCAGGTCTCAAGTTTCAGAAGAAGACAAGTAATTCAAATTGAAGAGAGCCGTTGCTTGTTGCTGCTATAAAAAGGATTCTTTTAAGAAGGATTCAAGCTAACTAGTTACCCAGTTATTCGTTTAAGCATTCAAGCCTTCATCAAGATCAAGTTTTCTGCTCTCAGCAATTTCCATCCAACTGAGAAGTGTTAAGCTCTTCTACTCTTCTTCAACCTGAGTTCTCCTGCTTCCAGGAAGTTCAAACTCAGAGTTCTTTTGAAGAAGAAGAAGAAGACAGCTGCTTGAAGATTGCTAATTTTATTATTTATTATCTTCTTGTAGTTTTTCCTTCAGATCTTTCTGAAGAGTTTTCTGCACTGAAGCAAGACTTCACCTGGACATCTTTGAGCCAGGGGGAGCCTTGATTCTTTAAGAGCTCTCTAGCTCAGTGCAAGTCTTTGTGCTTCTCTAATCTTTGTAAAATAGAGAAGACATCTTAACCTTCTTCCCCCTCCTGTACAGGGTTATTACTCCCTTCAAAAGTATCCCTTGGTGGCAGGGCACCTGATCAAAAACCTGTGCTTGGTTTTTAGAAACCTGATCAAAAGTCTAAAGGGTTTCTGGATCTACCTGAAGCAGATCCTGTTGGTGGCAGGGCACCTGATCAAAAACCTGAGTGGATTCCTACCGTGTGGGTAGAAGAGTGGACGTACCCAAGTTGTTTGGGGAACCACTATAAATTTCCTTGTGTCGTCTGGATTCCCTTGTTTAATTCCTGCACTGTGGCTGTGAATAGATATAACTAGGATTGCTAGTTGCTGATTAGGTTTTCCAAGCCTTAACTGTAATTACAGTTAGCTTGAGTTTGTGCACATCACTCGTGTTAGGCTATAGGGTTAATTCTATATCTATAATCTTTTCATTCCGCACTTCACTCCAAGGGAGTTGGGTAGACTATTAAATTTTGTCTAGTGCAAAATTTGATAACTCTATTCACCCCCCTCTAGAGTAGTATCTATCCCTTCACTTTCAAACTTGGAAAAGTTGCACACTGGAGGTCTGGTGCTTGCATATTCTTTGTTCTGTGCCATGCTGTATATATAAATCTAGTAAAGATAAAGAACAAATCTAACTTAGGATCTTTGGTTTAAGGGTTTAACTTGTACAACCAAGAGAACCTCCTCTGATACCAATTGAAAGTGAGGGTTAGCTCTGATATACTATAGAGGGGGGTGGGGGTGGGGTGAATAGAGTATGAAGGTATAATTAAATCTTTTGCAGAACTATAAAGATTATACCTAAACTTAGATACTATATCATAGAATACCAAAGAGAAATAACTGTAAACACAGAGAGAACTAAATAACACAGCCACAGCAAGAACAAAAAAGAAAGGGGCAACAGGACGACACAGGAATTTATAGTGGTTCCCCAACCTGGGTACGTCCACTCTTCTACCACCTTGGTAGGAATCCACTCAAAGTTTTGATCAGGTGCCTGATACCAATGAGCTTTTGATCAGGTGCTCAACAACCAAACCTTAAGTCTTTCGATCAGGAGACTTGCAACCAAGAATCACTTTTGAAGGGAGATGACAACCCTTTTTTACAGTGGGGGATGAGAGAATGATTGTGTGTTCTCTTTCTCAATTCAAACAACTGAGAAGACTTGTGGATTTGATGGTAGCAAAAGCTCCCCCTGAGATATTGACTTTATTTAGGATGATGGAAGCTTTGTTACAGGGTGATAGGCCTCCAGGCTTTCAACTTTAACCAGAAGAGCTTTAGGAACATTTTGACAGATGTAGTATTGTTGTCCTACTGAAAGTTCCTGAGAGTGTCAGAAGAAGACTCTTAATTTGGATTGTTGTTCTTCTTCTTCAGAAATATTTTTCTTCTTCTGGACTAACAGTTGTTGATTTCTTGACTGATCAATTATCTATGCCTCAAGAATTCTGTATATATCTTCGATTGTGTGTCTCTATTTAATAAAGTGAACTGCATGTTCTTTATATTTTCCATGTGGAAGTCCTTTTGAATTTTGAAATTCTTTCTGTAATTAATGCTGACGGCCTTGGAATAATTTGACATTGATTTGTTTCCCCAACTGTCCCTTAGAAAAACGACAGACAATAATTCTAATGAAGACCATAATTAATGCTCTTGTCTAACGGTAATATTCAGAGAATATTAGAGCATTAATTACTCAGGAATCATTGCCACATAATAAGGACAAAAGAAGGAAATATGCAAGACTAGATTCGTCGACCTGGGTCCCCAGTTCGTCGAGCTGAGAATAACTATTCGTCGAGCTGAGATCCAAGATCGTCGACCTCTAAATGCTGATTGATAACTTTCTTCTGTGCATCAGGTTCATTGAGCTGAGATCTACGATCGTCGAGCTGAGTCCTGAGAACTGAGTACATCCAGCTGATCCAAGATCGTCGAGCTGAGTTTAGATTCTTGACTTACTATTTTCTGGTGTAGAGTGTTGAAGTATCAATTTGGCGTTGAGTGAGATGTCCTCTGGCTTTGAGTGTTAAATCACCATTCTGGCGTTGAGTGTAATGTCATCTAGCGTTGAGTGTTAAATCACCTTATCCAGAATTAGTCGACCAGAGAACAGAGTTCGTCTAGCTGAGCTCAGAGATTTGTCTATTAGTTCATCGAGCTGAGCACGACTTTCGTCGACCGGAGATCGACGAACGTAGAACTCTTTTTTATAAATCTTGAATTCTCTAAGTCTTGAGTCTTTGGCAGTGTTGGAGGCTGGTCCTTTGTACTGTTTACTCTAAGGACTTGACTTAGACTCTAGGACACAAACATGACCCTGGTCTATATATGTTGGGTCATATCCTAACTTAGTGAACCTAGCCCAAATCCAACTAGGGATCCAACATGCATCATCTAGAGCGTGGACCTGGCCCCCAAGATGGCATGCTCCTGCATCATCAGGCCGATCTCATGCTGCGTATACATCCGAGCTTTCTTTTTATCACTCGGGGGAGGAGGGACCAATGAGTCGATCCATTGTTGGTTTTGAGCCCTTTTTCTCTTGTTCTCGTCCTCTAGCTGGGCAATACGCGCGTCCATGGCAGCAACGACATCGGCATCTTGAGAAGAAGAAAAAAGTTATGCCGGGAATAAAGCAAAGTGAATGCACAAGCAAGCGAGAAAGATCTTACCACACCAGCTTCACGCAGGGCGAGGTCCTTCTTGGCGGCTTCCAGCTCCTCCTTCAAAACCTTCACCTCTTTGCATAGCTCAGACCGCGCCACGCTGACATCCGCAAGTTATCGCGAAAGGCGGATACCATGGCGCGCTGACATATGCGCGAGCTCGAGGGCGCGGAATTGAGCTCACGAACTCTCATAGGCGAGTGCCTTTGTTAGTGCCGTATCGTAGTAGGCGGCGCTGCTCCGCCCATACATCCCGGAAGCAAATGCATAGGCCTTGCCCGAGACCATCTCGCCCTCTTTCCAGGAGGGGAGTATGGTGGAGATAGAAGCCCTTTTGGCTTCCCGATCCCACACTAGTAGGGGCTCGCTTGCATCATTCAAAACCCTCTCGCCCAAGCTGAAATTCCTGTGGTCCTTGGCTCCGAGCTTCCCTGGTGGTGCCGAGGCCCTACCAATCTTTCCCCCTCCCTTCCTCACTATCCCGCTAGCATCATTGACAAGAGAATCTGTGATAATCTCCTTGCCCTTGCTGAGATCAGTAGTAGTTGGCTTTTCGACAGGTATGGTCTTCTCGGCAGTGCTTGGCTCCTCGGCAGCGCTTGGTTCCTTGGCAACTGCTGGCTTATCGAATGTTGATGGCTTCTTGGAAGGAGGCGGAGATGGCGGTGCATCAGGCTTCTATTTTTTTCCACTTGATCTCGGTGACATCTTCAATGAGCTCTTACATGCTTCCGCGATAGCCTCAGCGCGGGCCATCTCGGCAGAAGATGTCATGCTGCCGGCAGATGGAAGGTTGAGAGGGAGATATCGCACCCTTGCACAGGTATAATAAGTTAGATAGTCCCCAATACATTATAATCTCTAGTGTGCGAATGCGAAAATTACCTTCCCCGACGAGAACAGGCAGGAGCATGTCGACGTTCCTCCTCAAAAAGATAATGTCAAAATCCTTCCCAAGGAGAAATTGTTGGAGATTGGACTCATGGCTGCCGAGACTGGGAGGTAGGTAGGTAGATTCCTCTTGCTGGATCGGCGAGAGGGGAAGGTTGCTGAAGTCACCGGAAATGAAGATGAACTTCTTGACCCAGTTATGGTTTTTGTTTGCGAGACCTTTCTCCTTTAAGTTGTTTTCATAGAAAAAAGCAATCCCGTCCTTCTTGGTGTGGAAATTGAAAAGTTTGCAGAATACAGGGAGGCTGAACTCCATTCGCTCCGACCGCATGTAGCAGGCAAATGCAACTAATAGGGCTATAGAGTTGGGGTTGAGTTGAGCGGGAACTACGCCAAAGTAGCGCAGGGCTTGGCGGATCTCAGGCCATATAGGGAGGCAGAGTCCAACTTCGAAGTGCTCAGGGGGGGATGGCGAGTTCACAAGGAGATAAGTGGTTGATTGCTTAATTGTCTGATGGGCATCACACAGAAAATCCTGGAGTGATGTAGAGATTGACGAGCGAGTGATACTCCTCCTTTGACATTTTGCAGTTCATGAATGGGTAGTCAGCAAATGTGCCGACGCACTTATTTCGACCATCACCTTCCCTTGACATCTCGCTAGAAACGGAAGGAAATGCAAAGGCGCGAGTGAAAGAGAAGGTAAAATGATAAGGAAAGAGTGAAGAGCTATTGAAGGCGATGATTAATGCGATAGATAAGCAATCTATTTATAGGAAATTTCGGGCGGGAAATGATCCAGGCACAAAAGAAGTGCAGATAGCACATTTGTCAGATCTCGCCCCAGGTCCCGCCTTGGCCCCTGGCGAGATCTCGCACTCCCTCACTCATGCTATGGTTCCAAGCAGGTGCAATGACAAAACTAAATGAATCCACAAGAACAAAAGTACATATATAATAAAGACAAAAAAGAAAGCAAGATCAAACAATATACATCCATCGCACATTGTCAACATTCGGCATAAATGCCGGCAGTTATTATTACAGAGCTTATAAAATAAAGCTTGAGCGGGCGGCGAGTGCCGGTAGGCCCATCTGGGTGGCCACTACCGGCGTCCCCGACCTCTCCTTCCCGCCCCAGGCATGGCGCGAGCATAGTAGGTAGAGCGAATGGTCTGGAGTCTCGCTGAGCAAGATTCAACTGATCCTCGGCTCTCACAATATGGAGGTCGGGGTAGTTCGTCCCTTCCCCAGTTTCTCCCCCCAGATTGGCAATCAATTGCATGTAACTATTCTCCAGATTGAGAAGCCACTCCACGACAGATTCCTTGTTCTCCCGCACCTGGTTGGCGATCCCGCGCTGCAGTAGTGATTGTTTCTAAAGTATCTCGACCAGCTGTCGCTTCATTCTCTTGGCATACCTTAGGTCACCTTGGTATTCAGCAATCAAACCCGAAGATGGGAGAGGCGAGGTCTCCTTTTCCTCAATTTCAACACCAGTGGAGATCTCGCAGTAGCCTGCGTTAAACAGTGTTACATGCGCTTGGTTGTCACATTCTGAGTCTACGAAAGCTAACAAAATTAGTTACCTGTTCTGGAACTCGCGTGATTATTAAAAGGACGTCTAGAAGTGCCGGGCCACCCCTCAACGGGGGTGTTGAAGGTTATGTTTCTTTTCCCCAGGCCTGGGGGGAAGATTGTTGGTTTAGCAGGAGGGTCGAGGATAGCATCCGCCAGGGGCAGAGTTGAGGCGAGATCCATAGGTGTCTCGCGGGCAGGGGATCTCGGCGTTAGAACTCTTAATCCCGTAGTCCTAAAAGGGGGAGCTGCGAAGAAAGGAAGGTAAGCTAGAGGATGATGGACTAGAAGTTAGAAGAAGGTTTTCATTTCTCTCACAGGGGAACATCGAGACGAATTGGAGAAGTGATCTCACAGGCCATTTGGCCGTACCCATTCCCCAGCGAGTCCGGTTCAGCGCTCGTCTCCTTAACATCCTTCTCCATTGGCGGATATACAAATAGATACAACGAATTAACATTTTATCTCGGCAACGAGAGGGATGAGCCATTTAATACGAGTGCGAATACCGAAGGAGCCTTAGAAGGGGAAGGGTTCTACAAAGTTGACTCATCCCTAGCCAGGTTATGCTTGACCACTTTGGCTTTCTTCATTTTCGGGGATGATATATGGGCTCTACACGTAAGCCAGGGGTGAGTGAGCCCATAAAGGTCTTGTTCTTGGACTGAGCGACAGTAATGCGGTCTAAAGCTTCCTTTGAGAGTGAAATCTTGCTGGAGTCGAGAGCTGAGTAGAGAAAACTGAGTAAGGCAGGAACCTCCTGCCCATGCCTAGATATTTATATAACTATGTAGGAACCCACTAAAAATTCCCATCCAGGTCAGCATGTAATCAGCAAATACTTGGGGTTGGTTGATTCTTTCCGAGCTTTGAAAAAGCTAGCAAAGATCGGGGATTATGTGCAATCCCGTATTTGCTGGTTAGGCTTTTTGGTCAGGCTCGAGGCATTTCAGAAGGATCTTTAGGTTCACGATAAGTAGATTAATGAGGAAAGCTGGTCCTCATTCGCCCAGGGCCCAAAGAAGGCATTCGTGCAAACTAAAGATGAACATTCAAACCCTTAGGCGAGTGCAATCAACACCTGAGCACTCACCAGATCTCGCACTCTGGAGCGCATGTGAGGTAAGTTCTTTCAAAGTTAGGCAAATGGTCGCCCAACCAGACATTTGCCCTCCGGAGGTGATCGAGTAGGCGAGTCCTCTGACTTCCTGGCACTCACCACATTAGGCGAGTGGTGCCCTCATGGACCACTTGTCCTGTAGGGTCCAGAGGTAAGATTACCTGGATGCCCTTGTTGGCCTGCCAGTAGCCTTTCAGAACAGCAGAGTTATGTTGTTAGCAGGCCAATCGGGACTTCATATAGCAGTTTGTAACAACGGAAGTTGGCTATTTGAAGGCCGCTTTCAGAAAACTATAAATAGACCCAGAGGGGGTACATCAGAAGACATGCTTACTTATGCCCTGGTCTTCTTGCTCTTTCTAAGGTATCCTTAGCTTCAGCACTTAGTTAAGGAGGGGAAGCGCTCTAAGATCATCTGGGTGTGTGGTTGGACCTCCGTGCTAGAGCCTTTGGTCTGTTCCCTGTTCTAAGCTTTTGGTCGTTTGTTTGTGTGAGAGAAGTGTGCGATCACCCTTCCCTAAGGGTGAACTCCACAAAGATCGATTTTTTGGTTTCAACAAGAAAGTCTGGGATAGTTGATGGTGGTGGGACCTGTATAAATCTGGTAAATTGATAATGTTTCTTGAGTGCACGGGACATGTAGCCGATTAGTCCTATGTCTGTGGCGAATGATGCTTAAATGCACATTTTGTTTCCAAAAGAAATATATATTATTGTTTGCAGGGAAGGAGAACCGCAGCCTCGAATGAGGGGTGGGGTTGTAATAATTTGGTCAGCTAATGCTGACCGTTGCTTTGTTTTGCCACATTTTGGTGGTCCGTGCTTATGCAGGTGGTAGAGAGCCAAGTGGAAAGTAGCCGGTTGAAGTACCTTATGTTGCGATTGGCTGGCCCTCGAAGGTCCAAAGGCGAATGTTTACTGTTTTCATGTGCGATCGAGATGTGTGCCGATATATGAAAGATATATTTGTAAAGAAAATAGTTGTAATGCCTTAAGGCCAAGAAATTTGTGTATATATATACCATTAGAGTGGATTTCGATAGTGTACATTCCTGTGTTTGGGTTTTAAAACTAATGTAACTACTTTGGCTAGAATGCACTCTGAGTTAGGCTGCGTAAACATAATGGAATCAATGTGTAACTCCACTAACTGTCCATAGAATATAGTGTGGGCCCCTAGTCGGACCTTCTGTTATATTCTATGTGAAGGATGGGGTGTAACATGACCACCTTATTGCAACCGACGACGAGCACTCCTCTACCGCATCCTCCTCCTTTGATAAGCTCGTCACAACCGACGGTTAGCACCCCCTTGCCACTGCCGCCTCGTTTGCCATCGAGCAATGAAGCTTGCCCAAAAATCTACCTAAAACAAATTACGGCCCCTCTGAAACCTCCCGAGAGATTGTCTTGAGATCGAGATAGAAGGCCCCCGAGTTACTTCCTGCCAAGGACCTAAGGTTGCGATCCTGGAGTTCGCAGATAGGGGCCGACCGCAGAACACCCGGGAGGCTTGTCATCGAGTCAGCGAGAATAATCTCGCCACATCTCTTCCCCTTTCCAATCTTGATCCCCTCGATAAGGTAGATTGCCTGACGCTGAATTAGTTTGACTGCTGATACTCTGTGGCATTAATTTATTCGACTTCTTCTTATTTACTTGGACAGGTAGCCCCGCTACCCTGTAAGTGACTTTCATCGATGCCCTCGGGCTTCCAGGTTATGAGTATCGCCAGGCTTTTGCCCCCACAAACACGGTGTTGGAGGCAAAATTCGACCAACTTACTATCTACGAGCCTCATAACCGGATCTAGGAACTGGAGGTGAGGTTGGCAAAGATGGAAGAGGTGAAACACCAGCTTGCTGCTTATGAGTCCTGTTTTCACATGATCAACGAGTTGGAGTGGAGATAATCAATGACCGATCATCACCTACAGCTTCATCACCAAGAGATGGCGGGAATGCGGGCGAGTATGGGCACCGCGAGACGAATGGAGAGGATGGAGGACCAGTTGTGTTGAGGCAATGATGCAATGGTGGTGGTAAGCAAGCACTACCGTCAAGCGCGTAAGATGGGTTGGGTCGGGCGGCATCCACCTCTTCTCGAACAGCAGCCTCCTAAGACTTAGGATTTTCCGTCTTCTTTTTCTTTTCTCTCATTCGGCAAATTTGTAATAAACTATTCTATGATATTTTTATAATGTGATGTTAAGGTTACATCTTGCATTTAAGCTTGCGATTTATTTTCTGTGTTGATGTTTGTCTTTATTCTGTGATTTCTTGGGTTGTTTATGCAAGTTTCGACAAGCTGGTGATCTTCTGGCTGAATTTACGTGAGATAGGGTTCGTAGTTACTTTCTAAATTTGACTTGTAGTTGGCAACCTTGGCTGATACTCGCGCAAGGTTGTTATACCCCATGGCCTCTGCCTACAAATAGAAGGGGTAGGTGGTCTTTAGTACACTATTGCGATTTCTAAGTCCTTCTTGCGAGTATTTTGGTTCTATCCCTTTCTCGTTAACCTTGCTCGCATTTCTCTTTTTGCCTCTTCTCTATTCTCTACTTGCCTACGAAGATGGTTAGCAATGATGTAAATTCTCACCGATCGGCCCATGCGATCAACTTCACCAAGGCTGTCTTCAAGAAGTCTATTGCCACTGAACGAGATCTGGAGGATTTCTACAAAAGAAAACTTCCTAAGGGATTCTTGGCCAGGCTCCCCGCCCGGACTGAGTGACCTAAAAACCATTCATGAAGGCAAGATTGTCCTTCCCCTCCGTCACTTTGAAGTCAGCATGCGAATTCCTCTATGGTCGGAGTACTGCTAAATTACTGGCTGCCCAGGTACAGGAGAAACGGGCAGTGGTGACTAAATACAGGGAGAACAAAAAGGAAGGCTACAACATGACTGCATGGCTAGGAGGTCAACTATGAGTCTATCCGCTTCTCACCGGCAGCTTCTGTGACAAGGAGATCTGCGGCTAGGATGTTAGGCGGCTAGAGCTTACCGCCAGGACTTGAGAAAATCCAAGAGAGCATCCTTTCTTGGTAAATATGATCCCCACACATTTCGAAATTGCAAAGGAATTTTGGGAATGTAGACTTTACCCTCTAGACTGCGAGCGCAGTAAATTCTCCAAAAGCTATAAATATCTCGGGAGCTAGAGCAGTTTTCAGAAAATAGCTTTCGAGATGGGTCATTTTTCTCCAACTGTGATTAGCATTTTACTGTCTGAAATGTCTGCAAGGAAGAGCATTCTAGTCTGGATGGGCAGTAAGGGTCTAGTCGCCATAAGTATCCAAGCAATGATCCATCTCGTCGCACAGTCGACGAGAAATCCCCAAAGACCAGGATTGCAATGGTAGTGTCGCTTAAGCCGCATCAGATAAGCGAGGTGATACTAGATAGAATGGAGACCTTGAAGTATTATGAGGTTGGACAATCTGCGAGCTTACTTTCCGAGAAGCCCGCGGAGAAGCATCTGGAGCTGCCTGCCGAGAAGGTTGCGAACAAGCCTGCGAGAGAACTGCTTTAGTTGGTGAAAAGGAAGCCTCAGGTAACAATTCTGTCCTTGATTCTCCAGCCCACGACTACTCATGTTGGTTATTGTATCCACAATAGCCTTGATTTGATGAAGTCGCCCTTGAACTAAGATGAATTGAGTTGGTATTTGATGTTGCACTCTAGTTATGTTTTTTAGGACTTTAACTACTAAGTACAAACCAATGCCAGATTACAATTTGTCATAAGACACAGGACTATTCAATGTAATTCCTAATTATGTAAAACATAGTGTTGACTCATGTGTAATAATTCTATTGGGGTGTACTTCATTTCCATGTGCAAATAAGAATAAAAAATTTTCTGCTTGATGGATTTAGGACAGAAATAATTTTCCTAAGAAAAATTTGTCGAGTACTAACATGAAGATTCATTACATTCGTCGAGTTATTACGTGAGCACTTGAGCAATTCGTCGAATATACTCGGGAGTATTCAGGAAGTCTCAAAACCTGTTTTCAGTTTTGGTTAAGTAAAATTAGTCGAGTGATCTGATGATATCTCGTGAACACTCGACGAATTCGCCGAGTACTCTCGAGAGGTCTCGTGATCACTTTACCAAGGAAGTTTTTTATTTCAGATTTCTGCCATGTATTTTACGTCGAGTGGACTCTAGTCATTCGTCGAATAGTCAGAGGTAATTCGTCGAGTAATCTAGAGTTGTCACGAAATATCTCGACGAATGGACTTAGAAATTTTTTAAGTTTCAATTTATTGACGGCTTTCCTTTTGAGGCATCGACCATGTACAGTATACGTAGAGCTTTTTCTTGAAATCTCGTTCTAGCCGTTGGAAGAGGAATCTCTATAAATACCTAAGGGTTATGTTTCTTAAAACCCTAATCATGATCTAAGCCGTAATCGCAAGAAATACTTCTATCGCAATTTCTATATTCGCTAATGGAAGAACCTGATGCCGACCATTTCGATCGTGATTCCTCTTGAAGAAAAGTTTCGACCAGATTTAATTTTTTCAGATTCTCCAAAAATTCTTTCAGATCTTGTCGATTCTCATGTTCATATCAAGTTCTCAAAAGTTTCAAATATCTCTTCTCCTTCAACCTTTGTTTCAAGATTCTCACTCAAGCAAGGAAGAAGACAGATTCTCTCAGACCTAAAGTTGAATTTTTTTAAGTTTTATAAGAAGATTGTTCTGCAATCTATTGTGTTGTATATACCTTTTTACATTTCTTGTAGGAAGTTTTACTTCTGAGTTTTGTAGATCCTAGTTTAGAGGATCGAGTGTAGGAGAGGTTGCTCTCCGAGTTTTGTAGGAGACATTGTCTCCGAGCTTGGTGCGGAGGAGGAGAAGGTATCGGGAGGTGGCAAGAGCCAGGAAGTGCGGAGTGCTGAGCCCAGGAAGTAGGAGCAGCAATAGCAGCCGAGGTGGGGTCATCAGGAGCCGAATAATAGGCTAGGATGGAGGCAGCCAAAGCGGAAAGATCAGGTGTCTAGGAGAGGTTTCCATGGAGGATACCACTGCTAAGGGGGACATGGTCAGTTTAACCCTCCCAGTTTGAGGCGGGGCCAGATGCCTCCTCTCCCCGACCAACATCAGGCTATGATAATAGCCCTGGGGAGGAGGAGAATCAACCGAGAAGGAGGCAATGAGTTAGGGTGGAGTTGCCCTACAGTAAATTCCACCAGTAAGAGGGCCATTCCATGGCCACATGCTCGAAGTTCCTCGAGGTGAGAGGAAACAGGGAGCAGTAGTAGCAGCAGGACCGCTGGGAGGTGCTGATTGAGGAAGTTATTCTTAGGGTAGAGGAGGACAGGTGCAAGGACCTGGCTGATGTTGGAGCCCGAGGAGGGATCGAGGTTATTCATGGGGGAGGGGAGAGTAGAGGCTTCCTAGAAGGCGAGCCCCAACACTATGTTCCATTGGAGCATTGGCTCCACGTCCCAAACCCTACCCCCAGATGAGAAGATTACCTTCTCAAGGAAGGACATGCCAGATCATGAGGATCCTTTCTATGACGTGTTGGTCATTCAGACCGCGATCGAGGGTTTTACTGTCTCTCGGATCCTCATTGACAACAGAAGCTCGGTCAACATCTTCTTCAAAAAGGCGTTTGATGCGATGAAAGTGGAGGTCAAGAGGGTTCTTGCCTCAGACAGGCCTTAGTTCAGATTCTCCGAAGAAAGGAAGGAGGTGGAAGGAGGAGTGAGACTTTATGTCACTCTGAGGGGGCTGTACAGAAACTACAGGTTCGTCATCGTGGATGCTCCTAGCAGCTATAACGCCATCTTCGGATGGCCCCTCATCAGTTCCTTTCACTGCGTACCCTCCTCTTTCCATCAGTTCTTGAAGTTCAGTGCCGAGGGAATCTAGGTTTGGGTCCGGGGAGACCCCAAGGTGGTGAGAGAATGTTACGTGACTCAGGGGAACTCCATCTCCTTGAAGGAGGGAGCCGAGGAGATGGATAGGAGGATGGAGGAAGTGTCCAGGAAGGAGGTTATTGTGGGAGCTGATAAGATAGGGATGGAGGAGGATGATGTCCGCACCTAGGTGGAGGTGGCAGAGGAAGGTCCCGAGGAGCCGGCCGAGGTGATGGCTGTGAGGAAATCTGAGGAGGAGGAGGTACCAGTCCCAGGTGAGGGGGCTGTCAATAAGTGGGAGGAGTAGTCTCGACTGGAGGCTTCAGAAGAGGTGGTGGAAATGGAGGTTCTCACCCATGAGGGGAGGGTGAAGAAAGTTTGCATAAGCGGAGGGTTGATTTTGGAGGACCAGAGGAGGTTGTTGGAGTGAATCCGAAGGAACATGGACATCTTTGCGTCGAGCGCGGCAGAAATGCCGGGGATCGAAGCGGACGTCACCTGCCACCGTCTCAACATGGATCCAGAAAGCCCGTACCATCCAGCAGAGGAAGAGATCAACCACGGACAAGTTGACCAAGCCCATCAGGGAGGAGGTGGCCAAGCTCCTTAAGGCCGGGTTTGTGGCCGAAATCCAATATCCCGGCTTGGTCTCCAACGTTGTAATGGTAAAAAAAGGAGACAACTGATGGAGAATGTGTGTTGATTTTTCTTTGTTAAATAAATCATGTCCTAAGGATTGCTACCCCTTGTCTCGGATCGATGCGCTGGTTGACTTAACCGTCGGTTTTTCTGTGATGAGTTTTTTGGATGCATTTTCAGGTTACCACCAAATCAGGATGCACCCTCCTGACATCAAAGATGTCTCCTTCATCACCGGAGATGGGTGCTACTGCTACAAGATGATGCCCTTTGGGCGGTAAAATGTGGGAGTGACCTATCAGAAGATGATGGATCGAATCTTCCGAGAGAAAAAAGGGAGGAACTTGGAGGTGTATCTGGATGACCTTATGATCAAAAGCAGGGAACTAGACTCACATATTCAAGACCTTAAGGAGACCTTTGGCACCCTCCAGAGACACAAGATGAAGTTGAACCCCTTGAAGTGTGTCTTTGGAGCGAGCAGGGGGAATTTTCTGGGCCATCTCCTTACTCCCGCCGGGGTGGAGCCTAATCCTGACAAGGTCAAGGCAATCATGGAGTTGGGGTCTCTGCGGAATGCTAAGGAAGTCCAAAGGCTGATGAGGAAATTGGAGGGGTTGAGCAGGTTCCTCTCCTAGGCAAGAGAGAAGTTCTCCCCCTTCTTCAAGGCACTGAGAGGGGGACAGAAGTTTGAGTGGTCCCTGGAATGCTAGGAGGCATTCCAAGCCTTTAAGAGGCAGTTGACCAAGGCTCCGCTCCTCCAAGGGCCGAAGGAAGAGGATGATCTGTCCCTATACATTGGGGTCATGATCGAGGCAGTGAGCTTCATCCTGGTCAAGGAAGAAGGGAAGAAACAACTACCCATCTACTACATGAGCCGGGTCTTAAGGAAGGCCGAGCTCCAGTACCCAATCTTGGAGAAGCTGGATTTTGCTCTGATCATCTTGACCTAGAGGCTCCAACCCTACTTCTAGGCACACTCCATCTGGGTGGTGACTGACCATCCCCTCCGCAACATCTTCGAGGGGGTAGAGCACTCAGGGAGGTTGTGAAGTGGTCGGTGGAGTTGAGTGAGTTAGACATATCCTGTATCCCCCTCCTCTCGATTAAGGCCCGAGCGATGGATGACTTTCTTGTTGACTATGTGGTCGAGGTGGCGAAGGTGGAACTCACTCCCCCAATTCCCTAGAAGGTGATGGTGGATGGTTCTTTAGGAAGGCTTTCCTTAGGGGTGGGGGTAATCTTGGAAAGACCCCAGGGAACAAGAATCGAGTAGATGATGGTGGTGCACTTTCCCATCACCAACAATCAAGCCGAGTACGAAGTGGTAATAACAGGGTTGCTCCTGGCCCGGGAGCTGGGACTGTAGGATGTGGAAGTCCTCACTGACTCCATGGTGGTGGCTTCTCAGATCAATGGGGAGTTTTAGGCAAGGGAGCCAACTCTCCAACTATACTTGGCAAAGGTGAAGGGGGTCATTGGCATGTTCTAGACCTTCTCCATTCGACATGTGCTGCGGGAGGAGAACAAGCAGATGGATTGATTGGCCAAGCATGGTCCTTGGGTAGAGGATACCATCATTGACTTGTTCCATCTGTCCATCGAAGAAGGAAAGCTGATGGAGGCGGACAACCACCCCTCGTGGATGGATCCTTTTGCAACTTTCTTATCCACGGGGGAGTTCCCAGAGGGGATGGACAAGAAGAGGTTCAAGAACAAGTCAGCATACTACCTTATGTACGATGGGCAACAATATCGGAAGACCCTCTAGGGGATGTTGGCACGCTGCGTGGCCAAGGGGGAGGCCCCAAGGATCTTGGAAGAGGTCCACTTCCAAGAGTGAGAGAGTCACTCGAGGAGCAGGACCTTGGAAGGAAGGATAGTCAGGCAAGGGTACTTCTGGCTGACCCTGGGCTAGGATGCTGCAGAATTCATGAAGAAGTGCCACAAATTCCAGTTGTTTTCCCCTCCCACTTCAACCAGATCAGCGACTCAGGAGCATCACGATGCCCTGACCCTTCTCCATCTATGGAATACATCTGGTAGGACCCTTCCCTCAGGCCAGCGGTCAAAGGAGGTTCTTGTTGGTCATGATAGAATATTTTTCTAAGTGATTGGAGGTGAAGGAGCTGGCCAAGGTGACCTCCTAAGTAATCCAGAACTTTGTGTGGGGGGAGATCATCTGCCGGAACGGGTTTCCTCGAGCTATTGTCACGGATAACGGGCCTCAATTTGCCAGCGTCGAGTACATCAGTTTATACGGGAAACTGGGGATTGATCTCAGGTTTGCGTCGGTCCATCATCCCAGGAGCAACGTGCAGGTGGAGGCAGCAAACAAGATCATCGTGAACCCCCTAAAGATAAAAGTTGAGAACTTTAAGGGGAGTTGGGTAGAACAGCTTCCTTCACTCCTTTGGGCCTTGAGGACCACCCCCACCACTGCCATAGGGGAAACCCCTTTCAAACTCTCCCATGACTGTGAAGCAGTGCTCCCTATAGAGTTCGAGGTCCGGACACCTCGGGTCATTGAGGCTGAGGAAGGCAGAGAAGAATGGCGGGCAGAAAATGAGGATGAGTTGCGGCTCTCTCTCGACATGGTGGAGGAGCTAAGAGATTTTTCTGTTATCCAGCAGGAAGAGGTTAAATGAAGAATTGTTAAGTATTTTGACAAGAATGTTAGGGTCAAGCAGTTCACAGAAGGGGACATGGTCCTGAAGAAGGTGGATGCGGCAGTAAGATCAGCCGTTGTAGGGAAGCTGAACCCCAACTAGGAGGGTCCATATATTGTAGAGGAAGCATTGAGATCAGGAGGGTATCGCCTCCGAAATGCAGAGGGCAAGAATTTAAGTCCCACGTGGAGTGGTATGACTTAAAACATTTCTATCCGTAAAACATGTACGCCCTTTCCTTTGATAAATATTAAATCTTTTGATCCTCTAACTCTTTTGGCAATAGGACTTGTGGCAGGCCATGTCTATCAAATAGTCCTGAGATGCTCCACTATCAGGCTTCCACCTAGCTTGCAGGGCCGGGATCCTCGGTGGACATTGTTCTTGCTCTAGAGCCAAGTCCGAAGATGCTCCACTGTCAGGCTTCCACTTAGCTAGTAGGGTCGGGATCCTCGGTGGACATTATTCTTACTCTGGAGCCAAGTCCCGAGATGCTCCGCTGTCAGGATTCCACTTAGCTGGCATGACAGGGATCCTTGGTGGACATTGTTCTTGCTTTGGAGCCAAGTCCCGAGATGCTCCACTGTCAGGCTTCCACTTAGCTGGCAGGGCCGGGATCCTCAATGGACATTATTATTTCTCTGGAGACAAGTCCCGAGATGCTCCGCTGTCAGGCTCCAACCTAGCTGGCAGGGCTGGGATCCTTGGTGGACACTGTTCTTTATCTGGAGCAAAGTCCCAAGATTCTCCATTGTTAGGCTCCCACTTAGCTGGCAGGTCTGGGATCCTCGGTGGACATTATTCTTGCTCTGGAGTCACGTCCCGAGATGATCCACTGCCAGACTTCCACTAAGCTGACAGGGACAAGATCCTCGGTGGACATTGTTTTTGCTCTGGATCAAAGTCTCGAGATGCTCCACTGTCAGGCTTCCGCTTATTTGGTAGGGCTGGGATCTGGGGTGGACACTGTTCTTGCTCTGGATCTAAGTCTTGAGATGCTCCGTTGTCAGGCTCACAACTAGCTAGTAGGGTCGGGATCCTCAGAGAACATTGTTCTTGCTTTGGAGCCAAGTCCCGAGATGCTCTGCTGTCAGGCTTTCATCTAGATGGCAGGGCCGGGATCCTCAGTGGACATTGTTATTGCTCTGGAGCCATGTCCCGAGATTCTCCTCTGTAAGGCTTCCACTTAGCTGGCAGGGAAGGGATCCTCGGTGGACATTGATCTTGCTCTATAGCCATGTCCCGAGATGCTCCGCTGTTAGACTTCCACCTAGTTGGCAGGGTCAGGATGTAACGCCCTAATATTCCTAAGGCAGGGAATTGTTCTCTCAAGGTTATCGCCCGAAAGTAGCTAGTTACCGCACTACGATAGGTCCAGTAATAGCGTCGATAGCGTTGACAACGTTGAGAGTATCGAGAGCATTGAGAGTGTCAAGAGCATTGAGTGCACTCAATGCTGGCTTACCACACAACGGTAGTACTACCATCGGTAGTACCGGGGAATTAATCTAGAAGAGCCCTCGGGAAGCTATTGCCCGACGATATGGATACCACTGGCAATAGCTAGGTAAATTTAATTTGCGAGGCTCTCGTGATCTTGCCGCGTGGTCGTAGAAGTTATCGCGCAGTGATAGCAGCGAATTTAAGGTCATAACCGACGATGGCTAGCGCGCAGCGTTATCATCCTATCATGCGGCGATAGTGATTCTGTAATGGTGTGGCCACGTGTCGGCCTGTGATTGGAGGGCCTGGGCAGTTACACGCGATATGAGGTGGTACTGCGTAGTAGTAACTAGTTACTGCATGACGGTAACTAGTTACTGCGTGGCGGTATCTTTAAATATATGTCTGGTTCGACCGTTTTCTCTTCTTTATTCTGGAATTGGAGAGTTGAGCCTGGTTTTCTGGAGGAAGAGTAACAGCGGTGTAAGAAGGGAGATCTTTCCACCGTTTGTGTTTCGGGTCTCGGATTCGCAAGGCAAGTTCGGATTTGCGGAGGCAAATTCGGAGCGGTCGTTTTCAACCGTCTGTATTTTTCCCATGGCGCCAAAGCGTATACCAAGGGTAACGATCCACTTCCTTGGACATGTGAAGTCCTTTGTTGTGGCATTTGAGGGTAGACGCTCCACGAACACGTGGGAAGCGTTCTACCGATGGGTCGATCCGTGTATCCCCATTAGTTTATATTTAGATCTGGAATCAAAGTACGGAATATGCATGCTGTGTGAAGCCCATCCCGTCGGGTTGGTCATGATTGGTGATGTTATGTGTTTCGTATGCCGGAGATGACTCCTTGATAATCACGTAGATTTCAGAGTATGCAGATGACTGCAGTGAGAATACTCTAAGTATTCTTCGGGAAAACACCAAAGAAAGGGGAAGAAAGGATAGTCTTACCCCTACCGCGCAGTGGTAATTCTACCATGCAGCGGTAGTTCTACAGCCAGCGGTAGCTCACTGTGAGCTATATATTGTTTAGAAGCCTATCTCATGGAGACATGAGGGCTATTATTGTGAGGCTTGTCTCATGGAGACCTGGGGGCCGTATGTTGGAGCGTGAGCTTAATCTGCTCAGCTTTGGTGGCCGTGTGAGCTAGCCTTGGGCATAACCTAGTTATGCATTTTGTGATGGGAAAGGGGACGCTGAACCCATGCCATGTATCAGCCATAAAGGTTTCATCTTTTGGCGCATGATGGTGTAATCAACGGGCATCGGCTGAACTGCACCCACTCTATTGCGTTCGACTTGGAGTGAGTTAGTGGCATGTATCCGGTATGGAGCGCCTTGACTTTGTCGTAGCATAGAGAGAGGGAGACTTTGGCTCTGGCCATGGGAAGTCATTTAATGCTCATAGATGCCGTTGTGAGAACGGTGGTGGGACCTGAAATCTCAGCCCACCCATAATGTGCCCTGAGTGCATGGGGTGTTTGGTCGGCAGTGCCAACGCGTGTGGAGAATGTTGCTTAGTTTGCACCTTCTAGTGCAATATTTTTGCTGATACTAATGCCTGCAGGGAAGAAGCACCGCAACCCCGAGTGAGGGGTAGGTTCATTATAATTTGGTTAGCTAATGCTGAGCATTTCTTTCGTTTGCCACCGTTTTGGTGGGTTTTTGCTTGCAGGTACAATGGAGCAAAGTGAAAAATAGTAGGTTAGATCCCAGGATAGCTATGCCGGCCCTCAAAGGCCAAAAAGAATAGCTAGCATTTACTTTTAGCTCATGTGTGACCGGCCTGCGTGCCAAAGTATGGAAGACATTTACTTTTGAGTAAACATTTTAAGGCCTTAATGCCAAGACTTAAATTTGTGTATTTCAGTACTCATTCCTAGTTTATTGTTTAGCGGACATTCATGTTAGTATGGGTTCTTTTTATAACCTTTCAAATTACTTCTGCTAGAATGTACTCTGTGTTAGGATACGTTGTATTGGATGATGGGTTCAATTAGTAACTCCTTGGTCTGTCTATATTATATGACGTCGGGCCCCTGCCAGACCTACTACTATATGCTTCCTGAAGGATATGGGTGTACAACTTGGTATTAGACTCTGGTGTCGGTCTTTCTTATTCAAATTCATGAGAATTTTATTTTAAGGTCTGGTGAGCACTTGTCTGTGCGTTACCGTCATAACATAAAAGAACCCATAAATGCCCACTTAGGAATGAAAATACACATGTTTGGGGAACCGAAGTGTTCTTATGATTGCGTTTTGGCAATCTGTTTGTCGCCTAATTGAGTGTTTTTATAACTCTAGGTGATAAGGAGCGGTGCAGGGCCGTCGCAACAACAGCACTCTACGGAGAGTAGTGCACTTAACGATGTGCCTGTGACCCATACTTCTGCTGAAACCATACAGATGGTAGCAGAAGAAGTGTTCGCTATGATTAATGCACAACTGGTACATCAAGTACATCCTCCTACCCCTAGCGTAATGGAACCTATGGTAGTGGATCAGGGAAAGAGATATCCCTAAGCCGGCATTCAGTATACGTTATGGGCATTACGAGTTTACGGTCATGCCTTTAGAGCTGACTAATGAGCCATCCACGTTTATGGACTTAATGAACCGAACATTCAGGGAATATCTGGATCAGTTCGTGATAGTGTTCATTGATGATATCCTCGTGTACTCCCAATCCGAGTTTTATCATGCAGAACATTTACAAATTATTCTGGAGACCTTGAGAAGTAGCTGACTATATGCCAAGTTCTCGAAGTGTGAGTTATGGCTTTCTTCGGTGGCATTCCTTGGTCAAATTATTAGCGGTGAGGGAATTGCAGTGGATCCGACGAAGATTGCTGCGATACGGGAGTGGCCTGTATTGTCTTCAGAGGCGGAAGTCCGGAGCTATCTGGGGCTTGCCGGCTACTACAGGCACTTCGTGGAGAACTTCTCGTTGATAGCATTACCCCTCACAACCCTGACAAGGAAAGATCAGAAGTTTGTCTGGTCGACGACGTGCGCACAAGCATTTGAAGAGCTAAAAGGTCGTCTGACCACCACGCCTATTCTTTGTTTTCCTTGTTGGGCAGAAGGCTTTGAGATATACAACGACGTCTCTGGAAGCGGCCTAGGCTGTGTTTTGCCATAGCATGAGAGTGTAATAGCATTTGGATTATGCCAGTTGAAGGTGCATGAGAGGAATTATTCGGTCTATGACTTGTAGTTAGCGACCGTGATATTATCTCTAAAGCTTTGGAGGCACTACCTTTATGGTGTGAAGGTCGATATCTATACTGACCAAAAGAGCTTGATGTATCTACTAGATCAGAAGGACCTAAACATGCGACAGCGGAGGTGGATGGAGTTCCTGGGGGACTACACCTTCAAGATACACTACGTGCCTGGGAAAGGTAATGCGTTTACAAATGCATTAAGTCACAGAGCTCCCACACAGGCCAATTGGTTGTCAATGCATGACGAGCATTTGGTTCGAGATTTGGAGACCTTGGAGATCTCTTGTGTTGATAACAGGTCTAGTGCTGAAGTTTAGTTGAACTGGACAGAAGTGCAATATGACCTGGCTGATCGGATCTGGCAGGCTTTGGAGATAGATAATAGCATGGAGCGGTTCATGGATGAGGCTTTGGATGGGTCAAATGCCCAATTTACTACCAATGATTGGTTATTATAGAAATACAGTCGTTTGTGCGTCCTAATTGTGGGTAATCTACGAGAGGAATGTATGTACGCAGCTCATCATAATAAGTACGCGATTCACCCGGGGAGCACAAAGATGTACAAAGATATGAAAATATTGTTCAGGTGGCCGGGACTGAAGAAGGACATAGCACTTTATGTGGCGAAGTGTCAAACATACGCCTTAGTGAAGGCGGAGTACCAGAAGCCCGGAGGATTCTTGAAGTCTTTGCTTATACCAGAGTAGAAGTTTGACGATATTTCCATGGATTTCGTACATGGTTTACCGAGGTCTCAAAAGGGAAACAACGCCATCTGGGTGGTCGTAGATAATTTGACGAAAGTGTCGCACTTCATCCCAAATAGGAAGGATGATTCAGTTGATAAGCTTGCAAAGTTGTATGTAGATAACATTGTACGACTACACTGTGTGCCCCATAACATCGTGAGTGATCGAGATGGGCGCTTCATGTCCAATGACTGGAGGTTGGTGCATCAACCAAGCTGAAGTTCAGCACAACCTTTCATCCACAGACGGATGGTCAGACCGAGACGGTCAACAGGACGATGGAGGAAATGCTTCACATGTGTGCCCCGAATTTTGGTAAGAGGTGGGAAGATCACCTGTATATGATTGAGTTTTCTTATAATAATTGCTACCAGACGAGCATTCAAATGATGCTCTACGTGGCCCTATATGGTAGGAACTACCGTAATCCGTTATATTGGTTGGAGACGGGTGAGTCAAAGTAGTATAAGCGGAGGAAGTCGACGATGCATCTTTGATTATACGAACAATCCGTGAGCGGTTGCTGGTTGCTCAGGAGAGGTAGGCTAAGTACTATAATTCCAAACACAGGAACGTTGAGTTCGTTGTGGGCGATTTGGTATATTTGAAGATTAATACTTTCAAGGGTGTCTCAAGGGTTCGATGCTTGAAGAAGCTGAGTCCGATATATCTTGGACCGTTTGAGATATTGGAGTGAATTGGCGAAGCAGCTTATCTGTTGAAGTTATCAACGGAATTGCGTGGTCTACATGATGTATTCCATATATCGGTGTTGCGTAAGGCGGTGCAAGAGCCTACGCAAGTGGTTGCTGCAAATAAAGTACCGGTTGATAGTGGGTTGATAATGAAGGTCAGGCCCATTCAAATTGAGGATATAGAAGTAAAGCGACTTCGTAATAAAGTGATCAGGATGGTCAAGGTCCGGTGGGAAAACTGTGGCCGTGAGGAGCTTTCATGGGAGCGGGAGCAAACCATGAATTCAGAATTCCCCGAGTTATTCAATAGAGGTACAAAGATTAAAAGTTGATTTAATTCTCTAGTTTCTTGCATGACTTAATTTTGGGACGAAATTATTTAAGTGGGAGAGATTTGTAACGCCCTAATCTTCCTAAGGCAGGGAATGGTTCTCTCGAGGTTATCACCCGATGGTATCTAGTCACCGCACGGCGATAGCTCTAGTGATAACATCGATAGTGTAGACAACGTTGAGAGCGCCGATAGCGTTGAGAGCGTTGAATCCACTCAATGTTGGGCTTACCGTGCTGCGGTAGTACTACCACTGTCGAAAGTCGGGAAATTAATATAGAAGAGCTCTCGGGAAGCTATCGACCGTGGATTGGGATACTGCTGGAGATAGCTAGGTCAATTTAATTGGCGTGTCTCTCGGGATCCTGCCTCTTGGCGGTAGAAGTTATCGCGCAGCGATAGCGGCGGATGTTGTGTCATAACAGATGACGCCTAGCGGGCAATGTTAGTATCCTATCGCGTGGCAATAGTGATTATATAACGGCATGACCACGTGTCGGACTGTGATTGGAGGGCCTGGACAGTTACACGCGATACGAGGCGGTACCGCACGACAGTAACTAGTTACCGCGCGACGGTAGCTTTATATATATGCCCGATTCGTCTGTTTTCTCTTCATTATTCTGGAATTGGAGAGTTGAGCCTGGTTTTCTGGAGGAAGAGAACCATCGCCAGAAGAAGGGAGATCTTGCCACCGTTCGTGTTTCGGGTCTCGGATTCGCAAGGCGAGTTCGAATTTGCGGAGGAAAAGTTGGATAGGTCATTTTCAACCGTATGGATTTCTCCCATGGCGCCAAAGCGTATACCAAGGGAAACGATCCTCTTCCTTGGACATGTGAAGTCCTTCATTTTGGCATTTGAGGGTAGACGCTCCACAAATGTGTGGAAAGCGTTCTCCCGACGGGTCGATCCGTGTATCCTCGTTAGTTTGCATTTAGATCCAGAATCAAAGTTTGGAATAGGCATGTTGTGTGAAGCCCATCCGAATGGGTTGGTTTGGATTGGTGATGCTGTATGTTTCATATGTCGGAGAAGACTCCGTGATAATCACGTAGATTTTGGAGTCACGAGGTGTGCAAATGAATGCAGTGATAGTACTGGAGGTAGTCTCCGGGAAAACACTCGAGAAAAGGGAAGAAATGATAGTCTTACCCATACTGCGCAGCAGTAGTTCTACCGTCGGTGGTAGCTCCCTGTGAGCTTTGCATTGTTTAGAAGCCTGTCACGTGGAGCCCTGAGGGCTATTGTTGTGAGGCCTATCTCGTGGAGACCTAGGGGCCGTTTGTTGGAGCGTGAGCTTAATCTGCTCAGCTTTGGTGCTCGTGTGAGCCATCCTTAGGCATAACTTTGATATGCGTGTTTTGATGGGCAAGGGGATGCTGAACCCACATCATATATCGACCATGAAGGTTTCGGCTTTCGGCGCATGACGGTGTGAGCAATGGGCATCAGCTGATCTGCACCCACTGTATTGCATTCAACTTGGAGTGAGTCAGTGACATGTATCCAGTTGGGAGGGCCTTGACATTATCGTACAATAGAGAGAGAGACTTTAGCTCCGACCCTAGGAAGTCATTTAATACTCAGAGATGCTATTGTGAGAACGGTGGTGGGACCTGAAATCTCAGCACACTGATAATGTTCCCTGAGTGCATGGGGCATTTGGTCGGCAGTGCTAACGCCTATGGCGAATGTTGCTTAGTTTGCACCTTCTGGTGTGATATTATTGCTAATACTAATGCCTGTAGGGAAGAAGCATTGCTACCCCGAGTGAGGGGTGGGGCCGTTATAATGTGGTCAGATAATGCTGACCGTTGCTTTTGTTTGCTACAGTTATGGTGGGTTGTTGCTTGCAGGTGCAACGGAGCCAAGTGGTAAATAGCGGGCTAGAGCCAAGGATTGCTATGCCAGCCCTCGAAGGCCAAAGAGAATAGCTAGCGTTTACTTTTAGCTCATGTGTGACCGGCCTACGTGCTGAGGTATGGAAGACATTTACTTTTGAGTAAACATTGTAAGGCCTTAAGGCCAAGACTTTAATTTGTGTATTTCAGTACTCATTCCTAGTTTGATGTTTAGTGGACATTCATGTGAGTATGGGTTCTGTTTATAACCTTTCAAATTTCTTCCGCTAGAATGTACTCTGTGTTCGGATACATTGTATTGGATGATGGTTTCAATTAGTAACTCCTTTGTCTGTCTATAGTATATGACGTCGTGCCCCAGCCAGACCTACTACTATATGATTCCTGACAGATAGGGGTGTTACACGGGATCCTCGGTGTACATAGCTGTCACCCCAGATTCAGGCCTCGGGCTGCTCTTAATACCCAGCATAAGGCAGTTGAAATTGAGCTTGGGATAGAAGCTGAAGGAAAAAGGTCGCAAGGAAAAACAAAGAGTTGGTCCCAGCAACCTCCAGGAGAGCTGGTAGTGGCAAGTAGAGATCTCCACAATACTAAAGGGGTGACGCTATCTAAGCAAGGAATAGTTAAAAATGGTGAGCCGAGATCTCGGTAGAAGGGTGAGCCTAGGCAGTCCTCAGCAACTACACCCCATCCCGTGGATATTTTACTTGGGAAATTTTGGGAAATATCCTGGTTTGGAAAGGGTCAATAAAGGAAGGGATCTCGCAGGAGAGCTGGTTGGTGGCGAGTCCAGCGTGGCGAGTAGTCTACTTCCTGTTGCTTAGGGTTGGCGAGATCTCGAGGTCCCGGCGCGGGTACGCATCCTAACTCAGCAAATACATTCTAGCGGTGTGTTCTATCCTAGTGGGGTCGAACAGTGAGGGGATGACTGGTGCATGTGAGCACAATACAAAAAGTGGACAGAAAGAAAATTTTTGTTAAGTCCTTTTTCATTGATGTATGTTATTACAAAAAGGGGCCGTCTCGCGATAAGATTACAAAGAGGGGGGGGGGGGAGAGGATCATTATAGAAATAAAAAAGAGAATAGCGCAAGTTTAGCTCTCGCCCTCCCCTCCATATTTGCGATCATCCTTATAGCCCGACACCCTTAAAGAGCGACTCAAAGCTCTTTTCCTTCTCGCTAGGGGGGAAGAAGGCAGGAACAAATCTGGCACGAGGTCCTTCACTGTAATGTTGTCGCAACCCTCCATCAGTGCCTACATATCCCACATGATCTGCAGGGTGTATTCGGTTGTGCTGATGGAGTTGACTCGCAGCTTCTCGGCGACCTCAGCCTCGATAAACACCTTCTGTATCAGCGTTGAGATGCCCAACTCATTATGATAGAGTGGAAGGATGATATCCATCAACCGGGTGAGCTTGCTCAAGAGGTCCTTTGATAGCTCGCGAACAGACTCATATTTAGGTGGTTGGTTTGATGAGTCAACCGTCACGGACTTGCTAAAAGCGAGTTTTTAACGAAAGGAGACAAGTGCACCTATCGCATGTAGTACTCGATATTCGGGAAAATATCGAGGTCATATTGTTCTCGGGATCGGGTTGATTATTCCTACTCCTCCAGGAGGACTATTATTTTACTAAAAGTAAGGTGGATTTTTGTTTAACTAAAGCGGGAAGAAAAGTAAGCTGAAAATCACTTAAATTATTCGATGACGGGTTAACGCTCGAAACCGAATCAGATTAAGACAAACAACTTTTAATAATTATTGAATTTAGTTTTCAAATTAATAAAAGGCAACTTGGCCGTGGAGGTTCCATAAATATGAGCACAACTATCTCTAGGTAATATCGCTCACCTGAACATTAAGACTATTTGACCGAACGCTAGTCCGACGAAGGATTCCTCTTAATGCCCGCTTTACGCTAAGAACCCCGCTTTTAAGTAGGGAACCAAATCCGGTAGAACTACGCTTCTCCTCTCTTGAGGGTATGTACGTAATTCTATTTACCCAAGGGGGATCGGTCCATACGCACGGCCTCTCGGCTAGCTAGCGTATGGATAACGGAAATAGAGCCCACACATCGATATGTGGTCCTACGTGTCGTTAACCCAGGGCAAACCTTAAGTCCTAAAATTAAAGTGAAAATAAAGAACTATAATTATTTCAAATCATTTTTTATATCCCAATGCTCTTTGATGCCTAGGGCTAAAGATAATTAGCGACTCATCAGAATGGGGACGGCTTTATAGTTTTGATGAGGCGCGAGTTCAAGACTAAATGCTAAAGGGTTATAAGAAGAAAACATAAACAACACAACATTAGAAAAATTGATAAGCTAACTAAAATGAGAACTCACGCACGCTTCAAAACCAGAAATAAGATAAATAAGGGCAAGTCCTACTCAAACGAGTAGGCGGGAAATTAGAGTGCCATTTAACTCAAACGAGTAGGCGGGAAATAAATGCATGTACAAGTTCTACTCAAACGAGTAGGCGGGAAATTAAAGCGACATTTAACTCAAACGAGTAGGCAGGAAATAAATGCGCGCACACACGCACTCTATATGAATTGAAAGAAAGCAATAAAATTATCTCCTACACACACACACTCTACATGATTGAAAGAAAATGATATAATAATGCATGGAAATTTATCTCATACACTCACACACACTACATAAATTGAAGAAAGCATTAAAAATTATTCTCATATACTCACACACACAAATTAAAAAATAAAATGAAAGTTAGCTACAAATTAAAACAACTACTTTTTCATACTTAGACTTTACCAAAAACACATAAAAAGAACAAATAAAAATTTAAAGAGCAAAAGTTCAAAACAAAGCAAAAATTCAAAGTTGTACAAAAATTAAAGTGATTACATTTTCATTCTTAATAGTTCATGAAAGTGATAGAAAAGTTGAAATAAAATTTAAAAGAACAAAAATGTTTTACAATCCTAAAAAAAGCTAAGTAAAAAAAAATAAAAAATACTTTAAAACCTCTTTTACAAATTCATAAGAATGAAATTTAAAACACTAAAAAAAAGACATGGAGAAAAAGAGAAAAACTTAACATACAACATTTCATTTAGAAATAAAATCTATAACAAAACCTAACATAGAGACAAATTAAAAACATAAAAAACAAACAAGTTACTCTCATACACACACATACACACACACACTTTTCTTAAAGAGAAATACTAAGAAATACAAAGGGATAAAAAGAGAAAGAGATAAGCCACCCAAATGAATTTTCATACCATGTAGAGAGAGAAAATCCAACATTTTTATTATCATAATGAAAATATTACAAAGCTAAAGCTAAAGCAAAGATAAACATAAAAGGGAGGGGGGGGGGAGAAATCTCCTTACATTGCAAGTGAATCCACAAGGGCAGCCCACAAAACACACTAAAATGGCTCAAAAAAGTGAACCCTCAGACATTACAGAAAATTTTTATTTATATACAAAATTTCGGGAGTGACACGCCCTAGTCACGGGCGTGTAAGTCAAGCTTGCTTGCGAAGTCGAAATCTGGCGAGCTGGCATCATTCTGGAAGCTTCGGGAACATAACACGTCATCGTCACGGGCTTGTCGGGGGTGTGTCGGGGGGCATGACTAGACAGCTGGGTGGAGGAAGTCAATTTGATATTTGCTGGTTAGAGGCATTGACTGCCGACATTGACACGGGCATGTCGGGATGGACATGGGCGTGATAGCTTGCATCGTGTGGAGAACGTCGAGCTCAGTTTGAAGAAGTTCGAGCTGAGGTGTTGACTGGAAACGTCGAGCGGTCGACACGAGCGTGTCATGCATGTCACGAGCGTGACATGGTCTTTTGGTTGCTGGAAGTTGAATTTTTCTGGAATCAAAGTAACATGCCCAGGTCACGAGCGTGACCTATTTGACACAGGCGTATACTAAGAAAATTTGACATTTTCTGAAAAAATTAAGAAAAACAAAATAAAGTAATGTTAGAAGAAGATATACTAAAGGAACATTTTATTAAGTAATAAAAGCTAAAAACAATGAAAATATCCTAAAACAGCATAAATAAAGTACTATAAAATATGAATATTTACAACTTATCAAATACCCCCATAATTAATCTTTTGCTATTCTAGAGCAAAAGTTTGAAATGAACTTATAAGGAGTTGAAAAAAACTCTAAGTTTAGCTACTGCTAAAATTCATTACAAGAGAGATCTAAATAAATATACGGGGTGTAAGAGTTAAGTACTAAAATTATGTAGATGATTTAAATAGCGCAAAAGCTTTGGCCAAAAGACTTCTTGATGTATTCAAATAGGAAGCAAAAATTATAATGGTTAGCTTAACAAAAAATAGTTTGGAATTATATGAACTTTAGCTTATAGGAGTTTTACGGGAAATAATGCAATTTAGAAATTATGCTCTCAAAAAGTTTTTTAATTTTATTTTAGAATCATTGAAATTGGCTAAGGGGTTGATGTTGGTTTATGAAGAGGGCTTTGATTTAGAGGTGAGATAATTTTTTCTCAAACCTCTAATATATATATATATATATATATATATATATATATATATATATATATATATATATATATATATATATATATATTGATTTGGATGTTTAGGAAAATGAAATCTTATTTTCCATAACATGTAATTTTTTGAACAACTTCATATTAACCCAATGTATATGCGTAGGAGTAATGAATTTTATCCTCTTACTCCATGACATATAATCTTTTTAAATATTAGATGCCTATGTTTACGGAATGAAATATTATTCTCATTGACATATGTTCTTTTAAGGATAAAATTTTTATCATGCCAAGTAAGTCATTATAAATAAGGGGAGAAAAGAAAACTAGATTTTTAATTAAAAATTTTTTGAGAGCAACTTTTATAAATTGTACGTTCCAATTTTTCAGAAAGCTAAAAGTAAGCATAATTGATTTCTATAGTCATTATTTTCTAACATAATACACGTGCTCCTATCAATAAAAAATTAGAAGTAGTGCCTAAAACGAGTTTGCTATTTTTAACAAAACATAATGAATTCTTTAAAACTTAACCCTGGCTATTTAAATTTTTCAATCAATAATTAACAAATGAATAGTGAATAAAGAATTAATAAAATTCACATATAAATAAACTCAAAACAAAATTTTTGGATAGCAAGAAAATTAAGAATGGTATATTTGATTTATTTGTTTCATAAACTATTTTTTTTTGAATTTTTGAGGTTATTATCTTTTTTGGTATTTTTGTATTTATTTCTTTAATATATATACATACTAAAGAAAAGAAAATGCGAAAATAATTTTTTTTAGATTTTTAAGTTTTGGCTTTATAGTTTTTTTGTATTTTTAAGAAAAAATTTCATTCTATTTACAAAAATTGGGAGAAAAAGAGAAGTTATTTACAAGAATAAGAGAGAAAAGGAAGGGGGAGAGAGAAGAGTATTTACAAAAAATATTTACATGAATTTATTTACAAAAAAATATTTACAAAGGAAAACTAAATATTTTTGGAATTTTTATTTTTAAAATTTTATTTTTTTGTTTTTAGTATTTTTAGAAGTGCGGGAAATAGAAGTGCAGAAAGTAGAAAGTACGGAAAATATGAAAACACCCCCATACTTAGTTCCAACATTGTCCCCAATATTGCAAGCTAAGTATACGGAACGAGAGAAAAAAATAAATGCTATATATACAGAAAAAAGGAGGGAGGCTAGAAAACGTCCCTGATATGTGTTCGGGGAAGCCTGTTTAGAAACCCTGCATTATTAGAAAAAGTAACAAAGAAGATAAGGAGAGAGCGAAAAAGGTAGACGTGGGGTGCCTCCCAGGAGCGCTTTGTTTATAGTCGTATAGCTTGATTATATTGGTGGGTTTATATATCGAGGAGGGTTATGGTTTCATTATGCTCGATCACTGGGTCGCCCGCTATGTATAACTTTAACCGATGACCGTTATTTTAAACCGATGACCATTTACTTTAAACGAACCTCTTTCCTGGTGGGAGACGAGTACGACCCCATATGGAAAAACTTCTTCAACTTTGAAGGGACCAAACAATTGAGATTTAAGTTTACCCGGAAAAAGTCTAAGACGTGAATTATAAAGAAGGACAAGATCGCCCGAAGAAAAAAATTTTGGGGACTTGATTTTTCGATCGTGATATAACTTAGAACGCTCCTTATAGAACTTATTGCTCTCGTAAGCGTTCACACGCCATTCATCGAGCTCGTTTAGTTACAGTTTTCTATTTTGAGCGGCTAAGTTAGCGTCGAGGTTGAAGAGTTTTAAAGCCCAAAGAGCGCGATGTTCTAGTTCTACGGGTAAATGGCACGCTTTGCCATATACTAATCGAAATGGAGTACAACCAGTTGCGATTTTGTATGCCGTACGATACGCCCATAACGCGTCGTCAAGTTTAACGGACCAATCTTTCCTATTTAGTGAAATGGTTTTTTCTAATATGCGATTAATTTCTCGATTTACTACCTTAACTTGGCCACTTGTTTACGGGTGGTAGGTGCTGGCAAGTTTGTGTGTGACTCCATATTTAGTTAACGTCTTAGCCATTAGAGTGTTAAAGAAATGCGTTCCCCTAGCACGAACAATTGTACGAGGCGTGCCAAAGCGAGAAAATAGTTTTTTAAGAAATGTAACGACGACTCGCGCATCGTTGGTGGGGAGAGCTTGCGCTTCCGCCCACCTCGATACGTAGTCGACCGCCACTAATATATATATATATATATATATATATATATATATATATATATTTGAAAGACGGAGGTAGGGGGCCAACAAAATATATTCCCCATAAATCAAAGACTAAATAAATTTTGGGTCATCTCGTCGCGTCGAGAGATGTTACCCGACTGTTGACAGCTATCGCATGCGCGCACAAAATTATGAGCGTCTTTGAAGAGAGTGGGCCAAAAGAAACCCGCCTCTAGCGCCTTCCGCGCGGTCCGGTTGGCTTGATAATGCCCACAAGCTGGACCCTCGTGGCAGTGCTTAAGTATTTGCAAGCACTCCACACCCGCAACGCATCTTCAGACCGCTTAATCCGCGCAGATATGAAAAAGAAATGTGTCCTCCCCAAAGAAAATTTTCAAGTCAGAAAAGAATTTCTTCTTTTGATGACTTGAAAACTCGTTTGGAAGCACCCGCACGACTAAGTAATTTTGCTAAATGTGCGAACCAAGGCGAAGATGAAGAAGAATTATGAATGGTTAGGAGGCGTTCCTCGGGGAATCTGTCATTTATTTCAGATTCAACGAGCGCTTCCGCACCCGGATTTTCTAAATGGGAGAGGTGGTCTGCTGCTAGATTTTCCGCACCCTTCTTATCCCGGATCTCCAAATCAAACTCTTGTAAGAGGAGAATCCATCGAAGAAGGAGGGGCTTCACATCATTTTTAGCTAATAAATATTTAAGGGCGCAGTGATCGGTAAATACAATAACTTTAGATAACGTTAAATACAAGAGAAACTTATCGAAAGCGAAAATGACGGCTAAGAGTTCTTTTTCCATCGCCGTATAATTTACTTGTGCGGAAATGAGCGTCTTGCTAGCGTAATAACTTGGATGAAAATGTTTTTCTATGCGTTGGCCAAGAAAAGGCAATATCACTAGCATTACACATAATCTCGAATGGAAGGGACCAATTAGGGGCCACTAAAATTGGTGAGGTGATAAGTTTTTGTTTTATTAAATTAAAGACAGACTCACATTTGCTACTAAAGATGAAACGTGATTCCTTTTCCAGGAGGTGAGTTAGCGGCTTTATTATTTTTGAAAAGTCTTCAATAAATCGTCAGTAAAAGCCCGCATGGCCTAAGACACTCCTAATAGATTTTACGTTTGTTGGTTGCAGAAGTTTTTCTATGATTTCTATCTTGGCCTTATCTACCTCCATCCCCTTAATCGAAATCTTATGACTGAGGACCAAACCACCTCGGACCATAAAGTTGCATTTTTCCCAATTTAGAACAAGGCTTGTGTCCTCGCACCGTTGGAGGACACAATCTAAATTTTGAAGGTAATCGGGGAAAGAGCGTCCGAAAACAGAAAAGTCATCCATAAAGACTTCCATAATGTCCTCTACTAGCTCGCCAAAGATCGCTAGCATACATCTTTTGAATGTAGCTGGCGCATTGCAGAGTCCAAATGACATTCTTCGGTATGCGAAGGTGCCAAACGGGCAAGTAAAAGTTGTTTTCTCTTGGTCATCGGGGGAAATAGTGATTTGGAAAAACTCCGATAAACCATCAAAAAAACAATAATATGGATGACCAGATAAACGCTCAAAAATCTTGTCCAGAAATGGTAGTGGGAAATGGTCCTTGCGGGTGGCATCATTAAGTTTTCTATAATCGATGCACACTCGCCAACCCGTAACAGTACGAGTTGGGACGAGCTCATTATGCTCATTTACCACTACGGTTAGACCGCCCTTCTTGGGCACGACATGCATGGGACTAACCCAGACACTGTCTGAAAATAGGGTAGATAATCCCCGCATCTAATAACTTAATAATCTTGGCTTTAACGACGTCTTTCATGTTTGGGTTAATACGTCGCTGTGGCTGAATCGTTTTGCGGCAATTATCGTTAAGAAAGATCTTATGGGTGCAAAAGGGGGGTTAATCCCCTTTAAGTCAGAGATTTGCCACGCAATTGCGTGGCGATGTTTAAGTAAAACTTCCAATAAATTGAAAGTCTCCAAATCACTCAAGTCCGAAGAAATAATAACAGGAACCGTATCGCCTTTTCCCAAAAAAGCGTATTTGAGTAATTCAGGTAAGGGTTTAAGATCTAGGGTGGGCGATTCTTCTAGCGAGGTTTTAATTCCTATGTCTTTCGAACAAATCGGTTCGAAAGGCAAGTCTATAGAGGTATCCTCATCGCATTTAAAATTTTCGAGCGCATAAATATCATCATTTAAAAATACGGACTCGAAAACGGGAGAAGAACGATCTCCAAAAAAGGTATCTAAATAATAGCTGAAATCGTCGCTCGATGACGAATTGTCCATCGAGGGATTAATAGAGAAAGTAACTTGATCATCTCCTACCTAGAGGAGAAGATGACCATTACTAACATCTATTAGTGCGCGGGAGGTGGCGAGAAAAGGGCGACCGAGTATTATTGGTACCTCGTCGTCCTCTTCTATGTCTTAAATGACGAAGTCTACTGGAAAGGTAAACTTATCTACTCGGACAAGGACGTCCTCCACTACCCCGATAGGGAACTTAACCAAGCGATTCGCTAATTGGATGCGCATATTCGTAGGACTAGGAGTACCCAAACCTGATCGTTGAAAGAGCGAGAACGGCATCAGATTAATGCTCGCGCCTAAATCTGCTAAGGCGTATTTTACTAATATATTGCCAAAAAGGCACGGGATGAAAAACAGTCCCGGGTCCTTTTGTTTTGTGGGCAATTTATTAGTAAGGTCCGCCGAGCAGACAACATTGAGAGATATATGCGAAATATCCTCTAATTTACATTTATTAGAAAATAATTCTTTTAAAAATTTCGTATATTTAGGCATTTGCGAGATAGCCTCGCAAAAAGGAACATTAATTTGAATTTGTTTTAATAATAAAATAAATTTTTCGTATTGCGCGTCCTTATGCTCGTTACTTAACTTATGCGGATATGGCAAGGGCGTATTTGAAATAATTTTATTTTTTAATTTTGAAAAGATTGCGTAATCGAAGAAGAGGGAAGAGGGGTCGGAGGAGAGATATGTACCTGCGGATCGATCCATTTTGTATCGACCACCTCCTTACTGCTATGGAGGGTTATAGCATTGAGGTTTTCCCGAGGGTTGGGCTCCATATTTCTTGGCAGTGCCCCTTGCGCTCGTTCCGACATGAGTCGCGCCAATTTTCCAACCTGTAATTCAAGATTTTTTAGTGATCCGGTGATGTTCTAGATATTGGACTCGTTTGACGCGACATATTTATTAAAATTTTCCTCCACCAAAAATGCTTCAGAGGAGGAGGCGGAAATACGGGCGCAAAAGAAGTAGGAGGGCGCTGTACATTGTTCGGATTGCTCCATAAAAATTCGGGTGGTTCCTCCAACCCGGATTATAGTTATTATTATAAGGATTGTTTTGGGGGAAGGAGGGATGAACCGAATTTCTCATATAGTCCACGAACTCATCGACTATGCAGACGTTAGAGGGGGGAAGATTATTATTAATAAAATGAGCCCAAGGAGAAGTGGAGGATGAAGCAGACATCTCCTCCACCTGCTTTGTTAACCTTTCAACTTGAAGGGACAACAATACCGTGACATCTAGTTCAAAAATGCCAGCCGCTTGCTTTGGGTGTCCCTGCGGGACGTTCCATTGATAGGCATTCATAGCCATCTCTTCAAATAAAGCCTGGGCGGCTTCGGGGGTCTTATTGTTCAGGGTTCCCCCGGCAGCCGCGTCAATCATTTGACGCGTCTAAATATTATGGCCATTATAAACGATTTGTACCAACAACCACGTTGGCAGTGCGTGGTGCGGGCACCTGCGGAGGAATTCCTTAAAGAGCTCCCAAGTCTCATATAGAGACTCAGGATTGTTTTGAACGAATGACGAAATGTCCGTCCGCAATTTTGCATTTTTTACGGGCGGGAAATACTTCGTCAGGAATCGCTCTGCCAACTCAGCCCTGGTCATGATACTTCCTCGCGGGTGGGAAATTAACCACGCCTTAGCTTTGGATTTTAGGGAGAAGGGAAATAAGCACAAACGAATGGCATCATCAGTGACACCATTAATTTTAAATGTGTCGTAAATCTCCAAAAAATTGGACAAGTGGATATTTGGGTCCTCATCCGGCAGTCCATCAAACTGCACAACATTTTGGATCATTTGGATTACCCTTGATTTTATTTCAAAATTATTCTTCGCCACTGCAGGACGAACAATACAAGACCCAGTATCATGTAGGTTAGGCCGGGCGTAATAAGACATAGTACGCTCGCCCACTGGGCAGGGTTAGGGTTAGCCATAACTACGGTGGAGGGTTCTCTGATAGATTCTTCGGGGTCCAAAAAAGAAGTTCGGCAATGAGATCGAATACGCGCAAGGGAGCGTTTGATCTCAGGGTCGAAATCACAATTTTCAGACTCCGAGGGTTGTCCACAGGTCATGCACCCTAAAATAAAAACTAAATAAACTATCTTTTCCTCTTTTTAAATTGATTTTTAAAGTTTTTTAGGTTTTTAAGATATTATATTTTTTTGGGTTTTTAGAAAATAAGTAAAAGAAATAGACTCTGGAATTCGAAATAACAACTCAAGACTCCCCGGCAACGGCGCCAAAAACTTGATGGCCCACAAACAGACTCTTATTTAGGTGGTTGGTTCGATGAGTCGACCATCGCAGACTTACTAAAAAGGGAGTTTTTAACGAAAGGAGGCAAGTGCACCTATCACATTTAGTACTCGATATTCGGGAGAATATCGAGGTCATATTGTTCTCGGGGTCGGGTTGATTATTCCTACTCCTCCAGGAGGACTATTATTTTACTGAAAGTAATGTGGATTTTTGTTTAACTAAAGCGGAAAGAAAAGTACGCTGAAAATCACTTAAGTTATTCGATGACGGGTTAACGCTCGGCACCGAATCAGATTATGACAAATAACTTTTAATAATTATTGAACTTAGTTTTCAAATTAATAAAAGGCAACTTGGCCGTGGAGGTTCCATAAATATGAGCACACCTATCTCTAGGTAATATCACACACCTGAACATTAAGACTATTCGACGGAACACTAGTCCGACGAAGGATTCCTCTTAATGCCCGCTTTACGCTAAGAACCCTGCTATTGGGTGGGGAACCCAATCAGGTAGAACTACGCTTCTCCTCTCTTGAGGGTATGTACGCAATTCTATTTATCCGAGGGGGATCGGTCAATACGCACGGCCTCTCGGCTAGCTAGCGTATGGATAATGGAAATAGAGCCCACACATCGATATGTGGTCCTACACGTCGTAAACCCGGGGCAAACCTTAAGTCCTAAAATTAAGGTGAAAATAAAGAACTTTAATTATTTCAAATCATTTTTTATGTACCAATGCTCTTCGATGTCGAGGGCTAAAGACGATTAGCCACTCATCGGAATGTGGACGACTTTATAGTTTTGATGAGGCGCGAGATCGGGACTAAACGCTAAAGGGTTATAGGAAGAAAACATAAACAATACAACGTTAGAAAAATTGAAAAGCTTACTAAAATGAGAACTCACACACACTTCAAAACCATAAATAAAATAAATAAGGGCAAGTCCTACTCAAACGAGTAGGTGGGAAATTAGAGCGCCATTTAACTCAAACGAGTAGGCGGGAAATAAATGCATGTACAAGTACTACTCAAACAAGTAGGCGGGAAATTAAAGCGCCATTTAACTCAAACGAGTAGGCGAGAAATAAATGCGCACACACACGCACTCTACATGAATTGAAAGAAAGCAATAAAATTATCTCCTACACACACACACTCTACAAGATTGAAAGAAAGCGATAAAATAAAGCATGAAAATTTATCTCATACACTCACACACATTACATAAATTTAAGAAAGCATTAAAAATTATTCTCATATACTCACACACACAAATTAAAAAATAAAATAAAAGTGAGCTACAAATTAAAACAACTACTTTTTCATACTTAAACTTTACCAAAACACATAAAAAGAACAAATAAAAATTAAAAGAGCAAAAGTTTTTCAAAACAAAGCAAAAATTCAAAGTTGTGCAAAAATTAAAGTGATTTTATTTTCATTCTTAAGAGTTCATGAAAGTGATAGAAAAGTTGAAATAAAATTTAAAAGAACAAAAAGGTTTTACAATCTTAAAAAAAGCTAAGTAAGAAAAAATCAAAAACACTTTAAAACCTCTTTTACAAATTCATAAGAATGAAATTTAAAACACTAAAAAAAAGACACAGAGAAAAAGAGAAAAACTTAACATACAACATTTCATTTAGAAATAAAATCTATAACAAAACCTAACATGGAGACAAATTTAAAACATAAAAAATAAACAAGTTACTCTCTCACACACTCACACACACACTTTTCATTTAAAGAAATACTAAGAAATACAAAGGGATAAAAAGAGAAAGAGATAAGCCACCCAAATGAATTTTCATACCATGTAGAGAGAGAAAATCCAACATTTTTATTATCATAATGAAACTATTACAGAGCTAAAGCTAAAGCAAAGACAAACATAAAAGGGAGGGAGGATAAATCTCCTTACATTGCAAGTGAATCCACAAGGGCATCCAACAAAACACACTAAAATGGCTCAAAAAAGTGAACTCTCGGACATTACAGAAAATTTTTATTTATAGACAAAATTTCGAGAGTGACACAGCCTAGTCACGGGCTTGACAGGGGGCATGTCAGTCAAGCTTGCTGGCGAAGTCGAAATCTTGCGAGCTGGCATCGTTTTGGAAGCTTCAGGAACGTGACACGTCATCGTCACAGGCGTATCAGGGGCGTGTCGGGGGGTGTGACTAGACAGCTGGGTTGAGGAAGTCAATTTGATCTTTGCTGGCAGGAGGCATAGACTGCCGACATCGACATGGGCGTATCGGGATGGACACGGGCATGATAACTGGCGTCAAGTGGAGAACGTCGAGCTCAGTTTGAAGAAGTTCGAGCTGAGGTGTTGACTAGAAACATCGAGCGGTCGATACGGGCGTGTCAGACATGTCACGGGCGTAACATGGTGTTTTAGTTGCTGGAAGTTGAATTTTTCTGGAATCAAAGTAACATGCCCAGGTCACGGGCGTGACCTATTTGACACGGGCGTGTACTATGAAAATTCGACTTTTTCTGAAAAAATGCATAAAAACAAAATGAAAGATAGGGTAAGCTCTGAAAAACTCTAGAGGGGGGGGGGTGAATAGAGTTATTAAAATCTTTTTGATTTTTGCTGAAATAAGAAGTCTTTAATAAAATATTTTACTATGATATAAGTGTATGAGTGTACAAGTGCAGCAGATGAACTAGAGAAAAGATTACTAAGCTACACAACAAAACATATCACAGCACAAGCACACCGGAAGATCACAATCACAAAGACAACACAAGAAATTTTATAGTGGTTCTCCAAACTTGGGTACATCCACTCTTCTAACACCCTAGGTAGGAATCCACTACAGGTTTTGATCAGGTGACTGCCACCAATGAGCTTTTGATCAGGTGCTCAAAAACCAACCCAAGTCTTTTGGAAGGAGACTTGCAACCAGAATAATTTTGAAGGGAATTAAAACCCTGTACAGAGGTGGGGAAAAGAGGTTGATGGAAGTCTTCTTTTCTCAAGTCAAAATGAGAAGACTATATGGATTCTGTGGTGTTGTCAAAGCTCCCCCTGAAATCTTGAATGGTTCAGGAGTGGAAGCTTTTCTAAGGGTGAGTAGGCCTTTTGCTATATGATCAACTCTCCAGAGATCCTTTAATTGATTTGAATATTCTTGTCACTTGAGATCCCTGAAAACAAAGAAGGTGAAGAAGAAAGACTCTTGATTGTGATTGTTGTTCTTTCTTATTCTTTTGAGAGCAGTTGATTTCCTGAGAACTATATGCACTGCACTTTTTCTTGTTTTTCTGCTCTGTCGTGTCACTTGCTTGTTGATTTCAAAGAGTTTCTGTATTTTTTTTTCTGGCAGAGAGATTATCAGATTGATAACTGCCTCAAGGTCGAATTCAAAAACCTGCAATAAATACTCAGCCGAAATTTGGGAAATGAAAACGGCAAGTATGCTATCATATATTCTATTCTATGTCTGTCCCGAGTTATAAACAATTAATTCCATGGAGGATATTTGCAATCAATGCTGCCAATAATGGCTCGATTCAAAGAATATAAGTGCATTGATTATCCAGGGATTTAACGGCCTATCATAAAATAAGGAGACAGAAAAGGAAAGAATAAATAACAATATGTCTTGCAGTTTTCGTCGACCAGAGAACAGCTTTCGTCGACCTGAGCTTTACGAACAACTGCACTGCATAAACTGACAGATTCTGTGCTCTAAGTTCGTCGGCTTGAGAATGTGAAATTAGTTGAACTAAGAACTTGGTCAAACTGATGGCATTGAGATAATAGTACATCTGGCGTTGAGTCGTTTGAGAGTGTTGAGTCATTGATAGCGTTGAGAATGTTGTGTGATCTTTGGCTCTGAGTCAGCTTTGGGTTTGAGTGAACTATGGCACTGAATCCATTATGGTGCTGAGTGATCTTTGGCATTGAGAGTTGAAGTATTAGTCGACCTGAGAACAGAGTTTGTCGAGCTCAGCTCAGAGAATTTATCTCTGAGTTAGTTGAGCTGAGCACGACTTTCGTCGACTGGAGATTGACTAACGTAGATCTCCTTTTTATAAATTTTGAATTCTCTAAGTCTTGAGTCTCTGGCTGTCTGTTGATGGCAGGTCCAAGTGATGTTGACTCTAAGGACTTGGCCAAGACTCTAGAAACACATAAAACTTGACCCTTATATACAACATGGGTCACACCCTAAGAAGAGAACCTAGCCCAAATCACCTAGGGGTTCTAACAATCTCCCCCTATTTGTGTGAGGTTACTTCAAACAAAAATAGAGAAAAATCACAGGACAAAAGAAAGTAGACATAGCATAACACTAAGATAGCTGATAGAGTAAATAAGCTATCAGTACCTTTATAAAGCTATGCACCCAAATTGTTCACAATAAAAATAGAGACAGAAAATAAACAATCTAAATGTCCTTGAGAGAATCGGAAGATTTAGCAAATTTAATTAATCTGTTAGGATCTTGTGCTTGCCTCAGTATTATAGTCATATCTGCATCCCCAAGTGTCTTTTGAGAAGTAGTTCTAGGAACAACAGCTTCAGGATGTAGATGCATGTATTCTTCAGCATTAAACAACTTTCTAACTTGATATCTTTCAAATTACTTCTTTCTGTAGCTTGACATTATTGAAAATTGAGAAGGATCCTGACCCTTTTCTCTGGATTGCCTTATCTGAGAGAGAGCCACAGATTCTTTGAATCTAGCCATTCTGGTAGTTTGGCTAGTCTCAGGATTATAGGCTAGAATTGGAGGTCCTTCAGGGCTGTTTGCTTTGCCAGGAGATGAAGGAGGAGAGAATGTTGGCTTGGGGGGAAACTGCTGAGCACTGGATGAACTTCTCGAGGAGAGTTGATGTCTATGTTGGTGATGACTGTCTCTAGAAGATTGAGAGGGTCTTCCTTGTCTCTGATAGGTTTTGGTGAATATAGGCTTGAAAAGTGCATCTGAGCTTTGAGAAAAGGTTCCTGAAGCACCTAGAGCTGGAGGAGGAGGAGGATCCCTTTTAAATTTTTGTGGAGGAGGAGAATATCTTATGATTTTCTTCCTTGCCTTCTGTTCATTTTTGGATAGCCACATCCATGCTGGCATACCCTTATATGGAGTTATATTGTGCAGAATATAGTAGAGAGTGTAATTTGTTGGGTTGCGTTTTGGAGCAGAAGGAGGAGGAGCTTTTCTTTTCTTGGAAATTTTCTTCCTCTTTGGATCCTCATCAGAGTAAACATCATCATCATCATCATCATCATCATCATCATCATCATTAGAAGATTGGGGATTGTCATACATATCATCAATCTGGCTTATTACATCCTTGGGGATTTCTTTACTTACTGGAGTGGGGACAATTTCATCCTGAGTTGCTTTAGTTTCCATGGCAATGTCTTGAGCCATAATGTCATCTAGATTAGGGAGAGGGCTATCATCCATGATATAGGATGGCCCAGGAGGGTTAGATCTTTGATCAGACAATATTTCTGGAGGAGCTGTCAAACTTTTCTTTATAATGTCTAACACCTCTGAGCTAACAGGAGGGGTGTAGCACACTATTGCTCTTGATGATAGAATGTGAAAGGTAAAATAAATATAGGATCCAAATATTTTTAGCAAAGCTACTAGATTTACTTTGGGATTGATAATATAGACCCTTCCAGGCAGAATTTCTGGCAAACTAACTTCGTGAGTATTTAACACTACAATATCTGTACAGTGAACATCTGTCTCCATGTCTAATTCAAGAAAATTTAGGACATCTATTTCCATAGCAGCTTCTATTCCTGCTGCTAGTACAACTGCTGTTTGTTCTGTTGTTGCTTCTTCTTCTGCTGCTGTTGTGTCCATGTCCTGTTCAGCTGGTTCTTCTGCTGCTGCTACTTCTTCATGAAGTATCTACCCCTGCCTGGTTTCAGTAGGATCTGAAGCCAGTCCCTCAAATGAAGAGGGAGAAGAAATTAGGGTAGAGATTTGGGCAACTAGAGATGATATGGAGGCAGCTAGAGGAGAAATAGCCTCAGCTATAAGAGATTTGAGGAGGGGTGTGAGGAGAGTGATGAGGGGGGTGACAAGAGATGGATCCAGGTTTGGAGAAGTGGATGATGGGGCAGTATCTGGTTGAGTGGAAATTGCAGTTATTGGGGGTGAAGGTGGAATGGAAGTGTCTAGAGGGGAGTCATGTTGAGGAGAGGGAGTGTTCAGTGGAGATGAGAATAAATTGAAGGATGGGAGGTTAGCAAGATGAGATAGGAGAGGGGATTGGGTAGGTGTAGGTATGGATGTATCAGGCTGAGGCAAAGGATGAGTTGATGGTATATGTGTAGGGGAAGAAGGAATTGGAGATGCTGGTGGTGTTGGGGTATGGATTAGAATGGTAGTGGAGGGTGGGGTTGGTTGGACTTGTGATTGGGATAGATCTTGAGGAGCAGGAGGTGGTGGAGGGGTCGAGAGGATCTCTTCAGTTGGGTGGAGAGTGGCTGGTGCATCCATTGTACTTTCAGAAGTTTTTGTGGAGGAGGAGATAGCCTTAGTTGGCTTTGTGATGGTCCTCTCCCACTTGCTAAAAAGAGCACAAGTGAGCCTCTTAGAAGAATTAATGGATATGGTCGAGGAGACCAGGGATCCTGCAGCCTTTTCCTTGAGGAAGATCCCTAGGATCTTTCCAAAACACACCTCTTTCTTGTTGTTCTTCTTTTTGATCAGGTCGAACAAGATTAGAGCCCAGTTCACAGATTTCTTATTAACTATGACACACATAACCAGGAACTGATGCTTGGTGATGTATTCGTGTGTAGTGTGCTTTCCTAGCAGTGCTTTCCCAGTTATATCGGCAAGAAACTTATACTCGGCAGACAACAGTTTCTTTAGTAGTTTATTTGGGGTGTCTCCAGAATAACCCAATGTACTTAGCATCAAATCATACTCTTTAGAATCTATTTATAATTCATCCTCACCATTTTTCAGTCCAAAAATCTCGGTTAAAATATCGGGGGTAAGAGGAATAACGTTACCCGCGATGGTTCCAGTCATTGTATTCCCATCTGAGATAGCTGTATAGACCCACTCTCTGATCTCTATTACAAATATCTTGATGCGAGTGGAGAGCAGAGACTTTAGTTGTTTATCTTCCATGAGTTGTAGAATGTCCAGGAAGATTTGATCAGAATACTGGAAAGATTCAAAGTCCATATCGAAACCCGAGTCGAACTTCATAGCGGCAAGAGATCCTGCGGAAATCGCCATAAGAGCACCTGTAAAGGAAAACGAAGATCAAGTGCAAAGGGAAATGAAAGCTCGGGACAGAGGTCGAAGAAAACCTAGATATAAGGTTTTCCGGAATATGAAACGACAGACTCCGTTCCACTAGAATTAAGAATATCTTCGATCTGAGGTCGACGAAATAATTTAGAGTTAAACAGTTCGTCGATCTTAGTCAGAAGAGTTGAAGACATTTCGTCGATCTCTGGTCGACGAAAGTTTTTCGAAGTAAGTTCGTCGATCTCAGGTTGACGAAAATCACTTCACCAAGAGATTTCGTCGAGCTTAGGTCGACGAAAAACCTCAAGAATAGTTATCAGTTTGTGGATCTCAGGTCGACGAACAGAGACAATTCTTTGACTACAGACAGAGCATTAGATTAAATCCTGACCATTTATCATACCAAGCTGATTGACAAAGAACAGATGCTTGGATGAGTCCAATGGCTTAGTGAATATATCTGCTCTTTGCAAATCAGTAGAGATAAATTCAAGTTTAATCTTTTGTTTGTCAACACAATCTCTAATGAAATGATGTCTAATGTTTATATGCTTAGTTCTAGAATGCAATACTGGATTTTGTGCAATTGAAATAGCACTTGTATTATCACATAGGATAGTTGAATTATTTAAGTTGACACCATAATCCAGTAGTTGGTTTTGTATCCACAAAATCTGTGAACAGCAACTGCCTGCAACCATATATTCAGCTTCAGCAGTGGATGTTGAAACAGATGTTTGCTTTCTACAGAACAAAGATACAAGTCTGTCACCAAGGAACTGACAAGTTCTAGAGGTTCTTTTCCTATCTACTCTGCATCCAGCATAATCAGCATCAGAAAATCCAGTTAACACAAATGCTGATTCTGTTGAATACCAGAGGCGTAGATTTGGACAACCTTTTATATATCTCAAAATCCTTTTTAAGAAAATAAGGTGAGATTCTTTAGGGTTCACCTGGAACCTAGCACAAAGACATGTGACAAACATAATATCTGGTCTGCTTGCTGTTAAATACAGTAGGGATCCAACAATGGCCCTATACCTGGTCTGATCAACTGGTTTTCCAGATTCATCAGCATCTATAACAGTATTGGCAACCATGGGAGTTTTCATAGCAGAGGCATCATTCACCCCAAACTTCTTAATAAGCTCTTTATCATATTTAGACTAAGAGATGAAGATCCCTTCAGGGGTTTGTTTCACTTGGAGACCAAGGAAATATGATAAATCACCCATGCTACTCATCTCAAACCTTGAGTGCATTAAATTAGAAAATCTTTTGCACAAATTGGGATCAGTAGAACCAAAAATTATATCATCTATATATATTTGTACTAAGAGAATTTTATCATGATGAAAATTTGTAAAAAGGATTCTATTTACCTTGCCTCTTGAAAAACCATGCTCTAAAAGAAAGCTGGATAAGGTCTTATACCAAGCTCTTGGAGCTTGCTTTAACCCATAGAGAGCCTTATGCAATTTAAGAACATATGAGGGATGAGATGGAGAGATAAAACCTGGAGGTTGTTCAACATACACCTCTTCTTTGAGTTCTCCATTTAGGAATGCACTTTTCACATCCATCTGGTAGACTTTAAACTTTTTGAATGCTGTATAAGCTAAGAAAATCCTTAGAGCTTCAAGTCTGGCAACTGGAGCAAAGGTTTGATCATAATCAATCCCTTCCTATTGCATGCATCCTTGAGCAATGAGCCTTGCCTTGTTCCTCACTATCATACCTTAGGCATCAAGTTTGTTTCTGAATACCCACTTAGTCCTAATTACTGGATAGCCCCTAGGCCTTGGAACTAAGTACCAAACTTTACACCTCTCAAACTGGTTGAGTTCCTCTTGCATTGCAGTGATCCAGTTTGGATCTTGCTCTACATCAGATATGGATTGAGGCTCAATTTGAGAGAGAAAGCAGGCAAGCATCACATCAGGGTTGAGTTGATGCCTTGTCTGCACTCCTACTGATATGTCCCCAAATTACTTGAGATCTAGGGTGATCCCTATATGTGACAAGATCATTAGGTAGAGTTGGTTCATCAACAGTTATTTGATTTAATTCTTCTTGTGGAATTATGTCAACTGTTAAAGGAAATTAAATTGCTTCCACAGTCTCTTCTTCACTTTTAGCATCTGATATAGCTTGTGGAGAGGGATGTGATTCAACCTTTGAGGAAAGGTTTAGATCATCCAAGCTCTCACACAAATTTTGTACCTGCAGATTCTTGTTGGTAGAGATGTCTCTCTCCTTGTAAAACATATTAGATTCATCAAATATCACATGCATAGATTCCTAAATTTTTAATGTTGATTTATTAAACACCCTATATGCCTTGCTGACTTGGGAATATCCTAGAAAAATTCCCATTGCAGCCTTAGCTTCAAACTTTTTAAGATGTTTCTTGTCATTATTGTGAATATAACATATACATCCAAATACTTTAAAATAGGTTATTATAGTTTTCTTACCTTTGAGTAGTTCATAGGGAGTCTTAAGCTTTAGTTTATGTATTAAGCTTCTATTCAGGACATAATTTGCTGTGCTTACTGCCTCTGCCCAATAGGAAAGAGACATGTAAGCAATGTACCTGAAGCAATGTACCTGCAGCTTCAATGAGTGTCATATTCTTCCTTTCAACTACCCCATTTTGTTGAGGAGTTCTAGGAGCTGAGAAATAATGTCTGATACCTTCCTTCTTACAGAACTCTACATAAGAAGAGATTCAAACTCAGTGCCATGATCACTTCTGATCAATGCAACTTGAGTAGAGTACTCAATCTATAAGTTCTTGAGAAAATCTGTGAGAACCTTAAAAGTATCTGACTTAGTTCTCAAAAAGAAAACCCATGTGAATTTTGAGAAATCATCTACAATAACTAATGTATAAGACTTTCCTCCTAGACTTTGTACAGCAATAGGGCCAAAAAGGTCCATATGGAGCAAGTACAAGATTCTAGGTAAATCACTCTTATTAATGGATTTGAAGCTAGATTTAGTATGCTTGCCTAGTTGATAAGCCCTGCAAAGGCCTTCCTTCTTATAGGGACCAGAAGGTAAACCTCTAACAAGATTGTCCTTAGATAACCTAGCTATATTTTTATGGTTTACATGTCCTAGTCTTTTGTGCCATAAGCTAGTTTGAATGCTGACAGAATTGAATAAGCAAATTTTAGATTTAGCTGATTCAAAATTTACGAAGTAGATGTTACCTTGTCTAATTCCTGTTAAAACAGTTGTGTTGTTTAAAGAAATAAGACATAAAGAGTTAGTGAAGCTTACTTGATAACCTGTATCACATAGTTGGCTTACTGATATCAGGTTATGCTTAAGACCATTTACATAAGTCACTTTCTTGAATGTGACCGTTCCACAATTGAAATCTCCATAGCCTTCTGTCAGTCCAAAGCCTGAGTCCCCAAAGATTACTTTAGGTCCAGTCTTGGATTTATAGTTGATTAGGAATTTCTTGCAACCTATCATATGTTTAGAGCAACCACTGTCTAGGTACCACTTATTTTGAGTGACACGATTCTCTTCTACCTGCAAAGAGGATTAGTAGTTTTTGACCCAGGTTACCTTGGGTCCTTGTTGTTTGACATAACTGAAACTTGAAATAAATGAACATTCAGGTTGATCCTTAAAACCTAAAGGATGATACCTTTAAGGAGGTATGACCCACTGACTAAAGGGATTAAAGGATTTATAAGTTTTTAGGTTACTCTAGTTATGAACTGAGTTTGACAAATTTGAGTGTGTTCGTCGACCTGATCTCGACGATCTGGGCTGAGTTCTTCGATCTCTGCTCGAAGAATGGAGGTATCCATTCTCAGAGCCCCAGAAATGTTGATCTCTGGTCGATGAACCATACTGATTTCGTCGATCCCAGTTCGAAGAACAGTTTACATTATTATTTGCGTTCTGGGTTCGTCATTCTGAGGTCGACGAACCATACTGTTGGAACCCTAGGTTTTGATTTGAGTTCAGTCCTCTTTTTCTGTTTCTTGACCCAAGATTTATCTATGGTCAAAGGTTAGTTGATAGGTTAGATTCTCTAGTTGTGTAGAATTGCTTTTCCAGATGAATATTTGGTTAAGTAGTTTTTCGTTCTACTATAGTCGAACGTCGCTCGACTATCGTCTATCGGCTGATCGACGATCGTCTATCAGTTGGTCGACGTTCTGTCTGCGTTGATAGCTCGACTATCTGTTGATAGGTCGACTATCTGTTTGCTTTGATAGTTCGACTATCTGTCCTGATAGTTCAACTATCTGATAGCTTGACTATCTGTTGATAGGTCGACTATCTATCCGCTTGGATAGTTCGACTATCTGTCCTGATAGTTCAACTATCTGATAGCTCGACTATCTGTTGATAGGTGGACTATCTGTCCGCTTTGATAGTTCGACTATCTGTTGATAGGTCGACTATCTGTGTTGCTTTGATAGTTCGACTATCTGTTGATAGGTCGACTATCTGTGTTGCTTTGATAGTTCGACTATCTGCTTGGATAGTTCAACTATCTGATAGTTCGACTATCTATTGATAGGTCGACTATCTGTTTTGTTTGATAGCTCGACTATCTGTTGATAGGTCGACTATCTGTTTTTCTGTGATAGGCCGACTATCTGTTTGATAGGTCGACTATCTGTTTTGTTTGGTAGTTCGACTATCTTCTTTGATAGTTCGACTATCTGGATCGTTCGACTATCTGTCCGATAGGTCGACGATCTCCGTGCGTCGGTCGACGATCTCCGAGGGTCGTTCGACGTTTTGCTGTATGTCTTGAGTAATTTTGTCGTCTTCTATGATGTGACTAATTTCATACTTATTTTGGCATATTTTATAAAAGATTATCTGAATAAATTGTGATATTATTTTCATGCAATATCAGTTCCATTCTTTATGCATAAGCTAATCTTTTTCTGACAAAGTTGTTTATCTTATAGCTGAGATATGTTTTCTGCTTTATCTGCCACGCTATCCTTTATAGCCGTTAGACTCAAAAAGTCTTTCTTGGCTGTAAAGAGTCTTTTCTGATGTGACTTTCTCTAGTTTTATTTCATCAGAATTATTTGCAGCTTCTTAGAAAGCTTTATCCTATTATAGGATATCTGCCTGCAGTATTTTGTTTTGCTTTATGCTTTTTGCAGCCCAGCTTGCAGAGTTCAGTAGAAGACAAGATTCAAACTCAAGTTAGAGCCGTTGTTGCTGCTGCTGCTATATAAAGACTTCTTTGAAGAAAGAAATCAACTAGTTCTCACACATTGAAAAGCTAACTGCAGCATTCAAACAAAAAGCTTACAGTCTCCAACTGCTCTCAGCTCATTCACATCTAACTGAGAAGAAGCTTTAGTTCTTCACTCTTCTTCAACCTGAGTTCTCCTGCTTACAGGAAGATCTTCACTCAGAGCCTTTTGAAGAAGAAGAAGAAGAAGAAGATAGCTGCCTGAAGAAGAAAATCTTATTTCATATTATTTTATCTTCTTGTAGCTTTTTCCTTCAGTATTTTCTGAAGTGTTTCTGCACTGAAGCAAGACTTCACCTGGACGTTCTTTTAGCCAGGGGGAGCCTTGATTCTTTTAGAGCTTTCTAGCTCAGTGCAAGTTATTGTGCTTCTCTAATCTATTGTAAAATAGAGAAGACACCTTAACCTCCTTTCCCCCTCCTATAAAGGGTTATTACTCCCTACAAAAGTATCCCTTGGTGGCAGGGCACCTGATCAAAAACCTGTGTTGGTTTTTAGACACCTGATCAAAAGTCTAAAGTGTTTCTTGATCTACCTGAAGCAGATCTTGTTGGTGGCAGGGCACCTGATCAAAAACCTGAGTGGATTCCTACCTTGTTGGTAGAAGAGTGGCCGTACCCAAGTTGTTTGTGGAACCACTATAAATTCCTTGTGTCGTATGGATTGCTTTGTTTAATTACTTGCATTGTGGCTGTGATTAGATCTTAACTAGGTTTGCTAGTTGCTATTTAGGTTTCCAAGCCTTAACTGTAATTACAGTTGGCTGCCTTGTTGTGCACAACACTTGTGTTAGGCTTTAAGGTTTAATCTCAAATATCTATAACCTTCATTCCGCATTTAACTCCAAGGGAGTTGAGTAGAAAGTCAACTTTGCTAGTGCAATTTTTGATTACTCTATTCACCCCCCCTCTAGAGTAGTATCTATCCCTTCTCTTTCAATTGGTATCAGAGGGAGGTTGACTGACTGAATAGGCTAACACCTAAGTCACAAGATCCTGATAGATACCAAAGTTTATAGATATTCACTTTCACTATCATGGCCCAGTCCAAGGATTACTCTAGCACCAGACCTCCAGCATACAACTTGGCTAAGTTTGGCATCTGGAAGGCAAGGTTTAAACTATATATGAACTCTATTGATGAAAGTATTTTTGCTTCTATTTTGACAGGACCACCAAGAGCACCTGCTGCAGCTACTGCCTCATCATCATCTGATATGAGTGCAGTGCCTCCTCCAGACTACAATGATGAATACAAAAAGGCAAAGATAGCAGATGCTAAGGCAATGAACATTCTGGCTCAGACAATGTCTGATGAAGTATTCCAGAAGGTTGCTGACTGCTCCTCAGCAAAAGCAATGTGGGATACACTGAACTAGATTGTAACTGGTTCAGCTGATGAAAGGAAGGACAGGAGGTCCAACCTTATCTCACAGTATGAGAATTTCAAGAAAACTGATGCTGAATCAGTTGAAGCTATGTACACAAGGCTCAGCTCAATCATCAATGAGCTGAGGACCCTTGACAAGGATATTTCATTGACAGAGGTCAATGATAAGATTCTTATGTGCTTCCCTAGCACATGGGATCTGAGGATCTGGCCTATCAAGGAGGTTAGAAGCACAAATGAAATCTCAACAGAATCCCTTCTCGGCAAGCTCAAGCCTTTTGAGTAAGTGCTGAAGTCCAGGGAAGCTGAAGCTGAAGCAAAGACCCCAACTCCTACAAGAAAAGAGCAAACCCTTGCTCTTAAAGCTGCTGAAGCTTCTGAAGGAAGCCAGTCCAATGAGGAACTGATGGCATTATTTGCCAAAAGATTTCTCAAGATGGGAAGGAAGGAATTTAGAAAGAAATCTTCAAAGTATGAAGATAAACCAAGGTATGATCGTACTCCTTCTAAAGAAATAATCTGCTATGGTTGCAGGAAGCCTAGACATATTCTTCCAGATTATCCAGAGGAAAAGAACAAAGATAAAAGAAAAGACAAGGATCAGCACAGGAAGTATTTCAAGCCATCCTCCTACAAGAACAAAAAGAAGGAGAGAGGCTTTGTTGCTGAAACCTGGAGTGATTTTGATGAGGAATCTTCCTCCTCAAGCTCCAGTGAGGATGAGGAAGAAAAGAAGGCAAAGGAAGTTTGCCTATTGGAAATTGATGCCTGCAGCAATCACTCAGCTGTAGAGAATTCAGATTCTGATGAAGAAATGCCAACTGAAGATGAGGTATTGTCTTCTTATGACTTTACATCTGCTGAATTTAAATCTGAGTTTAAATCTTTATGTTTAGATTTAATTAGTTCTGAAAAAGAAATAAAAGAGCTTAGAATTAAACTAGCTGAATCTGAATTGATTGCTAATGAAAACATTAGGTTAACAACAGAACTCACTAATGCTAGTGAAGAAATCAAATTCCTTAAGAATGAATTAGCTAAGTCCAAAAGATTAGAAGAGTATCTGAATGGTAGAAGCCTTAAGTTGCTTGAAATAACCAGCTTGTCTAACACTAGGTCAGGCAATAATAAATTAGGCTTAGGAGCATCTTCTAGTGAGCCCCCAATCATTCTTAAAAACCAACTTTCAACTCCAGTGAATTTTATTTCATCTGGTGGAATAAAAAACACTAAGCAAGTCAATCAAGTAAATAGAGCTTTAAATAAAGCTAAAAGAGAGAAAAGAAAACAGAAATTTAAGGAATTACAAAGGGCGTCGAACGCTGCTCGACGATCGCAGGCCCAATGGTCGAATGAAGATCGATGATCTGGGTACCAATCGTCGAACGCCGATCGACGCTTTCAACAAGAATTTCAAAATTCCAACCAGAACGTTAGAAACCCGAATATGAATAGAAACCCTAGGTTCTTTGACCCATCATCTGCATGGAGAATCCCACCTAGGAGATCTTACCCATTAGGTTATCACCCTCAGCCTGCTTATTCATTTATTTCCAATTTTTCTTATGTGAAAAACAAGGGACCCAAGGTTACCTGGGTCCACAATGTTTAAATTGATTTATTTGCAGGTGAAGACCTATCCTATCACTCAAAATAAGTGGTATTTGGATAGTGGTTGCTCCAAGCATATGACAGGAAATAAAGAACATCTGTAAAGGTTCAAGGAAAAGCTTGGCCCAAAGGTAATCTTTGGAGATTCAAGCTGTGGTCAAACTGAAGGTTATGTCAGGATGACAATTGGAGCTGTTACATTCAAGAGAGTTGCTTATGTGACTGGACTGAAGCATAATCTAATTTCAGTAAGTCAGTTATGTGATGCTGGATACCAGGTATCATTCTCTAACTCTCTTTGTAATATTACTTTAAATGATAGTGTTGTATTAGTAGGTATTAGACAAGGTAACATTTATTTAGTAGATTTTAATTCAACTCACTCTGAAATCTGCTTGTTTAATGAAGTAACAAATAACAACACTTTATGGCATAAAAGGCTTAGCCATGTTAACCTCAAGAATATATCTAGGTTATCTAAACACAACCTTGTTAGAAGTTTACCTTCTTGCCCCTACAAGAAGGAGAGCCTATGCAAGGCTTGTCAACTAGGCAAGCAAACCAAGAACTCATTTAAATCAGTAAATAAAAGTGATTCTCCTAGAATCCTGTATTTATTACATTTGGACCTATTTGGCCCAATAAATGTACAGAGTTTAGGAGGGAAGTATTACACCCTAGTCATTGTAGATGACCTCTCTAGGTTCACTTGGGTGTTCTTTCTGAGAACTAAGGCTGATAACTTCAAAGCCCTTACAGACTTTCTATTATGTGTGCAGACTGAGTACTCTACTCATGTGGCCTTGATCAGAAGTGATCATGGTACTGAGTTTGACTCTCTTCTCATGCAAGAATTCTGTGAGAGAGAAGGTATCAAACATAGCTTCTCAGCTCCTAGAACTCCCCAACAAAATGGGGTAGTTGAAAGGAAGAACAGAACACTAATTGAAGCTGCTAGCACATTGTTGGCAGATGCTAATATGCTTCTTTCCTATTGGGCAGAAGCTGTTAGTACAGCCAACTATGTCTTGAATAGAAGTCTGATACACAAGCTTAAGTGTAAAACTCCTTATGAGTTACTTAATTGAAAGAAACCTAAAATAAATTATTTTAGAGTGTTTGACTGTGTTGTTTATATTCATAATAACAATAAAGAATATCTTAGAAAGTTTGAAGCAAAGGCTTCAATGGGAATTTTTCTTGGATATTCCCAAGTAAGCAAAGCTTATAGGGTTTTTAATAAATCATCTTCTAAAATTGAAGAGTCTGTTCATGTGTCCTTTGATGAATCCCAAATGTTTTACAAGGAGAAGGAAACTTCCCCTTCCTCAAGTTCATTACAGGTACAAGAATCTGCCAAAGATGTCACTCAAGAAATCCTCCATCTTTCAACTCTTCATATCACTGAATCAGACAGTGATGAAGACATTGCAGAAGTTGTTGTTGTTCCACCAATAGTTGATCAAATTCCTCCTGAGGAATTAATCCCAACTATTGCTGAAGATCACATCCCACCTACTAATGTTGTCACACTTAGAGATCATCCTACATCTCAAGTGATTGGAGACATATCAGCTGGTGTTCAAACAAGACATCAGTTAAGACAGGATGTGATGCATGCTTATTTCCTTTCACAGATTGAGCCCCTCACCATTAAAGATGCTGAGCTAGATCCCCACTGGATCATTGCTATGCAAGAGGAACTCAATCAGTTTGAAAGATGTAAAGTATGGACTTTGGTTCCAAGACCTAAAGGCCAACTGATCATAGGCACCAAGTGGGTGTATAGAAACAAGTTGGATGCAAATGGAATCATTGTAAGGAATAAAGCTAGGCTTGTAGCTCAGGGCTACAGACAGGAGGAAGGTATAGATTATGACCAAACCTTTGCTTCTATTGCAAGGCTAGAGGCAATAAGGATCTTCTTAGCATATGCAGCCTATATGAAGTTTAAGGTTTTTCAGATGGATGTCAAAAGTGTTTTTCTTAATGGTGAGCTAAAGGAAGAGGTGTTTGTTGAACAGCCACCCGGTTTTGTTTCTTCAACTCAGCCCTCACATGTATTCAAGTTGCAGAAAGCTCTTTATGGACTCAAACAAGCACCAAGAGCCTGGTATGAGACTCTAGCTAGTTTCCTGTTAGAGCACAACTTTGTTAGGGGAGTAGTTGATAGAACCCTCTTCGTCAAGCACCACAAGACACAATCCTGTTAGTTCAAGTGTATGTGGATGACATTATTTTTGGTTCCACTGATCCCAAACTATGCAAAAAGTTCTCCAACTTGATGCATTCTAAGTTTGAGATGAGTAGTATGGGTGAGCTGTCTTACTTACTTGGTCTCCAAGTAAAGCAAGATGCTGATGGCATCTTCATCTCCCAATCCAAATATGCCAAGGAATTGGTAAAGAAGTTTGGGATGGCAGATGCTTCAGCAATGCATACACCTATGGCTACTAATATAGTTATTGATTCTGATGATCAGGGAAAGCCTGTTGATCAAAAGAATTATAGGGCCATTGTTGGTTCCCTATTGTATTTAACTGCAAGTAGGCCAGACATAATGTTTGCTACATGCCTTTGTGCTAGATTCCAGGTCAACCCCAAGGAATCTCATCTGATTCTTCTCAAGAGAATCTTGAGATACCTGAAGGGATGTCCAAATCTAGGACTTTGGTACCCAGCAGAGTCAGAATTTGAATTAATTGGATATTCTGATTCTGATTATGCTGGTTGTCGAGTTGACAGGAAAAGTACCTCGGGAACTTGCCAGTTCCTGGGAGAGAGATTGGTCTCTTGGTTCTGTAAGAAGCAGGCCTCTATCTCAACATCAACTGCAGAAGCTGAATATATAACATCTGCTAGTTGTTGTTCACAGATTCTGTGGATACAAAACCAACTTTTGGATTATGGGTACTCACACAAGAACACTAAAATCATGTGTGACAGTACAAGTGCTATCTCCATTGCACAAAATCCAGTGCACCACTCTAGAACGAAGCACATTGAGATTAGACACCATTTCCTGAGAGATTGTGTGGAAAAGAACAAGATCAGCCTTGAGTTCATATCCACAGACCTTCAGAGAGGTGATATATTCACCAAGCCCTTAGATGAACAGAAGCATCTGTTCTTTTTGGTTCAACTAGGCATGATTAATGGAAGAGACTAAGTGTGACATCTGCCTTGTTGAAACCTGTTCGAAGATAGTCGAACGACGTTCGACGATAGTCGAACAGGTCGAGCCTATCGTCGATCTATGGTTGACGACAGCTTGCTGTTTGTGAAGACAGAAATAGTCGAACGATTGATCGACTACTCTGCTTCAGGACCGATCGTCGAACGATCGTTCGACCATCGTCTCCAGTATCTTTTAAATAGATCGACGATCGCTGTTTTAATATAAAGCTGATGGTCGACCTAGGTTAAGAGATAGTTGCTTTTATCGTCGACGGAGAGCGTCTTTTCGCATTCCGTCTTCCCACTTGCTCTTTGTCTTGCTCTCTATCCTCGCCGTCTCTCTCTCATCTTCTCCAGCTTTTTCGATGGCGATTGCTCTAGCGCTTCTTGTAGTAGTGAAGTTTGATGCCGGTTTCAGCGTAGATTTCGACGCCTTCAGCTGCTCTGAACCAGGAATAGTGGAAATCCTAAATCTGTGCAAAGATCAAGGATTAGAGAAACTCATGTCCTACAGAATAAAGATAAACACTCAAGAGATCAAAGAGTGGGCCTTCACTTCATCTTCAACTGATGACTCGATGACTGGAACAATTAGCGGAGAAGAGGTAATATTGACTCCCGCTATTCTGACTGAAATTTTTGGATTGATTAATGGTGAAGAAGAGTATGAGCAAGATACTCCTGAGTTCGGAAGGATGTTAACAGAGCTGGGACATGCCGACGGCATTCCCTCTAAGCTGCTCAAAGTAAATTTCCCGTTTAAGATTAAGTTTCTTGCGGAAATTGTTGGAAAAGTGCTACTGGGAAAGCACTCCGCCCACGATAATATTACAAGGCAGCAATTTGCACTAATGTGTGCAATTGTTAATAAGAAGCAGATAAATTGGGCATGCGTTCTTTTTGATTTGATAAGGAAAAAGAATGGCAAGAAAGAAGTTACCCTAGGAAGGGTAGTTGAGATTTTTCTGAAGGAGAAATTCCCCCACCTGCTAGTGTCAGCCGCCACCTCCATCAACGCAAGCAAGAAGATGGATCCATCGCTATTCGCCAAATGGAAAAGGACCTTCCTGAAGCCCGCTCCTGCAGGGGTTGCTCCAGTTACTTCTGAGAGCACCAGGACTGTCTCAGTCACTCCCCCCTTCTAGCAGCTGGCTCAGCAAATCCCCCTCTTCCATCTTCTTCATCAGTATTGCCGTCTACTTCAGTTGAAGTTCCTTCAACTTCAATTGAAGTACGACATTCTGCTTCTCCTCCTGCATCTCCTCTCCCGACTCATCTTGCTGGGATTTCTCATCCCAGTTTTGATTTGTTGGTGTTTGAAATTTCTACTCCAGTTCACTCTCCAATTCCCTCTCCTGATCACATTGATCACCCTGCATCCACTCATACATCTCCAGTTCATTCTCCAGCTCATCTTGTATATACCATCCCTACTGATCTTCCATCTTCTGAAATTCCATCATCATCATCATCTTTTGAAATTACTCCTGCATTTATTTCTAGCATTGTGGAGTTAATTACCCCCTCAATCAAAATTATGATTGACGAGGCAATTGCTCCCCTTGTTCCTCTATCTCCTCTCTGACTGCTGCTATTCTGAAACTCTCAAACTCTACTGAGCCCTCTTCTTCTAGGGGCCTGGTTTCAGTCTCTACTGAAATCAGGCAGGGGGAGATGCTTGATGAAGATGTCTCTGAGCAGCCCTTGGCCTCTCCTCCAGCAGTTCATCTTGTAGTAGTAGAGAAAGCAATAGAAGATTCAGCTCCTCCTTCTTTATCTGAAAAAGAGATTTCTGATGCTCTGTTGAAATCTGAATTCATTGTTAAAGCTTGTTTAGAAGAAAGTTCTACTCCCTTGGTTGCCCTGTACCTAGAAGGAATCATCACCTCCTTTCTAGATGAATTATGGGAGTTAGGACATGCTCTGGTCGATTCTGAAGGTATTCCCTCTACTTACTTTTTAGACTTGATAACTGATATGATAGTTTGGGAATATCTGGAAGGCATGATTAGATGTCATTTAGAAAAATTTTATTCATAATACTACAGATAAATTGGAAGAAATTCTAAATGTTCAAGAGCCTGTTATCCAACCTGATCCAGAAGTTTAACCAGAACCATAGGTTCAAATTTCTGAAGTTGCTCAGCCAGAAGTGCAAGCAGAACTGGTCACTATGACAGTTTCTGAGATTCAAGAATCAGCTGTAGATGCCCAAATTGAAAAATCTACTGTATGGGATGATTCCCCGGGCTTGGACTTGGATGCTCTCCTAGCACAGGATGCCATGGAAGAAGAACTAGAAAAAGCTGCTTTAAAGGAAAAGGAAAGAGCTTTGAAAGATGCAATTGACCCATATGATATGACTATCTCTTCTAATTCTGAAGATGAAATCGATTCTGATGAATCTGCTGAATCTAAAAGAAAAAGAATTGCTAAAAAGAAAAGAAAAGCTGTAGCTCCTCCTCCTGCTAATCCAGATAATGATACCCGTATTATATACTAAAAGGAATTAATCCAAAGTCAAAAGAATTCCAGCATTGGATGCTGTTCTCTAAGAACCAGCAAAAGCAAAGGAAAACTCAAAGAGGTATGACTCTCCTGTCCCTAGATGGAATCCTAGAGGTCCTCCTCTTCCACCTCCCGGTGCAGGAGCCTCAGGAAATTTATCTTCAAAACCTGCTGCTCAGTCCGAAAGATCAAATCCATCTCAGTCTGCTCAAAGGAGAAATTCGCAAGGATTCCAAGGTAAAAGTCAAACTGGCCATCAAAGTCCTGATGCTGTTAAGGAACAGGTAAAGGAGGTAGTATATCAAAGACCAACATTTTCTCCTCCTCAGTCCAAAGAACTTAAAAGCTCTACCTCTCCTAAGCCAGATCTCTCTGAGAAGGATGCTTCAAAAGGTAAGCAGATTGTTTTATCTGAAAATTCTAGCAAAATATTTGCTAAGTCTGCTCCCCTTTCTTATCTAGTTATTCCGGATAAAGAACCAGTTGATACTTCTTCTGAGATTGTTTATGAAAGCCCAGAGCTTGATCCTAACTTTAGGATGGCTCATTTTCTTGAACTGGTTGGAGCAACGCAAATTAAGAAAGCAAAAGCAGAAGGAAAGGACACTGCAGGATTGACCACAATGTTTAAATTCAGAATGAAGGAGCTAGACAAGTTCCAGGTTAGACCTGAGATATTTGATCCTTCAAAGTATATGGAATAGCATCCTGAGGCAGTGGTCCCAAGAACAACAGAATTGAAAATTATTGGAGAACAAGACTTGAAGCTATCGAAAAAAGAAGCTCTAGATCCCACAAGAAAGATTACTTTTGTTTCTAGCTCTTCTGATCCTAAGCATAACTCTGAAGCACCTTAATTTTTCATTGATTGACAGTTAATTTCTTATCTGGTTGATTGATGATATCTGCTTAGTTGTTTCTCTTTATGCATTTTATTTTACTTTCAGTAATTAGTTTTGTATGCTTTAATTGTTGAGAGAATTAACTCAAATAGGGGGAGATTGTTGGAACCCTAGGTTTTGATTTGAGTTCAGTCCTCTTTTCTGTTTCTTGACCCAAGATTTATCTGTGGTCAAAGGTTAGTTGATAGGTTAGATTCTCTAGTTGTGTAGAATTGCTTTTCTAGATGAATATTTGGTTAAGTAGTTTTTCGTTCGACTATAGTCGAACGTCGCTCGACTATCGTCTATCGGCTGATCGACGATCGTCTATCAGTTGGTCGACGTTCTGTCTGCGTTGATAGCTCGACTATCTGTTGATAGGTCGACTATCTGTTTGCTTTGATAGTTCGACTATCTGTCCTGATAGTTCAACTATCTGATAGCTCGACTATCTGTTGATAGGTCGACTATCTGTCCGCTTTGATAGTTCAACTATCTGTCCTGATAGTTCATCTGATAGCTCGACTATCTGTTGATAGGTCGACTATCTGTCCGCTTTGATAGTTCGACTATCTGTTGATAGGTCGACTATCTGTGTTGCGTTGATAGTTCGACTATCTGTTGATAGGTCGACTATCTGTGTTGCTTTGATAGTTCGACTATCTGTTGATAGGTTGACTATCTGTGTTGCTTTGATAGTTCGACTATCTGCTTGGATAGTTCAACTATCTGATAGTTCGACTATCTGTTGATAGGTCGACTATCTATTTTGTTTGATAGCTCGACTATCTGTTGATAGGTCGACTATCTGTTTTTCTGTGATAGGTCGACTATCTGTTTTGTTTGGTAGTTTGACTATCTTCTTTGATAGTTCGACTATCTGGATCGTTCGACTATCTGTCCGATAGGTCGACGATCTCCGTGCGTCGGCCGACGATCTCCGAGGGTCGTTCGACATTTTGCTGTATGTCTTGAGTAATTTTGTCGTCTTCTATGATGTGACTAATTTCATACTTATTTTGGCATATTTTATAAAAGATTATCTGAATAAATTGTGATATTATTTCCTTGCAATATCAGTTCCATTCTTTATGCATGAGCTAATCTTTCTCTGACAAAGTTGTTTGTCTTATAGCTGAGATATGTTTTCTGCTTTATCTGCCACGCTGTCCTTTATAGCCGTTAGACTCAAAAAGTCTTTCTTGGCTATAAAGAGTCTTTTCTGATGTGACTTTCTCTAGTTTTATTTCATCAGAATTATTTGCAGCTTCTTAGAAAGCTTTATCCTGTTATAGGATATCTGCCTGCAGTATTTTGTTTTGCTTTATGCTTTTTGCAGCCCAGCTTGCAGAGTTCAGTAGAAGAGAAGATTCAAACTCAAGTTAGAGCCGTTGCTGCTGCTGCTGCTATATAAAGACTTCTTTGAAGAAAGAAATCAACTAGTTCTCACACATTGAAAAGCTAACTGCAGCATTCAAACAAAAAGCTTACAGTCTCCAACTGCTCTCAGCTCATTCACATCTAACTGAGAAGAAGCTTTAGTTCTTCACTCTTCTTCAACCTGAGTTCTCCTGCTTACAGGAAAATCTTCACTCAGAGCCTTTTAAAGAAGAAGAAGAAGAAGATAGCTGCCTGAAGAAGAAAATCTTATTTCATATTATTTTATCTTCTTGTAGCTTTTTCCTTCAGTATTTTCTGAAGTGTTTCTGCATTGAAGCAAGACTTCACCTGGGCATTCTTTTAGCCAGGGGGAGCCTTGATTCTTTTAGAGCTTTCTAGCTCAGTGCAAGTTATTATGCTTCTCTAATCTATTGTAAAATAGATAAGACACCTTAACCTCCTTTCCCCCTCCTGTAAAGGGTTATTAATCCCTTCAAAAGTATCCCTTGGTGGCAGGGCACCTGATCAAAAACCTGTGTTGGTTTTTAGACACCTGATCAAAAGTCTAAAGGGTTTCTTGATCTACCTGAAGCAGATCTTGTTGGTGGCAGGGCACCTGATCAAAAACCTGAAGTGATTCCTACCTTGTTGGTAGAAGAGTGGATGTACCCAAGTTGTTTGGGGAACCACTATAAATTCCTTGTGTCGTCTGGATTGCTTTGTTTAATTACTTGCATTGTGGCTGTGATTAGATCTTAACTATAATTACAGTTGGCTGCCTTGTTGTGCACAACACTTGTGTTAGGCTTTAAGGTTTAATCTCAAAATATCTATAACCTTCATTCCGCATTTAACTCCAAGGGAGTTGAGTAGAAAGTCAACTTTGCTAGTGCAATTTTTGATTACTCTATTCACCCCCCTCTAGAGTAGTATCTATCCCTTCTCTTTCACATACCCATTTCGTCGTTCTGAGTTCGACGAAATATGCTGAACATAGTTATGGTGTTTATTTTCCTTTTTCTGATTGGTTTTCTTAAGTTCTAACTATTTAAGAACTTCATTAACCTTCTCTACCTGTTTAGTATTTTTCTTACAACTTTCAGAGATGAAATTAATAGGTTTTGATAATTGATTTTTATGAATTAGGATTGGTTCACTAGATGAGGCTCCTAATCCTAGTTTTTTATTGTTAGATCTTATATTAACTGTGCTAGTTATATCTAACAGTTGTAAACTTCTACCATTCAAGGATTCTTCTAGTTCTTTAGCCTTACTTAATTCAGATTTTAGAAAAATTATTTGTTGGTTGGCTAAGCTCAGTTCTTCAGTTAACTTTTCATTTTTAGCAATAACTTTTTCTTGTTCTAAAAGTTTTTCCCTGAGAAGTTTGATTTCCTTCTCAGATCCTATTAGGTCTAAACACAAGAGTTTAAATTAAGACTGAAATTCTTTAGATTGAAAGTCATATGAAGCAATTACCTGATCCTCTTCAGAGAGAAATTCTTCATCTTCTGATTCTTCTGAATCTCATCTGCAGCTTCCAGCATCTATTGCCATAAGGCAAACTTTCCTTCCCTTCTTTTCTTCTACATCATCCTCACTAGAACTGGAGGAGGATGTTTCATCCTCAATATCACTCCAGGTTTCAGCTACAAATCCCTTCTCCTTCTTTTTGTACTTTTTAGAGGAGGCCTTGCTGTGCTGATGTCATCTTGAATCCTTTTCTTGCCTTCTATCCTTCTTTTGGACTTCTGGACATTCTGAGATGAAGTGTCTAGGTTTCCTTCACCCAAAACAAACAACCTCTTTAGAAGGGGTCTTGTCATACCTGGGTTTATCTTCATTCCTTGAAGGCTTCCTCCTGAATTCCTTCCTTGCCATTTTATAGAATCTCTTAGCAAAGAGACCCATAAGATCTTCATTGGCTGGCAAGCTGGGAGATTCTTCTGCAGCTTTGAATGCTAAGTTCTGTTCCTTCCTGGTAGGTGTTGAAGCCTTTGGTTCAACTACAGATTCTTTTGACTTGATCATTGCTCATAGGATTTGAGCTTTCCAAGCAGAGATTCTGTTGAAATTTCAGCCATGCTTCTGGCTTCTCTGATGGGCCAGATTCTGGAGTCCCATGTGCTAGTGAAGCACATGAGGATCTTGTCATTGACCTCAGTTAGAGTAATTTCCTTGTCCAATGTTTTGAGCTCACTTATGATGGAGTTCAGCCTGTTATACATTACTTCCACAGATTCTGCTTCATCTTTCCTGAAATTCTCATATTGGGATATGAGGTTTGATCTTCTATCCTTCCTCTCATCAGTAGAGCCTGCTATCATTTGGTTGAGGGAATCCCAAATGGCTTTGGCAGATGTACATTGAGCAACTTTCTGAAATATATCATCTGACATAGTTTGGGCCAGTATGTTCATAGCTCTGGCATCAGCAATCTTTGCTTTCTTATGTGCATCAGCCTTATTTGGAGGAGGCACTGCACTGAGATTTACTGGAGTTGAAGTAGAGGTCACTGGAGCTGGTGGTCCTGTCAAGATGGATTTAAAGATGTCCTCATCAATAGAGTTCATATAAAGCTTGATTCTTGCCTTCCAGATCCCAAACTTTTGCAAGTTGCAGACTAGAGGTTTGGTGCTGGCATAATCCTTATTTTGTGCCATGATATCAGAAAATAAAATCTAATCAGAGAGACTAATAAGACTTATTCAGAGTTTATCCTGAGGATCTTGATTAATCCAGGTATAAGACTGTATGATATGATTAACTACCCTCTGATACCAATTGAAATATAAAGTAAGCTTTGAAAAACTCTAGAGGGGGGGGGGGGGGGAGGGGGTGAATAGAGATATTAAAATCTTTTTGATTTTTGCTGAAATTAGAAGTCTTATATGTTACTATGATATAAGTGTATGAGTGCACACGTGCAGCAAATGAATTAGAGAAAAGATTACTAAGCTACACAACAAAACATATCACAGCACAAGCACACAGGAAGATCACAATCACAAAGACAACACAAGAAATTTTATAGTGGTTCTCCAAACTTGGGTACATCCACTCTTCTAACACCCTAGGTAGGAATCCACTACAGGTTTTGATCAGGTGACTGCCACCAATGAGCTTTTGATCAGGTGCTCAAAAACCAACCTAAGTCTTTTGGAAGGAGACTTGCAACCAGAATAATTTTGAAGGCAATTAAAACCCTGTATAGAGGTGGGGAAAAGAGGCTGATGGAAGTCTTCTTTTCTCAAGTCAAAATGAGAAGACTATGTGGATTCTGTGGTGTTGTAAAAGCTCCCCCTTAAATCTAGTATGGTTCAGGAGTGGAAGCTTGGTTAAGGGTGAGTAGGACTTTTGCTATATGATCAACTCTCAAGAGATCCTTTGACTGATTTGAATATTCTTGTCACTTGAGATCCCTGAAAACAAAGAAGGTGAAGAAGAAATACTCTTGATTGTGATTGTTGTTCTTTCTTCTTCTTTTGAGAGCAGTTGATTTCCTGAGAACTGTATGCGCTGCACTTTTTCTTGTTTTTCTGCTTTTTCGTGTCACTTGCTTGTTGATTTCAAAGAGTTTCTGTATTTTTTTCTGGCAGAGAGATGATCAGATTGATAACTGCCTCAATGTCGAATTCAAAAACCTGCAATAAATGCTCAGCCAAAATCTGGGAAATGAAAACGGCAAGTATGCTGTCATATATTCTATTTTATGTCTGTTCCGAGATATAAGCAATTAATTCCATGGAGGATATTTGCAATCAATGCTGCTAGTAACGGCTCGATTCAAAGAATATAAGTGCATTTATTATCCATGGAATTAACGGCCTATAATAGATATAAAATAAGGAGATAGAAAAGGAAAGAATAAATAACAATATGTCTTACAGTTTTTGTCGACCAGAGAACAGCTTTCGTCGACCTGTGATCAGCTTTCGTCGACCTGTGATCAGCTTTCGTCGACCTGAGCTCTGCGAACAACTGCACTGCATAAACTGACGGATTCTGTGCTCTAAGTTCATCGACCTAAGAATGTTAATTAGTCGACCTAAGAACTTTGTCAAACTGACGGCGTTGAGATAATAGTATATCTATCGTTGAGTCGTTTGAGAGTGTTGAGTCATTGATAGCGTTGAGATCGTTGAGTGATCTTTGGCTCTGAGTCAGCTTTGGCTTTGAGTGAACTATGGCGCTGAGTCCATTATGGCGCTGAGTGATCTTTAGCATTGAGAGTTGAAGTATTAGTTGACCTGAGAGCAGAGTTCGTCGAGCTCAGCTCAGAGAATTTATCTCTGAGTTAGTCGAGCTGAGCACGACTTTTGTCGACCGAAGATCGACGAACGTAGATCTCCTTTTTCTAAATCTTGAATTCTCTAAGTCTTGAGTCTCTGGCAGTCTGTTGATGGCAGGTCCAAGTGATGTTGACTCTAAGGACTTGGCCAAGACTCTAGAAACACATAAAACTTAACCCTTCTATATAACATGGGTCACACCCTAAGAAGAGAACCTTGCCCAAATCACCTAGGGGTTCCAACATAAAATAAAGTAATGTTAGAAGAAAATATACAAAAGGAACATTTTATTAAGTAATAAAAGCTAAAAACAACGAAAATAACCTAAAACGGCATAAATAAAGTACTATAAAATATGAATATTTACAACTTATCATCCTTATTGTGCCCCTGGAGCCCTTTGTTCTGCTCCTCTAGCTTTTTATTCTTCTCGTCAAGCTCGGCGGCGCGAGCCCACAGCTCGTTCGCGGCCTCAGCATCCTGTGAAGAAAGGAAAGGTAAGATGAAGATTATTGTGAAAATCCTAAGTAAAAGGAGAGGGGGATAGCTGACACTTACCATCCCTCCAACAGCTTTCACGAGAAGGTCCTAGACAATGCCTAGCTGCCTCGCCAGGTGGGCTGCATCATCTTTGGCGACGTCTCGCGCTTGCTTAGCTTTTAGCAGGTTGTGGTAGAGGCCGAATATGCGGCGGACTGCCAGGTGCGAGAGTTCTAGGGCCCGCATCTGGTCTCACGAACTCTCATAGATGAGTTGCTGAAGGGCCATACCTTTGTAGGCCTCAGTATCCTCGCACACATACAGGCTGAAGCTGAGTGCATACACATGCCCAGTGGGGGGTCAATGCTCTGACCATGAGGGATGGAGGGATGAGATGAAGACCCTGTGGGTCTGCTCATCCCATCGGACCATCGGCTTGCTGACTTTGTCCTTTAGCTTTCCCCCAAGGCTAAAGAGTGGGTGATCCTTCGGCAAGCCCGACTCGCGGACCATGAACTCCTCGGCGGCTGGGGAAGTAGAGATCTCGCCACCCCCCCCTGATCTTTCACTAGCGAGCTCTCTGGCGATTTCTCTTGTGTGGTCTCCGGCGAGCTCATGTATTTTTATGGTTGTTGCTGTTGTCTCCCCTTAGAGACCACCAGAGCCTTCATCTTTTTTGGCGGCAGGGGGCGGCAAGGCGAGCTGGATCCCGCGGGGTTGTGTCACTTCTTGTTTGAGTAAGGTTTACCCGACCCCATATCATTTCGGCAGGCTGCTACGGCTGCCCGCTCGTGCACGAGTGGGTCTGGGTAGAGTCCCGAGTCTGCAAAAGGCAGGTGCTTGGGAATCAGCCGCTATCCTGCAAAAAAAGACTTGTAGTCAGAAAAAATTATTATTAAGCGAGCCCATTAAAGAAGAAGGGGAAAGATCTATACCTTCGTTAGGAAGAACCAGGGGGAGTAAGTCGAGGCCCTTTCGAAGGATGGCGACCTCTAAGTCCTTGCCGAGGAAGAACTTATGCAGCTCGACATCATTCCTTGTCACCGTCAGGGGTCAGAACACCTCCTCACTCCTCTACCGAGGCGAGAAGGGTATGTTGCCAAGATCTCCCTTAACGAAGATGACCTTGGAGACCTAGTTGTGGTTTTTGTTGGCGGTCTCGCGGACCTTGAAGTACGAGCCGACAAGGAAAGCGACCCCATCGTTGGTCACATGGTAGATGAAGAGTTTCCTGAAGACTGTCAAGTTGGACTCTATTTGCTCCCAGCGAAGGAAGCGGTCGAATGCAACCATCATAGCGATTGCATTTGGGTTCAGTTGAGCTGGTACCGCCCCGAAGTACTTCAATATCTGGCGGATCTCCGGTCAGTGGGGAAAGCGCAACACCACCTCAAAGTGCGAGATGGTAAGGCGAGATCGTCCTAAAAAAGGTGTTTATGGAATTGCCCACCACCGGTCGATGCGCTTCAAATTCGGCGGGAATGAAGTCGGTAATGAAGTCGATGTGCTCCATCTCGATGGTATTCCCTTCAAAGAAGTGCCTCACACACTTGGACCTCCCATCTGCATCAACTCACGTTTTGCCCTTAATCTCAAGGTTCTAGCACGAGTGCAGGGGGTGAAAGGAGCAAGAAGAGGGGAGTAAGAATCTGCAGTAAAGGCGATAGTCCGGGGGTTTGTGAGGCGGCCTATTTATAGAAAATGAAATTTATGACCGAGCCGAATGGTCAGTCCGGCTCACCGACCATGACTCGCCGACCCCGACTCGCCGCCCCCTATGACCCTACCTCTCCTAGGGCTAGTTGAATCTAAAGAACATAGCATCATATAGATTCCACAAGCATTAAATGCAAAGAAAATATTAAGTTATTACAGACAGGGGTTCTTGCAGTTCAGAAAGTGAAAGTACAACAAGAAGAGGAAGATATTTCAACGCGCGCGAACTAAGGAGGCTGGGGGGGGGGCGAGTGCTAGTAGGCTACGCTTAGGAGCCATTTCTATCTACCCCTGCCTCACGTCCCCACCCCAGGAGGTCGGCGCAGGTTATTAAACTCGCAGACTAGCTCCAAGTCCTGATGGACGAACCACAGTTTTTCACCGATCCTGTCCATGAGCTGGGTGGGGTACATCATCCTACTCATCAATCGGCGCTGCACCTCATTCGCTAGTAACACATAGTATTTTTCTAGCGCCTCTATCCTCTGATCGCCTAGACGGTTATCCTCTTAGACTTTGCGCAGCGCGCGCCCCTGCTTCTTGAAGACCTCATGTAACGCCCCAATTTTCTTAAGGTAGGAAATGGTTCTCTGGAGGTTATCATCCGATAGTAGCAAGTTACCGCATGGTGGTAGCTCTAGTGATAGTGTCAACAACATTGAGACATCGAGATCGTTGAGTTAACTTGACGCTGGACTTATCGCGTGGCGATAGTGTTATCGAGTGGCGGTAGCTGGGGAATTAAATTAGCAGAGCTCTCGGGAAGCTATCATCCGACGATAGTTATGGTGCCGGCGATAGCTAGGTCAATTAAATTAGCATGGCTCTCGAGATCCTACCGCGCGATGGTAGCAGATAGCGCGTGGCGATAGCAGAGGGTGTCATGTTATAACTGATGACGGCTATCACGTGCCATTATCATCCTATCGTGCATAGATAGTGAAATAGTAACGACATGGCCATTTATTGGCCTGTGATTGGAGGTCCTAGGCAGTTACATGCGAAACGAAGCGGTACCGCGCAGAGGTAGCTAGTTACCAAGCGACGGTAGCTCGATATTTATGCCTGGTTTGGCCGTTTTCTCTTCATTATTCTGGACTTGGAGAGTTTGGCCTGGTTTTCTGGAGGAAGAGTAGCAGTGCCGAAAGAAGGGAGATCTTGTCGCCATTCCTATTTTGGGTCTCAAATTTGCAAGGTGAGTTCGGATTTGCGGAGGCAAAGTCGGAGCGATCATTTCCAACCGTCTAGATTTTCTCCATGGTGCCAATGCGTACATCAAGGGTAACGATCCTCTTCTTTGGACATGTGAAGTCCTTCGTTTTGGCATTTGAGAATAGACGCTCCATCAAAACGTGGGAAGCATTCTCTTGACGGGTAGATTTGTGTGTCCCCGTTAGTTTGCATTTAGATCCAGAATCGAAGTACGGAATAGGCATGCTATGTGAAGCCCATCCGGACGGGTTGGTCTGGGTTGGTGATGTTTATATGTTTATATGCCGGAGAAGACTCTGTGGTGAATGCATAGGTTTCGGAGTTGTGGGGTGTGCAGATGACTGCGTTTAGAGTACTTGATGTAGCCTCCAGGTAAACACCCGAGAAAGGGGAAGAAACGATAATCTTACCCCTACTGCGCAGCGATAGTACTATCGCCGGCGGTAGCTCCCAGTGAGCTATGTATTGTTGAGAAGCCTGTCTCATGGAGAATTGAGGGCTATAGTTGAGAGGCCTATCTTATGGAGACATGGGGGTCGTGTTTTGGAGTGTGAGCTTAATCTGCTCAGCTTTGGTGGTCGTGTGTGCCATCCTTGGGCATAACCTAGTTATGTGTGTTATGATGGGCAAGGGGATGCTGAACCCACGTCATGTAGTGGCCATGAAGGTTTCGGCTTTCGACGCATGATAGTTTGAGCAATGTGCATTGGCTGAACTGCACCCACTCTATAGCGTTCGACTTGGACTGAGTCAATGGCATGTATCCATTAGGGAGCGCCTTGACTTTGTCATAGCATAGGGAGAGGGATACTTTAGCTCTGACCCTGGGAAGTTTTTTAATGCTCAAAGGTGCCGTCTCATGAACGGTGGTGGGGCCTGAAATCTCGACACACCGATAATGTGCCCTGTGTGCACGGTGTGTGTGGCTGTTAGCGCCGACACCTGTGGCGACTGATGCATAATTTGCACATTCTTGTTGACATCTTATTATGAAAACTAATGCTTGCAGGGAAGGAGTATCGCCACCCCGAGCAAGGGGTAGGGTCGTTATAATTTTGTCAGATAATACTTACCGTTGCTTTTGTTTACCACTGATGTGGTGGGATGTCGATTTTAGGTGCAACAGAGTCAAGTGGCTAATAGCGGGCTGGAGCCCCGGATAGCTATGTCGGCCCTCGAAGGCCAAAGCGAAAAGCTTGTGTTTACTTTAGAGCTCATGTGTGACTGGCCTGCATGCCAATGTTTGGAAAACATTAACATTGAGTAAACATTATAAGGCCTTAGTGCCATGACTACTTTTGTGTATTTTCGGTACTCATTCCTATTTCTATGTTTAGTGGACATTAATGTTTTTGTGGGTTCTTTATATAAAACCTTTAAATTACTTCCGCTAGAATGTACAATGTGATAGGATACTTTGGATTGGATGATGGTTTCAATTATTACTCCTTGGTCTATCTGTAGTATATTGTGTTGGGCCCTGACCAGACTTACTACTATATACCATGTGACGGATGGGGGTGTTACACCTCAACGACTCGCTTCCTCATCTTGGCGGAGTCTAGTGAGATGTACAGGAAGTTCTTTATAGCATTGGGGGAAGGGGGTGGCGAGTGGCGGGTTGGCTCAGAAGATTCTTTAGTCTCGGATTGGCCGGGAAGATCTGCAAAGATAAGTAATCAAGATAAATGTACAAAGGGCAAGAATTGCAACAGAACTATGCAAGATGACCCTATGTAAGTGGAGCTTACGGGATGAGCTAGGTAGCTCCCAAAAAATGTAGGTGGGAGACAAGGCAAGGTTCTTGCCATGATCGGCCTGATGAGTTCTGGGGGAGATGAGCTCGAAGGTAGGAACCAGGATGTCTCTGGCACCTCCCCCCCGCGAGTGTAGGGGCGGGAGTGGATTATCAAGAAGAAGCGCGAGTCGACAATTCAGCTTCAGTGAGTCAAGCCCCATGGTATCATAAGGGGGCGTTGGTCTCCGCAGGTGAGTGTCAGGAATTTGAGGATGCGAGCCATCATGAGGGGAGTTGACTCGCGACGTGGAGATTTTAGCGTCCGGTCTGGTGATCTTCCGGGTCTGTAGTAATGTCAATGATCATTTTTTCCTTGGGGTCGACGGCTGGACCGGAGGAAGAATTAATCCCATGTTCTAGTGTGGATGCCAGATTGTGATAGATGGCTTCGGCAGCGTTGGGAATCGACTTGGCCTTTTTGGCATGGTTGGACTTTAGCAGCTCGCGTGGTATAGCGTTGGGGGACACAAAAACAAACTCAGCAGTGCGAGTGGCATTAAGCTTGCGGGCGCGGCTATGCTTCTCTTGGAGCTCTTTGGAGAGAGGCATCTCGGTAAAATCAGAGTAAGGGAATGGCAAAGGTCGCCCAGGTACACGGGCATATATATATCGTCGTTGGTGGAGCCCACCAAAAGATTCTTTGGCTTCTGCCACACTCGCCGCATTTTGCGGGGTATGATGTTTCTTTCCGAGCTTAGTACAACCTCGCAAAGAGAGGGGATTGTGTACAACCCCAGATCAGCGAGTGGGATCGACAGGAGCTAGATCGGCCAAGTCAGGAAGTCCAAGTCCCAGGCATGGTGGAACATGCATAGGGCGAGTGGAGCAAGTGGGTTCGAACTACCCCTAGTGTCTCGGTATACAGCCGACGAGTGGGGCAGATCAAGCCCGCACTCGCCACAGGGGCTCGAGAAGTAACAGGCGAGTGGGGCAGACCAGGCTTACACTCGCCCAGGTCCAAGGGGAGGCGGCGAGTGCCAGCTCCATCGGGCACTCGTCGCCCCCGACGAGTGGAGGTTTTTGAGGTCCATTTGCTTAGTGATCTGTGATGTTTTTTTACCATTTTACCCCCGCTAGCCTGCCCAAAGCCTTTCAGAACTGCGAAGTTCTGCTGTTGGCAGACTGACTTCGACTGCGTATAGCTGTTTGGAACAACGAAAGTTGGTTGTTGGCAGACCATTTTCAGAAAACTATAAATAGACCTAAGGGGGTACCTCAGAAGGCATGCTTACTTGTGCCATGGTCTTCTTGCGCTTTCAGAGGTATCCTTAGCTCACCACTTGGCTAAGAAGGTAAGCACTCTAAGATATTCTGGGTGTGTGGTGGGACCTCCGTGCTAGAGCCTTGGGTCTGTTCCTTGTTCTAAGCCTTTGGTTGTTTAGCTTGTGAAAGATAAATCTATGGGTAGTTAATCACCTAGAGGGGGGTGAATAGGTGTCTTTTAAATTTCTTTGTCACTTATACTTAAGGTTCAACAGATACTTCAAAATAAACATTCACTAGAGCACAACATAAGCAATCCACAGAACACATAGATTTTATAGTGGTTCCCCTATCTAGGGTACATCCACTTTCCCCCTTCTTCCTAACTAGCAATGTGCTAGATAAGGTTATATCTCCTCCAGATCATCTTAGATAAATGATCTTACAGGATTAGTTTCCATTAAGAAACCTACAACTAAGACCCACTGGTCCTACCTCTGAGATCCACCCAATCTCCTACCTCAGGTCCCTCAAGAACCCTACCTCAGACTTTACAAGTCTTACAACTCAGTGATCCCACACAAATAACCTACCTCAGGTCCCTTAAGAACCCTACCTCAGCCTTTATAACACAGGCTTATAACTCAGAGAATATATCTCCTACCCACTCAGATCTCAAAGAGATCTTACAGAATTAAGAGGAAAATGAGAAAGAAAATAATCTCAGAAAACAATAACTCTGAGATCTGACTTATCTGAGAATTTAGATTCTTCAATTCAGCAGCACATGATTGGTTCTTGATGAGTAGACTGGCTGAAATGATTCTTCACTAGATCTGCAATGTTCTTGATGATGATCGGCTAGATTTCCTTGAAGAACTTGTAGAATAGATCCACCTTAATCCTTTGATCAACTTGTTGAAAGGATCAAAAGAATTTCTTGAAGACCATCGTCTTCCTTCTTCTTGGAGTTGTCACCCTTCTCTAACTTAGGAGAAATCAGAATGAGAGAATTGATCTATTGATTCATTATTGATTATTTGATTGATTTGTTCTGTGTAGATGACCCCTCTATTTATATCATTCACTAGTTGTTGGCTTTTGATTGATGACATCATCATATGCCATCATACTTCAAGTTTTCCTTTAAACAGATTATGATGAGATGTCAAGTCACTGTAGCTGATATGACACTTCTGACTTGACTTGACACTCAGCTGTGTTTACTCTATACAACTTCAGAATAATAAGTGTCGAGAAGTCCCAAGTTTCTCGATATAATAATACTTAGTGTTCTTGTAAGGTATCGAGATATCTTAGCAGTCTGAACACATTTGTACTTGATAGAATTTCTAGTATGAACTTGAAGATGTCGAGACAGTTGACTTGTCTCGACACAACTGTCTGCTAGGTGTCGACATCTACTTTAAATCTTCACTGTGTGGAGACAGTTGAATTGTCTCGACACTACTATCTGTTGGGTGTCGGCATCTTTATGTCTTTATCGTGTTGAGATAGTTGATTTGTCTCGACACTACAGTATTCACTTCAATTCTTCATTGTGTCGAGATAGTTGTATTATCTCAACACTACTTTCTTGAGCTTTAAGGCATCGATATATCTGACTGATGCAGGCCAACACGTTGACACCGTAAAATCAATGGACTAACCACGATTGCCTCTCTATGATCAAATTCTACACTCGCAAAAAATTTCCAACGCAGCGCACACGGTATGCAATTATATCAATTATATGCTAATGTACAGGTAGCTAAACCGATTAGGATCGAATAAAGGCTATAAGCCAATATTCTTTCCAGCTAAAAGGACCCACCCAGTCCGATCGAGCAAAGGTTGTACCAAAAGAGATCTACCAAAATTTGCGATTCGGAAACGGTAGATCTCTCCCAACAAAAAGAAAATGAAGGTTCGCCAAACCTCTTTAACTTAAATAAAATAAGGATGTACAACAAAAATCAATCGTAGAAACCACAATAAAATTAATGCTATCAAAAAATCAACGCCAAAGTATTCCACCACGAGTTAATCTAGAGAGAAAACACACAAAGTAGAAAAGTTTCATTACCAATCGGAATGGATGATTCTGATTCTCTATGTTGGATCTCTCTCCAACGGCTCCGCCGGAGTCACGCCAGATGGAGAGTAAACTAGTCCGCCTTTCTTGCTTCATGCCAGAGTTGGATTCACAGGGCGGGATCCTTGTGACTTGGCCGAAGTTATAAGGAGGGATCCTTGTGATGGTCGGTTTTTGTATGGTTGAGGGTGGCCGGGTTTGTGGAATATGGAGGTGGTCAGTTTTCCCTTGAGAAAGGGCTGCTCGGCTTGGAGGTAGGAGGCGGCTAGAGGGAGGTGGAACGGTGGCAGAAGATGATGAAGGGGAAAGGAAGGTTGGCGGCTAGGAGGTTAGCCAAACTACATGGAGGGGGAAGGGGAGCCGTCAGCTTGGAGGAGGAGCAAGGGCTTGTGGTTTTGGGGAGAGAGAGGACTAGGCTAGGCCGAACTTGAGAGAGGAGGGAGAGGAGGTTGGCGGCTGGGAGAGGGAGGAATTCGCTTGGCCGAATTTTGAAAGAGGAGGAGGAGGAAGAGGGAAATTCTCAAGGAGGATTAGGGTGTCAAATTCTTATCATTCAACTTGATGAAAATAAACAATAACAAGGCCTTATATAGGCTTACATCCAAGTTCGGCTACATGCAGCCCAAATAGAAAAAATAAAACACACAATAGTTTTAAACATTACATGAAAATATAAATGCTCACAAAATAGCAAATAAATTCAAATAAATAAATTAAGAGGTTGTCTTGCGCCGAGGGCGGAGATTGTAGCATCGCTCCACAAGGTCACCACTTCGCCGTAAGTATTTGGTTGGGGACGGAGAAGGATCTTCCGCGAGCATGCCTTCATCATCTTCAACATGTTGAGGGTCGTCATCTCTATCAATCCTCCAACGCTCAAAAGTACTCATCACTGATGAGTTGGCATGCAGGTATCGGCGCAAAAGAGCATCATCCAAAAGATCCACCTCCGATTCCTGAAGCCAAGAGTCATCGGAGGCCGGATGATCACGCCATCATATCAAGTATCGGCAAATACCACCGCTTGGAGAGGAGAGCAATTCATCTTTTAGGAGCCTGTATGGCAAAAATTTGGTCCTGGGAAACCTGGAAAAAGCCTTAGGTAATAAAGGAGGAAAAGTTTATTCATTAACAGTCAACGTACCTCCATTGGAGACCGATGGAGAGAGCGATCCAGAAATAAGCTCACCCCCCAACCCACTATAAAATGCAGTGGAACTAAACAGACAGTTAGGTAATTCAAGTGGCGGAGAAACATGTGGCGTTAAATCAGAAACATTAAAAATAGGGGAAATACCCCAATAAGTGGGTAACTCCAAAAGATATGCGTTTTCTCCTAATTTCTTTAAAATACGAAAAGGTCCAGCTCGCCGATTCGCTAACTTTTTTATAGTGCCCGAATGCATCCGTTCAGGGACGAGACGCACCAAGACTAAATCGCCAACCTTAAAGTGAGACTCTCTCTTATGTATGTTTGCATGAGCTTGATAAGATGCATATTGTGTGGTTAATGCTTTATTAATGTGTTTATGAAAATTATGAACATGAGAGGCAAAATCTTGTGCAAATTGACTTGACTTATAAGATGGCTGTAACTGAATCAAGTCAAGTGGCACTGGTGCTTTATATTCGTGCACGATCTCATTTGGTGATAAACCTGTGGACCTATTTTTGAGTTATTGTATGCTAATTGCGCATGGGGAAGGATTAGGTCCCACGTACCCTTGTGGTCACCCACAAGACAACGGAGTAAACTCCCCAAACTTCTGTTTACCACTTCTGTTTGCCTATCTTTTTGTGGATGGTAGGCCGAAGTAAACAATAGTTTGGTGCCCATAATTCTCCACAGGGTCTTCCAAAAATAACTAGTAAATTTTACATCTCTATCGATTACTATCATTTTTGGAACGCCCCGATGCCCAACAACTTCCTTAAAGAATAATTTCGCCACATTTGACGCATCGTCGGTCATACTACACAATAAAATATGCCATCTTATAGAATCGATACACTACCACCATAATGGAGTCATGACGTCTAAACGTGATAGGTAGGCCTAGAATAAAATCCATGCTAACATCTTCCCAGGGAATGGAAGGAATCAGAAGAGGGGTATAAAGTCCTGCATTTGTTTTATTTCCCTTAGCTAGTTGACACGAGCGACAACTACCCATAATTTTATTAACCGTAGATTTAAGGCCGGGCCAGTGGAACTTATCTTCTACTAACGCAATGGTCTTGTCACGTCCGAAATGTCCACCTAACATGCCACTATGTAATTCACACACAATTAAATGTTGAAGGGAAGGACGAGGAATACAAAGCTTCGAATGTTTAAATAAATAACCATCTCGGATATAATATGCGGCAAATAGTAGTGGGAGAGTTGTTTTGCGTGGAGTAATAGACATCCTTAAAATCCAGGCAGTGAATGTACTCATCCTTAATTCTATCGAAACCAATTACTTTTACTTCTAGCGTAGTCAACAATAAGGAGACACGACTAAGAGCATCCGCCACACGATTTAAAGTTCCCTTAAGATGTTTAATTATAAAGGTGTGCTTCTGAAGATAGGAGACCCATTTAGCATACCTTGGGCTAACTTTATTTTGGGAGTTGATAAACCTCAAAGCTTCGTTGTCAGATAGAATAACAAATTCCTCAAAAAATAAATAATGTCGCCAATGCTGTAGGCAACGGATAACTGCATAAAACTCTCTATCTTAATTAGAATAATTTAATTTTGGACCCGAGAGTTTCTCACTAAAGTATCCAACTGGATGTCCCTCTTGACAAAATACACCACCAATACCGACTCCAGACACATCACAGGACAATTCAAAAACTTTATTAAAATTTGGTAATCATAAAAGAGGAGCTTCCGACATTCGGGATTTAATCGTTTAAATTCTTTTGCGACCGATTTGGTCCACTTAAAATCTCCCTTCTTCATGCTCTCCATGATTGGTGCCATGATTCTACTGAAATCCTTGATAAATCAGCGGTAAAAAGTAGCTAGATCGTGAAAACTCCGAACATCCCATATATTGGCTGGTTCCGGCCAATCTTTGATGACTTGGACCTTCTTAGGATCAACATGGATGCCCTCCGAACTTACAATATAACCAAGGAACTCCACAAATGGAAAATTAAATGTACATTTTTTAAGATTAATAAATAATTTCTCCTTTCTCAACGTGGCAAGTATTGTCCTCAAGTGAGACTCATGATCATTCGGTGAGGCGCTAAAAACTAGGATATCATCAAAATATATGACTATGAATTTCCTAGGTAAGGTTTGAACACTAACGTCATCAATCTTGAAAATGTACTTGGGCAATTAGTGAGCCCTTCCCCGAGCACCAACCACTCATAATGTCCGTCCTTGGATTTAAATGCCATCTTCCACTCATCTCCCTCCCTAATCTTAATTTTATGGTATCCACTCTTAAGATCTAATTTAGAAAAGATTGTGGCCCTGGCTAACATGTCCAATAAGTTGTCCAATCGAGGGATGGGAAACCTGTACTTGATAGTTATTTCATTTACGACCATATAGTCTACACACATCCGCCCAGAACCATCTTTCTTAGGAACCAATAATGCAGGTACAACACGAGGACTCTTACTATGTCTGATGAACCCCTTACTTAGCAAATCTAAAATTAATTTTTGTAATTATTGGTGTGCGGAGGGGTTTAGTCGATAATAGGGAAGATTAGGCAATGAGGAACCCGGAACGAAATCAATCTCGTGTTGAATGTAACGCATGGGGGGGGGGGGGGAACTCGGGCGGTAAATCATCTGGATAGACATCCTTAAATTCCTCTAATAGGGTCTTCAATGTTAGTGGTAAGTTCTCAAAAGAGGAGCTATCTTTTTTGACTTGCAAACATACTAGCGCATATATGACACCATCTGTAAAAGACTCGCGCTCAAACTCCTTCTTACCTATCAAGCTTAACGTTTTCTTCTCTACAGGCACAATAGTGTCTTTGGAAGAGACCAAAGGATCTTTAGGCGGAGTGGGTTTAAAAATAATGGTCTGGCCATTAAATTTGAACTCATAGGTGTTTGCTCTCCCTAGATGAGTAACATCATGGTCATAAATCCATGGGAATCCAAGTAAGACATGACAAGCATCCATGGGGATGACGTCACACCAAACCTTTTCAAAATAAGCCTTGATGGTAAGAGGTACCAAATAACGCTTCAAAACTGGGAGGGATGTCTTATTTACCCAAGCCACCTTATAAGGGTGAGGTTGCAGCTCAGTAGCTAAAGACATTCGGGTCACCGCATTTTCAGAAATTATGTTTATACAACTACCACTGTCTAAGATCAACTTACACCACTTCTCTCCACTCTTAAAATTTAACGAAAAGATATTCGTCCTATTCCAGTCATCTAAAGCACGTGTAGTAGCCAGAATACACCGCATGATCATCATATGAGAATCATCCTCTATATCGCTCGGTACTCCTTCTAACTCTCTATCTTCTCCTACCTTATATATAAGGTCGTCGGACTCATATATGGAATCTAAAGGGACTAAGGGCTTATGCTTAGTAGGGTACTCACTAGCGTAATGACCCTGAATCCTGCAAGAAAAATAGGTAGCATTCATTTTGCTGACCTTTCTGAAACGAGCGAGTCTTATTCTTATGAATGTTGTGCTTCTCAATATCTAATGCGGTATTGAAGGTGGTGTTTAGGTCAGTGTGACCATATCACAATAGTTTACCCTGAATGTCGGGGTTTAACCCCTTACGGTACCTAGAGAGGGTGATCTCTAGCATCTTCCTCACATCGCACCTAAACATCATATCCTTAAGAATACTCATAGACACAGAGACCGACCTATTCCCTTGTTTAAGGGTAGCCAAATCATCAAACATCTGCGTTCGATGGTACGGAGGGACGTACTGGTCTGTTAGCATGGCCTTCATGCCTGCCCAACCAATGGGTAGTTCACCGTTCACAGTACCCAAGCATCATACCTCATTCAACCAAAATATCTTGGCTCTACCTAACAGCTTCATCCTAGCCATTCGCACCTTATCCACATCAGTCAAATTGTGCCACTCAAAGTAGCATTCTATTTCCATGACCCAGTCTAGGAAAACTTAGGGTTCACCCAATCCATCATACGATGGGGGGTTTGACCCGGACGACTCTAGTAATGTCAAACTCATACGGTGCACGTGGGACATGTTCATTATTATTATTGCTGTTAGGATTATTATTTCCTTCTGCACGTTGGTTGGCGGGTTGATTACAGGGAGCCACGAGATTTAACTCAACTCGTGCAACGTCTCCCTAATCGCTGTCAACTGATCAATGAACTCCTAGCAGAGTTCATCAATCACTGTGGGACCGTGACCCGTATCCCGTATGTCTGCCAGATGGGAAGAATATGATGGGGAATACTCCATACCTAATCTAGTGTGCATGCAATGATTAAGTGCTACTAACCCACTAAAATATTTGGAAAGACAGAATTGTTCCCACCTAGTACTAGGGTACTTAAAATATTTTTTTTCTTTTTTTAAGGAAATGAATAGAAGATTATTAAAAAAAATTGTTTTTTTTGCAAAAAATAAAGTTTTTAGACCGCTATTTGTAGAACAAAAATTTAAAATTTGTTTTATATGTTGTGCAATGAAACGTTCAAGTACGTGATGACGCTCCCAGCAAAAGGGGGAGGGTGCCAATTAGGAAATTGACGTGAACCTCCCTTTAATACCAAATTGATGCAGGATCACACGTTGATACCGTAAAATCAACGGACTAACCATGATTTCCTCTTGACGATCAAATTCTACACTCACACAAATTTTCCAATGCAACGCACACGCTATGCAATTATATCAATTAGATGCTAACGTACGGGTATCCAAGCTAATTAGGATCGAATAAAGGCTATAGGCCAATATTCTTTCTGACTAAAAGGACCCACCAGGTCCGATCGAGCGAAGGTTGTACCAAAAGAGATCTACCAAAATTTGCGATTCAGAAACGGTAGATCTCTCCCAACAAAAAGAAAACGAAGGTTCGCCAAACCTCTCGAACTTAAATAAAATAAGGTTGAAAAACAAAAATCAATCGAAGAAACCACGATAAAATTAATGCTATCAAGAAATCAGTGCCAAAGTATTCCACCACAAGAGTTAATCTTGAGAGAAAACACACAAAGTAGAAAAGTTTTGTTACCCAATCAGAATGGATGATTCTGATTCTCTACGTTGGATCGCTCTCCAACGGCTCCGCCGGAGTCACGCCGGATGGATGGAAAACTCGTCTGCCTTCCTCGCTTCACGCCGGAGTTGGATTCACAAGGAGGGATCCTTGTGCCTTGGACGAAATTACAAGGAGGGATCCTTGTGATGGTCGGTTTTTTTAGGGTTGAGGGTAGCCGGGTTTGTGAAATATGGAGGTGGTCAGTTTTACCTTGAGAAAAGCGCTGCTGGGGTTGGAGGTAGTAGGCGGCTAGAGGGAGGTGGAAGGGTGGCCGAAAATGATGAAAGGGAAAGGAAGGTTGGCAGCTAGTAGGTTGGCCGAACTAGATGGAGGGGGAAGGGGAGTCAGCGGCTTGGAGGAGGAGCAGGGGCTTGCGGTTTTGAGGAGAGAGAGGACTAGGCTAGGCCGAACTTGAGAGAGGAGGGAGAGGAGGTTGGCGGCTAGGAGAGGGAAGAATTGGCTTGGCCGAATTTTGAAAGAGGAGGAGGAAGAGGGAAATTCTCAAGGAGGATTAGGGTTGAAAATTCTTATCATTCAACTTGATGAAAATAAATAATAACATGGACTTATATAGGCTTACATCCAAGTTCGGCTACATGCAGCCCAAATAGAAAAAATAAAACACAATCGTTTTAAACATTACATGAAAATACAAATGCTCACAAAATAGCAATTAAATTCAAATAAATAAATTAAGAGGTTGTCTTGCGCCGAGGGCAGAGATTGTAGCATTGCTCCACAAGGTCACCAAGGCGCCACAAGTCTTTGGTTGGAGACGGAGAAGGATCTTCTGCAAGCACGACGTCGTCATCTTCAACATGTTGAGGGTCGTCATCTCCATCACTGACTTGTCTCGACATTGCTGACTTTATCTTCAAGATGTCGAGATAACTTAATTGTCTCGACACAGCTGACTTGATCTTCAAGGTTTCTGGATATATGGCATTGAGTGAGTTGACTACACTCAACGCCTGTGGACTTATCCATTTTTCTGCTTTCCAATCTGTCCGGCTTTGACTATCCTGTCTTCTCTCACCACTATTAGCAGTATGGTGTTGAGTGTATAAGCTTCACTCAACTCCTGTGGACTTAGACATTTTTCCTGCATCTCCAGCAACATCCTTGATGTTTGTCATTGAGTGAGCTTGCCTCACTCAATACCAATGGACTTAGGCATTTATTCATGTTTTCACCTTGCACATGCAACTTAACCATACATCAAATACATACTTGTGTATATCATTGAGTTGAAATGGCTTCTTCAAATCAAGTACATTATTTCCAATGTACCCAATAATCTCCCCCTATTTGGAGAAGCCATTACCCAAATTCAATGATATACACCACAATACCAAAATAATATAATTATGATGTAAATGTTAAGTACTGTAACAAAAATACAAAACAAATGAATACAATAAGAACAAAATAGTACAGAGCCAATTAACTTTTCCATTTCATTTTTGTAGGTGTTTAAATAGTTCTGAATTTATAATGTACTATTACAAATTTACATAGTTTTTAGAAAAGAAAAATAATCTAAGATTGTTCTAGCTCTTTGATGACAATGCCTTTCCCTGATTGTATCTTAGCTTTTACTTCAGGCACCTTGTCATTAGCCTTCTTCTTGCCTTTATCATCCTTGGCCTTAGAGATCTTTTAATCCTTAAGATTTTTTCCTTTCAAGATAATGATAGGGCTTAGGGAAATACTTGTTGGGTTCAATAGAATCAGCTGGGATCTTCCCTGCCTTCAAATCATTCCTGAATTTATAAATGTTCTTTTGCTTCTTTGTATGCTTGACCCATTCTTGTTCTGAGTACCATTTGCCCCTGTCAGCTATATTGTTGTTAACTGCTTACCATGCAGTGAGTATAATTGATCTGGAAGTTGGACTCCACTGCTCAAAATCTGGCTTTACTTCAGCCTACTCCCTGAATCTCCTCTTAGATAATTGAGCTTCTCTTTCTTTGAGCAAGGCAGTATCAACCATCTCCACAACCTTACATACTACATTCTGAACCTGTGGTGGAGGACTGTACATAGTCTATACTGTATTGTGAATAGCCTCAAATTGAGCTGGTTTGTAGCCATACTCAGCAGTTTGATCATCATAATCAAGAGGAGGAAAGCCTAGAGTTGCTCTAATGCTATTGGAGGTCCACATAGCATGCTCAGAGCTTGACTTTATTATCATTCTCCCACCTTTATGACTTCTCTCTCAATAGGATCTCTTAAGTCATTCTTATGAAATCTTACTTGGTCTACAAGATGATTAACCCCTGAGGTAAGATGAGTCTTTACCTTGAGCAAGTTGTCATTAATGTCTTTGTAAGAAGCCTTGACTGCTTAATCCACTGAGGCTGAGTGAGTGGAGAGCTTAAAGTCAACAACTATAGAGGTAGAATCTATCTTTGTCTTTAGAGCTGTAGTTTGCTCAGCTAGCTTTACCAGTGAAATATCATGTATTGTTATCATGTTGTCATTCATTCTTGTCTGGTTTTCAATTACATAACGTTGTTGAGTAGCAATTGCATCTAGAATTTTCTTTGAGGCCTTATCGTGTTGAGTAAGATAAACTATTCTATGAGCACCTTTCTCAAAGAAATCTTTGATATCCTTTTTCAGCAGATTAACTTCAAATCTAAAGGATTTGATGTCTTGTGCCAACCTGAACTGCACCGCCTTTGTAATTTCATCTACATACTATTTCAGGGCTCTCCTTTGTTGGTCTAGCTTGATTTATATTTGAATTAGAAGTGACCTAAAATCTATAGGAGGACTAGGTGATATTCCAAATTGAACTATTTTCTTATAGCTCCTACTCCTTTTCCTGAGTTCCTCAATTTTCCTTTTCTTGAGCTGAGAGGCTTCCTCCTCATCAGAATCTGAAGAACTGACAACTTCAATTGAAGTAGGCTCTTTAGCTCCTTCATTGTTTGGGGGAAGATCTGCTATCTTCCCCTCAACCCTTACACCTACTTCACCAAGGTTAAGTTCCTTCATGGTTTCATCCTCTAGGTGTGCCAAAGCATCAGAATAATGATGATCTGGGAGTGTATCCTGTAACTTCCTCTGGATATCAACTTCTTTATCCATAGGAAGATCTTCCTCAGTCTCCTTAGATACCGCATTCTCATTTTCTTTATCACACATTTGCACATCTTATGCAGGAACACCAACTTGTTCCTCTACTGACTTCAGTTCATGTATAAATTCCATCACTATGTTGTTAACAGTGTCATTATCTAAGTCTAGAAGATCATTGGGGGTTCTCCTCCTCAATGTGATCCTTCTCTGGTATTGTCTCCTCCTACATCTGATCTCCAGTACCAGGAGAGGTCCTTGAAGAATTTTCTGGTGCTGCATCATCATGTTTTTCTGTGCTGGAGCTTTCTTGTTATTCAGAGTCACTAGAAGATTCTTCTTCCACAACCACTACTTTCTTCTTCTTCTTTTTCTTCTTCTCAAGTACTGGTGTCTCTTTTGTTAATACTCTATCCCATCTTGCTACAATTCTATTGTCCATTCTTCTCATGTGATTGATCTTAGATCCAATCTTGAGATTGAGACTGTCAGGAATAGCTTGTACCAAGTAGAGAATTATAATCCTTCTCATATTGGAGTTCTTGATGTTCTCTGCTATTGTCAATGATAATTTTGCTCCAATTGGTCTTCACTTTGAATATTATCCTTGTCATCAGCTCAAACATTTGAGCAAAGATTCTGTCACGTGCTCCTGTTTTGCATAGCAGCACTTTTCCTATAATTACTGACAGAAATTCTCCTTGAGTATTCATTCCCTTCCTGACTAGGGTGCTTCCAAGATTTGTTGTTGGGGCCAATCCACACCACTCCAAAGCTTCTGCAGTCTTGCTAGAATCTAGGTCATCTTCTTGATCAATCCTTGACAAGTGAAATATCTTGACCAGTCTTATGGTTGTGATTTTGACCTTTGTTTCATTCACTTTGGACTTAATATTTTCTGTGTTTGAGTCGAGATGAGAAATGGAAAAGAATTCTTGAACTTCTCGTTTCAATACATTTGAAGGTTCTGAAAGTAGATATTCCAATCCTGCTTCAGTGATTAGGGTTATTACCTTCTTAATTTCTTCAGACGCCGAGTTGAATCCATTTTTGACAAGTTCATAACCTTCGAAGATGTTATCGTCGCTTTTGGGAGCCATTGGAGATAAGAATTCGAAAGTGGTTTGTCGACTAAATGGAGTTCTAGGTCTCGACACTCTGAAATCAAACTATCAAGATCTCAAGAAGACGAAGTTAACCTCTATTCTCATACCCTATTTATAGTCTTGGCTCTCCTGAAGTCGAAAATTCGCGCTCCATTTTGACTGTTCCAAATTTTTAGGAAAACACCTAGTGTCGACATTGGGAAAATTGTCTGTCGAGATATGTCGACACAAGGATAATGTCTCTCGACATATACCTTAGGGTCTCGACACCCTTTGATGTCTCGATACTCACTTTAGTGTCTCAATACATTCTTTGATGTCTCAACACATTGCAGTATACAGTCTCGACATATTTTCTGGTGTCTTGACACAACTTTTGACTTAGTCAATATTTTGTCTCCTGAACTATAAAGACATAATTCATAGATGTTTTTTACTTGATATTTAAGTAAAATTAATCACTGATTAATATTTTATTCTTATCAGTCTTTATGTATGCATTAATTATTCTAGATATAACATACCAAGTTCAAACTTAAAGAAATTAAATTTCTCTTCATCTAAGGGCTTAGTGAAAATATCAGCAATCTGTTTATTTATAGGAACAAATTCTAGATTAATGTCTTCCTTTTCAACATGCACCCTAATAAAGTGATATCTAATCTCAATATGTTTAGTTCTACTATATGACACAGGATTATTTGCAATTGAAATGGCACTAGTAGAATCACAATATAATGGAGTTTTACTTAGCTGAATGTTGTAGTCTTGTAATTGATGTTGAATCTAAAGCAATTGTGCACAACAACTCCCAGCTGAAATGTACTCTGATTCAACAATGAATATTGCTACATTTGTTTGCTTTTTGCTGCTCCATGACACTAGCCTTCTTTCAAGGAACTGATATGAATCTGAAGTGCTTTTCCTATCTTCTTTACAACTTGCATAATCTACATCTGAAAAGCCTGTTAGTTCAAAATCACTATTCCTAGGATACCATAGGCAAAGACTAGGTGTGCCCTTTAGATATCTCAATATTCTTTTTACTACTGTATAGTGAGACTCCTTAGAGAAAGCTTGATACCTAGCACAGACACAGGTATCATATATTATGTTTGGTCTACTAGCTATTTGATAGAGTACTGATCCAACTATGCCTCTATACAAGGTGATATCAACTGTCTTGCCAGCACCATCCTTGTCTAAAGATATACTGGACCCCATTAGAGTTCTTATGGAAGTGGTTGTTTCCATGCCATACTTCTTGATTAACTCCTTGATGAACTTAGACTAACTAATAAAAATTCCATCAATAGTTTGCTTAACTTGGAGACCTAAGAAAAACTTGAGTTCACCCATACTACTCATCTCAAACTTACCTTGCATAAGTTTGGCAAACTTAGTGCAAAGTTAGTCATTAGTAGAACCAAATAGTGCAAAGTGACTCATCTCAAACTTACCTTATGGAAGTGGTTGTTTCCATGCCATACTTCTTGATTAACTGCTTGGTGAATTTAGACTGACTAATAAAAAGTCCATCAATAGTTTGCTTAACTTAGATACCTAAGAAAAACTTGAGTTCACCCATACTACTCATCTCAAACTTACCTTGCATAAGTTTGGCAAACTTAGTGCAAAGTTACTCATCAATAGAACCAAATAGTGCAAAGTGACTCATCTCAAACTTACCTTATGGAAGTGGTTGTTTCCATGCTATACTTCTTGATTAACTGCTTGGTGAATTTAGACTGACTAATAAAAAGTCCATCAATAGTTTGCTTAACTTAGATACATAAGAAAAACTTGAGTTCACCCATACTACTCATCTCAAACTTACCTTGCATAAGTTTTGAAAACTTAGTGCAAAGTGACTCATCAGTAGAACCAAATATAATGTCATCAACATATATTTACACTAAGTTTGTCTTGTCTTTGACTTCTCTTAGGAATTGTGTTTTGTCTATTTTCCCTCTTGAGAATTTATTCTCCAGAAGAAATTTAGACAGAGTCGTATACCATTCCCTCGAGGCTTATTTTAATCCATAAAGAGATCATAATAAAAGATAAACATACTTTTGATGATTCGAGTCAACAAAACCTGAGGGTTGCTCAACATAGACCCTTTCTTTGAGGTTACCATTGAGGAAGGCTGACTTCACATCTATTTGGTGACCTTGAATCCTTTCTGGACTGCATATGCAAGGAAGAGTCTTATAGCCTCCAATCTAGCCACTGGTGCAAAGGTTTGATCATAATCTATACCCACTTCTTGTCTATACCCCTTTACAACCATTCTAGCCTTGTTCCTGACTATAACACCATTCTCATCTAGTTTGTTCCTGTAGATCCACTTGGTTCCTATGATGTTACAGTCATCTGGTCTAGGAACCAGCTTCTAGACATTATATCTCTTGAACTGGTTCAGGTCTTCCTGCATAGCCCCTATCCAAAATGGGTCTATATTGGCTTCTTCAAACTTCTTTGGTTCTGTTTGTGAAAGAAAACTGGAGTACATTACTGTGTTAGGCTATCTACTTCTTATGGTCACACCATAAGCTGCATCTCAAATGATCAGTTCTCTTGGATGATCCCTTAGATATCTAACAGCCACTGGTAGTGTATCCTCTTCTCTTTGAACAACTTCTTCTTGTGGCCGAGTCTCTTCTTCTGGTTGTTCCTGTGCAAGTTCTTCTTCAATGATGTTAATTCCATCTTGTATACTTTGACTTGCTTGAACTGATTCTTCTACTGATAGCTCCTTCAACTTCAAGTCTTCTCCTATGATCCTTGATGTACCATAACCTCTAATAATCCCTTTGTCTGCTCCACAAAGATCACCTTTGGTCCATCCTTCACTGGAATAAACTCCCTTAAATTGCTCTTTGTTCCAGTCATGTGTCTGGAACATCCACTATCCAAGTACCAGATGGGCATATCTCTTGTGCTTAGACATACCTGCAAAATTAAGATTTATTTATCCTTAGGAACCTAAATTATTTTGGGTCCTAGGTGCTTGTTAGCCAGGGCTCCATTGAGGGCACCTGAGAATTTCTTGGCTTGGTACACTTTCTGTCCATGAGACACTATGTAATTAAACCAATAGTCTAGGGCAAAGTGTCCAATCTTTGCACAAACACTAGCACTAATATATGTTGTATCTCCTCTTTGGAGGAACAGTAGGAACTTTATGTTGACATTCCTTAGGACAAGAATCAGTAAACTTAATAGTTAAATTTTGATTAGGAGCATAATGGTTGTTTGCCTCCCAGTCACAACAGTCCTCCTTGGAGCAAGCACATTAGGAATAGCTTTCCAATTAACATATGAGTTTGGTCATACTGGTCCAGACTTCTGGGTTTCTTTTCCCTTAGTCTGAGACAAAGGTTATGGCATGACTGGACCCTTTTATCCTGTCAGCTTTTTGTCTCTCCTTCTCTTAGGTTTAACATAACCATTTCCACTTCTAGGAGTTCCTGAGAAGGTATCTTTAATAGAGAGCATAGTCTTAGGTTGAGAAAACAACTGAACAAGTCTTTTCTCATTCTGAAGTTTGAGTTCTAACTCCTGAATGGTTTCTTCTTTTTGTTTTAGCAACATGATTTGATCATCAATGATCTTAGTTAGCTTAGCCAATTTTGAACTTTGAAGACCAATCTTCTGAGTAGTCATCTCATGATGGTACTTAAGGCCTGTTAGAGAGTCAATCTTGTTGGCTTGTTCCTTGACAAGCTTTTTGCTCTTTACAAGATGCTCTAGTAGTTTTCCAAACTTGATTGTGAGCTACTGAAGTTCAGTCTCAGAGTTGGACTCATGTTTATCAAACTTTGAGCTACATGTGTCTGACTCATCCCCAGTCTCATAAATAGAAGTTGTATAACAAATGGAATTGTCAAAGATTACCTGAGTATCCTAACTTTTAACAATTTCTGTTTCTATATTATTAGACAGTGCCATCAAGTTAACCTCCATATCATCTTTAGAGTCACCATGGGGTGATGAAGTTGTGGAGTTATTTCCCTTGTATATGGCCTCTCTGATGAATTCCTCTTCACAGAAGAACAGTCCAATGTGTGCATGTTCTTCTTCTGATTCAGTTGAATCAGTATAACTATCAAATAAAGTCTTTGGCTTATTTGTCATTAGACACTTTTCTGATTTCTTGTCTTTATCGAACTTCTTGTCCTTGGACTTCCTATTCTCCTTTCACTTTACTGGACAGTCAGCAATGACATGTCCAGGTCTGTTACAACAATAACAAATAATGTTAGCCTTAATTTATTTATTCTGGTTTGAATCATACCTGACCACAGAATTATTGTTTCTGTGTTTATCTTTATTCTTGTTAGAGCTTGATTTAGATGATGTCTTCTTGTTACTTCCTTCTTCTCATCTTCTTGAATTTCCTATTGAACAATGCTAATTCACCATCTGATAATTCTTCTGATGAAGAACTAGTCCCAGTGCTGACTGTATCTTCATCCCTTCTTGGTGATGATGGAATTTCTCTACTATCCTTTTTTGATGTGTCTGCTTTGAAAGACACTAATCTAATCTTATTTGATCTTCTAGCAGATTCATCTTCAGCTTTTCTAGAATTTAACTGAAGCTCATGTGATAATAGCTTCCGATACAAATCCTGGGGTAACATGTTACTCATATATCCTATTTCTCTTACAACACAAATCTTTATGTCACATTCTTTGTTTAGAGATCTCAGAAACTTGTCATTAAGCTCATAGTTTGAGAATTGTCTTCCATAATTCTTTAAGTCATTGACTATTTTAAAGAACTTTTCATAACAATGTTCTATAGAATCAGTATTCCCTTGCCTAAATGCCTCATACTACTGATTGAGTAGAGACTTTCTATCATCTATGACTTCTTCTATTCCTTCCATATTGACTATTAGAGTGTCCCACATCTCCTTGGATGTTTTGTAGTGTACTAAGTTCTGAAAAGTTGAATTATCTATTGCACTGACAATTATGTTTTGTGCTCTTTTATCCATTTTGGCAAGAACCACCTCATCTTTTGTCATCTCAGATAGACTATTAGGGGTTTGTACATTTGCATTTAAGATAGATACTTTCATGGGAATATATGGTCCTTCTTGTATAATGACAAAGATTCTTGGATCTGATGCCTCCATAAGCAATCTCACCCTTTGCTTACAAATGGCAAAATTGTCCTTCCTGCAGATAGGAAGCTTCATAGAACTGAGTTCTCTATGAGATTATGAAGCCATGAGATCTTATTTGAATCAACCACCCTTAGGATTTTTTTCTTACTATTAGGTCTTTATTTGAATAACCTCCCTCTGATACCACTTGAAAGATAAATCTATGGGTAGTTAATCACCTAAAAGGGGGGGGGGTGAATAAGTATCTTTTTAATTTCTTTGTCACTTATACGAAAGGTTCAGCAGATACTTGAAAATAAACATTCACAAGAGCACAATACAAGCAATCCATAGAACACAAATATTTTATAGTAGTTCCCCTATTTAGAGTACATCCACTTTCCCCCTTCTTCCTCACTAGCAATATGCTAGATAAGGTAATATATCCTCCATATCAACTCAGATCAATGATCTTACAGGCTCAGTTTTCATTAAGAAACCTACAACTCAGACCCATTGGTCCTACCTCAGAGATCCACCCAATCTCCTACCTCAGGTCCCTGAAGAACCCTACCTCAAACTTTATAAGTCTTACAACTCAGTGATCCCATACAAATCAACCACCTCAGGTCCCTCAAGAACCCTGAAAGTGAGGTGTTAGATCTGGAATACTCTAGAGGGGGGGGGGTGAATAGAGTATCCTTGAAAACTATTTAACCTTTTACAGAAATTAAAGATTGCAGAATTAATTAAGTAAAAGCAAAGCACTCCTAACTAGCATAGCCACATTAAGAACAAGAAGAAAAGGGCAACAAGACAATACAAGAACTTATAGTGGTTCCCCAACCTGGGTACATCCACTCTTCTACCACCCTGGTAGGAATCCACTCAGATTTTAGATCAGGTGCCTGACACCAATGAGCTTTTGATCAGGGGCTCAAAAACCAAACCTCAAGTCTTTTGGTTAGGTGACTTGCAACCAGGAATCACTTTTGAAGGGAGTAGAGAACCCTTTATATAATGGGGGGGATGAGAGAGTGATAATGTCTTCTCTTTCTCAATTAATACAAGTGAGATGAATCTGTGGATTTGATGGTAGCAAAAGCTCCCCCTGAGATAGTGATAAATTCAGGAGGTTTGAACTTTGCTTCAGGGTGATAGGCCTTCAGGCTTTTAGCTTGAACCAGAAGATCTTCAGGAACTTCTTTGACTGATGTAGTAGTTGTTGTCCTTTGAAGGTTCCTGAGAAAAATTACAGAAGAAGAAGACACTTGATTTGAATAGTTGTTCTTCTTCTTCAGAAGGCTATTTTTTTCTGGTCTGGCAGTACTTTCTTTCTAGCAGTTTTTGTTCAAAGAAAAAATGAGAGCAGGAAGGATAGCTTGGTGAGACGATGGTATCCTGCCTTTTTTCTGTTTATTCTCTTGTGTTTCTGTATCTTGTTCTTTCAAAAAGGAAGGAAAAAAATCCTTTTATATTTTCCATGTAAAAGTCCTTTTGAATTTCGAAATCCTTACTGCATTTAATGCTGACGGCCTGAGAATATTTTTCATTGATTGATTTCCCCAACTGTTCCTGTGAAAAACGGCAGGCAATAATCCTAAAGAAGACTATAATTAATGCCCCATCTAATGGTAATATTCAGAGAATATTTTAGCATTAATTACTCAGGAAATATTTCATTGTAATAGAGACAGAAGGATGAAAATTAAACAAGTCTGGATTCGTCGATCTGAGAACTGCGTTCGTCGATCTGAGATCCAAGATCGTCAACCTGACTTTTATTCTGGACTAAGAATAATTGAGATTTTCTTTGGCATTGAGTGTTCCAGAATTAGTCAACCTGAAATCTGTGAACTGAGTTCGTCGAGCTGAGATCCTAGATCGTCGACTTGAATTTGATTCTGGATTTAGAATAATTGAGATGTTCTATGGAATTGAGTGCTCTAGAATTAGTCGACCTGAAATCTGTAAACTGAGTTCGTCGAGCTGAGATCCTAGATCGTCGACCTAAATTTGATTCTGGACTTAGAATAATTGAGATGTTCTTTGGCGTTGAGTGTTCAAGAATTAGTCGACCTGAAATCTTTAAACTGAGTTCGTCGAGCTGAGATCCTAGATTGTCGACTTGAATTTGATTCTGGACTTAGAATAATTGAGATGTTCTCTAGCATTGAGTGTTCCAGAATTAGTCGACCTGAAATCTTTGAACTTAGTTCGTCGAGCTCAGCTCAGAGAATTTTCTCTCAATTAGTCGAGCTGAGCACGACTTTCGTCAACTTGAGTTCGATGAACGTCGAACTCATTTTACTGAGTCTTGAGTCTATGACAGTCTGTTGATGGCTGGTCCAAGTGATTTTGACTCTAAGGACTTGGCCTAGACTGTAGGACTTAACCATAACCCTGGCTATACATGTTGGGTCATATCATCCTAACTTAGTAAACCTAGCCCAAATCCAACTAGGGATCCAACAATCTCCACCTATTTGGGTGAGGTCACTAATTACAGACTCAAACAAAATTAAAAGAACAAAGCAAGAAGGCATATATCTGGCAGGAAAAATAAGGCATGCAGCAGATATATTTATACACAGTAAGCTTTGTATCATAAGAACACAATTTTCAAAAGTAATACCATAATCATAACAGTTCAGGTTTTTATCTCTTCTGCTTCTTTTCCCTTGGCTTTTATTCTTTGCTTTTATCCCCAAGATGAGTGAAAATGATTTCCCTGTTGGGATTGGAAGCTTCTTTCTTTGATATGTACAGATCTGATGCTCCAATCACAGTCTGGGTAGAAGTTCTGTGTACAATAGCTTCTGGATGTAGTGCCATGTATTCTGTTGGGTTAAACACTTTCTTGCTGACTTGGAGTTTATCCAGTTCTCTTTCTCTATATGATGACATAGTTGTAAACTTTGATGGATCATCACCTTCCTCCATAGCCTTCTTTATTTGTGACATACCAATCAACTCCTGGAGCCTTGCAATCCTGAAATTGGGATCAGCATCCTGACTGACAGATGACTGATCATCTTGTGGAGATAGCAGAGTAACATGTTGAATTGTGTGGACTGTACTTGAAAACTTGACACTTTTCGACTTTCATTACTTTGAGTGTATAGAGATTTAGGAGGAGGAGCTTCACTGAACTTCCCTTTAGGCTTAAAAGATTTACTATGCTTTCTGGACTGATGTTGATGGGTTTGATATTGAGGAGGAGAAAATGAAGGCTTTTGGTAAATTTTTTCCTTTATCTGCTTAGCTGAATTTGTATTTCTCTGCTTCTGACTGCCACCTTGAGATTGATGTCTGGATGACCATTCTTGCCTTTGATATGTTCTGGTGAAAGATGTAGGCTTGGAAGATACATCTGGACTTTGTGAAGTAGCTCCCGAGGAACCAACAGCAGGAGGAGGAGGAGGAGGATCTCTCTTATACTTCTGAGGTGGAAGGGAGTATCTTCTACTCTTCTTTCTTGCCTTTTGATCATTCTTTGATAGCCACATCCGTGCTGGCATACCCTTATAGGGGGTAATATTATGCAGAATATAGTATGGTGTGTCATTTGTAGGATTGGGTTTTAGGGCAGGAGGTGGAGGAGCTTTTCTCTTCTTATAAACTTTCTTCTTCTTTAGGTCCTCATCAAAATCATCATCATCATCATCATATGATTCTTGTGGATTGTCATACATTTCATCAATTTGTCTTATTGTATCCTTAGGAATTTCTTTACTGCCTGGAGTAGGGACAACTTCAGCATGGGCTGCTTCATTTTCCATAACAATATCTTGAGTTATAATATCATCAAGATTGGGGATAGGGCTATCATCCATAACATAGGATGGCCCAGAAGAGCTAGATGTCTGATCATCAGACTTATTTACTGGAGGAGCTGTCAAACTTGTCTTTATAGTGTATAACTTCTCTGAGCTTGCAGGAGAGGTATAACACACTATGGATTTAGATGATATAATGGGGAAGGAAAGACAGAAATAAATGTATGATCCCAAATACTTTTAGCAAAGCTGCTAGATTTACTTTGGATTTAATGAAATAGACCCTTCTAGGTAGAATCTCTGGCAGAGTGATCTCTTGAGTATTTAACACTATAAAATCTGTACAATAAGAAATGTTATTTACATCTGCTACTGAGGCTGTTGCTTCTGCATCATCTATTTCCATATCAGATTCATGAAAATTTATGACATCTGTTTCCATATCAGCACCTGTTCCTACTTCTGATAGTTCTGTTATTGCTGCTGGAACATCTGTTGCTGCTACTAGTACTACTATTGGTTCTGTTGGTGCTACTGCTGCTACTTCTTCATTGAGTATCTCCCCCTGCCTGGGTTCAGTAGCAACTGAAGCCAGGCCCCTTTCTAAAGAGGGAGCAGTAGTGAGAGCAGAAACTTGGGCAGAGAGTGTGGAAATGGATACAGTAAGAGGGGAAATTACCTCTGCTATGATGGTCTAGAGGAGTGGTTTAAGGAGTTCAAGGAGTGTTTGTAGGATGGAGGGATCTAAGATTGTAGAGGCAGAGGTTGTGGCAGCGGTTGGTTGAATGGGGATAATGGTAGTGATGGTAATAGCTGGTGGAGTGGCATATTAATGTCTTGTGAAGGTTCATTTGGAGGAGAAGGGGTATTTAAGGGGGAAGATAGTAAATTGAAAGTGGGGCGGGATGGCAGGTTGGGAATGTTATCGAGATAAGATGGAAGAGGAGATTGAGGTGGTGTTGGCAGTCATGTATCAAGTTGGGGAGAAAGTGTGGAGGAGGGTATTTGGGTTTGAGATTGAGGAATTGGGGATGATGGGGGTGTCTGAGTGGAAACTATAACATGAGTGGAGGATGGGGTTTATTGAGTTGTTGGCATAGATGAAGTTTGGAGAGTTGGAGTATTGGTGGATGGAATATTGTTGGAAGGAAGCTCTTCAGAAGGGTGGGAAATGGCTGGTGTAGCCCTTGTACACTCAGAAGTGTGGGTGGCATAGGATGAAGCCTTAGAGGGCTTTGTGATTATCCTCTCCCACTTGCTAAATAAGGCACAGGAGAGCCTTTTGCTTGCATTGATGAATGTGGTCAGGGAGACCAGTGATTAAGTAGCTTTTTCTATTAAGAATATCCCCAGGATTCTTCCAAAGTTAACTTCCTTTTTATTGTTCTTCTTCTTGATAAGATCAAAAATGATCTGTTCCCAGTTCAGCTTTTTCTTATTCACCACTACACACATAACCAGAAATCGATGCCTGGTTATATAGTCGTGCGCAGTGTGCTTGCCCAGCAAGACTTTCCCAACAATATCTGTGAGAAACTTGAACTCAGCAGATAGTTGTTTCTTCAGCAACTTATTTGGGTTTTCTCCAGAATAACCCATCAAACTCAGCATCATGTCATATTCTTCATTATCAATTTCTAATTCTTCTTCTCCATTACTTAATCTAACGATTTTAGTTAAGACGGTGGGAGTGAGAGAGATTGCAGTACCCGCTATTGATCCTATCATTGTGTTATCCTCGGCTGTAGACGCAGTATGGACCCATTCTCTGATTTCTGTGCTAGGTAATTTGATTCTGATGGTCAACAAGTTCTTCAGTTGCTGGTCTTCCAGCAGTTGCAGAATGTGGAGGAAGATTGGATCGGAGTACTGGAAGGAATCGATATCTATATCGAATCCAGTGTCAAATTTCATTGCTGCAAGTGTTCCTGTTAGAATCGCCATGAGTGCACCTACAAGAGAGAAAATGAAGATCAAGTGCAAAGGGAAATGAAAGCGCGTGACGGAGGTCAAAGAAAATCTAAATATAAGGTTTTCCGGAATATGAAACGACAGACTCCGTTCCACGAGAAAATAAAAATATCTTCGATCTGAGGTCAAAGAAATAATTTGGAGTTAAACAAGTCGTCGAGCTCAGTCTGAAGGTTTGAAGACATTTCCTCGAGCTCAGGTTGACGAAAGTTTTCTGAAGTAGATTCGTCGATCTCACGTCGACGAATATCACTTCACCCAGAGAGAGTCGTCGATCTCAGGTCGATGAAAATCTCAAGAACCTTTCGTAGTTCATCGACCTCCAGTCGACGAACTTTGAAAAATTCGTCGGGTGCAGACAGAAACTAAACTAAGTCTTCTCCATTGATCATGCCAAGCTGATTTATAAAAAACAAGTGAATTCTTTCATCCAGGGGTTTGGTGAAAATATCAGCTCTCTGTAAATCAGTGTAGATATAGACAAGTTTAATTTTATTTTTGTCTACACACACTCTAATGAAATATTACCTAATGTCTATATGCTTAGTCCTACTGTGATGGACTGGATTTTGTGTTATAGCTAGAGCACTTGTATTATCACATAAGAGGGTTGAATTATTTAATTTGAAGCCATAGTCTAGGAGTTGGTTTTGGATCCACAGCATCTGGAAACAGCAACTGCCAGCTGCAATATATTCTGCTTCAGCAGTTGATGTAGACACAGATGATTGCTTTTTTACAAAACAAGGACACTAATCTCATACCAAGGAACTGGCAGGTTCCTGAGGTACTCTTTCTGTCCACCCTGCATCCAGCAAAGTCAGCATCTGAGTATCCAGTTAACTCAAACTCTGAATCAGCAGGATACCAGAGTCCTAGACTAGGACAACTCTTTATATATCTCAAAATTCTTTTTAGAAAAATTAGGTGAGATTCTTTAGGGTTCACCTGGAACCTAGCACAAAGACATGTGGAAAACATGATATCAGGTCTGCTAGCTATAAGATATAATAGGTACATAACAATGCCCCTATATAATTTCTGATCTACAGGTTTTCCATGTGCATCAGAGTCTATTACAGCATTGGTAGCCATAGGTGTTTTCTTTGCTGAGGCATCAGCCATCCCAAACGTTTTGATAAGATCTTTAGTATATTTAGCTTGGGAGATGAAGATGACATCAGTCAGCTGCTTCACTTGGAGACCAAGGAAGTAGGTGAGCTCACCCATACTACTCATTTCAAATTTTGAATGTATTAGGTCAGAGAACCTCTTGCATAATTTGGAATCAGTAGACCCAAATATGATGTCATACACATAAATTTGTACTAACAAAGTTTGGTCCTTATGATGTCTAGTGAATAATGTTTTATCTACTATGCCTCTAGTGAACTTATGCTCTATCAGAAAGCTAGGTAGGGTTTCATACCAAGCTCTTGGAGCTTGCTTTAAAACATAAAGAGCTTTATGTAGTTTAAATACTTGAGAGGGATAAGTTGGAGAGACAAAACCTGGAGGTTATTCAACATAGACCTTTTCTTTGAGTTCACCATTTAGAAAATCACTCTTTACATCCATCTGATATACTTTAAACTTCTTGTAGGCATCATAGGCAAGAAAGAATCGGATTGCCTCTAACCTTGCAACTGGTGCAAATATTTGGTCATAATCTATCCCTTCTTCTTGCCTATAACCTTGAGCAACAAGCCTAGCCTTGTTTCTCACAATTACACCTTGGGCATCTAGTTTGTTTCTATATACCCATTTGGTTCTAATGACTGTGAAAGTCCACCTAGTGTCAACTACCTTCACCTATGGGGGGGGGAATAGGTGTCTTTGCAGCGTGTTAGTGGAATTGAAATTATACCTGCACAAGAAAATAAAACAACAAAGCACAGAGAGGACACAAGCAATTTATAGTGGTTCCCCGATTTGGGTACGTCCACTTTCCCCCTTCGACCTATCTCCCAACCAGGGACGACTCGGTCACTTCACCAATAGGATTGAAATCCAATCCTTGCACTAATGGAAGGAACCCTTCCACACGTAGGAGTCACCACTCCCACAACACGGGTTGCACCCAACCCTTACAACTAGAGACCAATCGGTCCTTTACAAAGAAATTGAAACTAGCTTGTAAGAAATACAAACGACGTTTGGAGACTAAGGTGTCCCTCTTCGTTTGACGACGTGTTCTTGAAGTCAACAAAGAGTCCACAACCCTAGATCTCACTTGGATTGAATCTTCCCGAAACCGGCAGAGGCTTGGAGCGGCGGCAAGGTTCTCAGAATAACCGGCGGCGACGGAGAGCTGCTGCTGTGCTATCTTGATTCAAACTTCGTAGCAAAGGAAGCGAGGTCTTCCAACGGTCACACCAGGATCGGTCGTCTCGATCGATTCGGAAGGGGAAGGTTTTTCCCGATCAACGAATCAAGAGACAAGGGATCTCTAGTTAGACGCGTGAGACGCTATGCTAACCTAAGCTTCTGTCGCTAGTGATCTGGAAGAACTTGAGATCAACAACGGAGACTACTGCACGAACGGCGGAGACGATCGGCGGAGCAAGATCGGGATCTAGGGCTCGACGGCGGCTCGTTCTTTTTGAATTCGCGTATATCGTGTGTGTCTGTCCTGTTCATACATACGGGGTATATATATATTAGGTCAAGAGATGACCGTTGTGGGTCCCACCAAAGTAAAGACCAAAGTCCGGTTCAAATAGCTGCAGGTAACGTGGACCGGTCCAGAAATTTCTGAAAATTTGCCAAGTCAAAATCGGCGAGAATCGAAGGTGATTCTCGACGAATCGACGAGAATCACCTACGATTCTCGCCGAATTCTACTTAGTGAATTCAGGCAACACAGGTTGTAGGGGCCGGGGAGAATCGGTGGGAATCACTTTTGATTCTCACAGAATCGTCGAGAATGCAAGGTCATTCTCGATGAATCGGTGAGAATCATAAGTGATTCTCGACGATTCTGCCTTAGATAATTTTCCTGTCTGTGTCAAGACAGTCGGCCCAACCCGGCGAGAATCAACTAGTGATTCTCGATGACTCGTAGAGAATCACTAGTGATTCTCGACGAATCGGCGAGAATCACCTAGTGATTCTCGACGAATTACACTTGGACAATTTTCGTCTTTCGACCCGTGAGCTGGTCTTTGGCCCATCCTTGCTCCTTGTCTGCTCTTGCTTTATCATAGCCCTGTACTTGAAATTAAGTACACCCCAATAGAGAGAGTACACGTAGGCCAACACACTAATCTGCTCAACGAGGGATTACGTTGTACAGACCCGTGTATATTGACCCACTGCACCCTGACATTGGTGTGTACTTAGCGTGGAATAACTGCAAGCACAACTAAAAAATATTTCATCAAATACATTGTCTATTTACCTTGGCTTGCACAGGGGCTTCTTCAAATAAGGTACATTGTGGATGCAATACCCAACAATCTCCCCCTATTTGAAGAAGCCTAAACCCTACAAGCTAAGGTGAATAGAGCATATAGGAATGAAAAACTGAAACTTAAAAGTGAGGTGATAGGGATATGCATTACCAGTTACTTGAGAGCAAACTAGAACATTGAGCTACCTTAGCCTTAGCCGAGAGGGTAATCTCCCCCTTTTTCGGCTTCTGCAAATCTCGGTCTGGTGCACCTGACACCATGCTCCCCCTCAGTTTGTGCACTTATGTTTTCACTTGAGTTTCTGGCAGATGCTCCCCCTAGATGCACGAGCCAGGAGCGTCTGGAGTCTTCATTCCTCATAGTTGAGCATCCCCAATTCAGTTTTGAAGAGACTGAACTTGGCCTCGTCTAGGGGCTTTGTGAAAATATCTGCAATCTGCTTGTCCGTAGGGACATAGCAGAGAGAGATGTCCTTGTTCTCCACGTGCTCCCGAATGAAATGGTAACGCACTTCAATATGCTTCATTCTGCTGTGCGATACCGGATTGTTGGCAATAGCAATTGCACTGGAGGAGTCGCAGTACATCGGTACTTCCTTGAACTGGAGATCATAGTCTGCTAACTGGTTCCGTATCCATAGGAGTTGTGCGCAACAGCTTCCTGCCGAGATGTACTCAGACTCTGCTGTGGAGGTTGCGACACAATTTTGCTTCTTGCTGTTCCAGGAGATAAGCCTTCTTCCGAGGAATTGGCACGTCCCGGAGGTGCTTTTCCTGTCATCCCTACTCCCTGCAAAATCAGCATCTGAAAAACCTATTAGCTCGACATCATTGTTTTTCGGGTACCACAAGCCAAGATTGGGAGTACCTTTAAGGTATCTAAGAATTTGCTTTGCAGCGACATAATGAGATTCCTTAGTGTTCACCTGATATCTGGCACAAACACATGTGGAGAACATGATATCCGGTCTACTGGCAGTAAGGTAGAGCAGGGATCCAATGATGCTTCTGTATTTGGTTTCATCGAAAGGTTTACCTTTCTCATCCTTATCCAGAGACATAATGGATCCCATTGGAGTCCTCATAGAGGTTGCATTCTCCATTCCGAATTTCTTGAGGAGTTCATTTGTGAACTTCGTCTGAGAGATGAAGATTCCTTCCTCAGACTGTTTCACTTGAAGTCCCAAGAAATACTTCAGCTCCCCCATACTGCTCATTTCAAACTTTCCTTGCATAAGTTTGGAAAACTTTTTGCAAAGATTGTTGTCAGTTGAGCCGAATATAATGTCGTCAACATAGATTTGTACCAGCAAAATCTTGCCTTTGACTTCCCTGAGAAACAATGTCTTGTCTATTTTTCCTCTAGAGAACTTGTTCTCAAGAAGAAAACTAGACAATGTCTCATACCAAGCTCGAGGAGCTTGTTTTAAGCCATATAGCGCTTTATTAAGAAAATATACATGATTAGGATAAGTAGGATTGACAAAACCTGGAGGTTGAGCGACGTATACTTCCTCTTTCAAATCTCCATTCAAGAAAGCCGATTTTACGTCCATCTGATAAACTGTGAATCCTTTGTGGGAGGCATAGGCTAGGAATAGCCGTATTGCTTCGAGCCGTGCAACTGGTGCAAACGTCTGGTCAAAATCAATCCCCTCCTCCTGTCGGTAACCTTGAGCCACTAGTCTGGCCTTGTTCTTTATGATGACACCATGTTCATCCAGTTTGTTTCTGAAGATCCACTTGGTGCCAATCACATTCTGCTTTTGTGGTCTGGGCACAAGCGTCCAAACGTTGCATCTTTCGAACTGATGCAATTCATCTTGCATGGCCAAAATCCATGCAGCATCTTTGTTCGCCTCGTCGAACTTCTTTGGCTCAACCTGTGACAGGAAGCTAAGATGCAAAATCTCGTTAATAGTACCTCGGCGAGTTCTGACTCCGTCACGAGGATCTCCGATGATCTGATCTCTTGGATGATCCCTCACGTGTCTGAGCTGAAGAAGTCTGGCATCAGGAGCTTCAACTACTTCATGGGCATCTCCTTCTTCTAAAGGATTTGCTCCATTTTGAGTTTCAACTTCTCCGATCTGCGTAGAAGTGGACACCTTGACGTATGTTAGAGTTGCATCTTTCTCGGGCTCATCCAGTTGCAACCGTTCGAGTCTGGCACCTGCATCTTCAGGAAGAGGACTAGAAGTCTTGCAAGTAAGCAAACTTCCTTCATCAAATACAACATTTATTGACTCCTCTACCACTAGGGATTTCTTGTTGAAAACTCTATAAGCCCGGCTGCGGCTACTGTAGCCCATGAATATGCCTTCGAAGCATTTTTCACCAAACTTAGTACGCGGGTACTTCCCGTTATTCAGTACATAACATTTGCAGCCAAAGATCCTCAGGTAGGACATGGTTGGTTTCTTGTCTTTCAGTAGCTCATAGGGAGTCTTACGATGGCTCTTGTTAATCAACGCCCGGTTTTGTACATTACAAGCCGTATTGACAGCCTCGACCCAAAAGTATTCCGGGAGAGAAGCGTCATTCAACATTGTCGTGCACGCCTCAATGAGTGTTCTATTTCTCCTCTCCGCCACTCCGTTCTGTTGAGGAGTGCGAGGGGAGGAGAACTCATGAAAGATACCAAGTTCTTCACAGAACTCTGTCATTGCCCCAGACTCAAACTCTGTTCCGTGGTCACTTCTGATTTTGACCACCTAGCAGTTGAGTTCGTTCTGTATCTGCTTGACAAAATTGGTGAAGATGTCAAACGTATCAGACTTGCGTTTTAAAAAGAACACCCACGTAAACCTAGAGTGATCATCTACAATCACTAGCGTATACGACTTCCCTCCTAAGCTATGAACTTGCATAGGACCAAACAAGTCCATGTGCAGAAGATAAAGATATCTGGAGGAATCTTTGTCTGGGATGCCCTTAAAGGTAGCCCGAGTTTGCTTGCCCATCTGACATGCAGGACATGGGCTATCTTTAATGCACTTAATAATCGGAGCATCCCTTACTAAGTCTTTGGAAAACAACATATTAATTGTCTTGTAATTAATGTGTGCCAATCTCTTGTGCCATTGTTCACAAAGAGATGCACTGCCTTTTGCTACTAGGCATACGGGGGTGGAAGAATCTAGACTGAGAAAATCTAAACAGAAAATATTTCGGCTCCTAATGCCAGTTAATACTGTCTCCGAAGAGGCACATGATATTATCAGGCATTTATCCTTGCAGAACTTAACGTCATACCCTTTATCACATAACTGGCTTACGCTGATCAGGTTATGATTTAACCCTTCAACATAAGCTACGTCAGAGATAGAGAGTATACCGTTGGAAATCATACCGTAACCTCTGGTGACTCCCCGATCAGATCCCCCAAAGATGACTTTGGGTCCATTCTCGACTGGAGAGTACTCCCGCAGTAGGCTTCTTGTCCCAGTCATATGACGGGAGCATCCATTGTCCAAATACCAAATGGGAGTTTTGTTGGCCTTTGGACATCCCTGCAAAACAGAATTAATTTGCCTTAGGAACCTAATCGAACTTGGGTCCTAGATTCCTTGTTAGCATACTCCCCCTCGATTGGTTAACTCTACGAGTGGTCGGCCTCACATTGCTAACATAAGGAGTCTCGTTATACCTTGGATTAAACCAACAATCCACGGCAAAGTGACCAATTTTGCCACAGCACCAGCAGTCAAACCTGTTATACTTCCTCTTGGGCGCCTGCTTTACCCTTGAAACGTAGGGTTCAGCTGGGGCCGAAGACCTGGAGGTGGAGGCAACATGATGACCACAGTCACATGACTTCTTCACCTCTTGGCTTTTCAGTGTAACAGGCTTGGCTTTAGGTGCCTGCTTCCTATTATGGCCGCTAGAGAATTGACCATAATTTCCCAAGTGGATTTCCTCATAAGGTGCCTTGAATACACTCTCACTGAAGTTACGGGGAAAGGTCCACCCATCATATCGGCTCTTCGGCTTTGCAACCGAGGGCCTGAAGTGATGCCCATATGTTGACTCAAAGTCATGTTGGTTACAAGGAAAGCTAGGCTTTCTGAACTCAACAGGGCTGAGTGGGGCCTTTCCTTTCTCATCAGCAGAGGCTTTCTTGGAAACCTTATTCTTCCTCCTATTCCTGTTTCTCCTGGATGAGGAACTAGATACCCCTACATGCCCCAGGCCAGCTCCTTTGGCTTGAGCAGAGAAGGTATCAACTAATGGAAGAACAGTTTTTGGCATAGAGAAGCTCTTGACGATCTTCCTTTCTGCCGCAAGTAGTTCTTCCAACTTGTCGACTTCCTCCTGCTTAAGATCAAGGAGCTTAAGAGACTCTGAATGCTTTGAAGTCAGGTCCAAGTGCTCCTGTCGGAGGGAGATCAAACTGGTGATCTCTTCCCTCAGGGATACACTCTCACCTTTAAGGAATTTGACTTCCTTTTTCTCCGCCTTCAGTTTCTTTCGACATTTCAGGAATGTATTGAGCAGAAGCTCATACTTTTCGAGGAGCTCAGCTTCAAGGGCAGAAGGGCTATCCTCAGGGTCATCATCCTGAGACTCAGGATCAGAGTCAGAGTCGGAGAGAGGGGTGTGAGATTTTACCTTCCCAGTAAATTGGGGGCATTCTCCTTCTGAGTCAGAGCGACTCATTAGCCCAAAGTACGCTTCCTCATCATCGCTGGTGTCTGACGTGTCATATTCACTCAGCGTCTTTGGCTTCTTTGCGATGTAACTCCTCTCCCTCTTCTTGTCTTTTGAGGACCTGTGCTCCTCTCCCTTTCCCTTTTCCCTCTTGCCTTGATGGCAATCGGCCACGACGTGTCCTGGCTTGTTGCAACCAAAGCATATAATATCAGAAGAGCGGTGTTTGTTCGGTTTGGAAACATACCTGTCAGAGGAATAGTTCTTCTTCTGATCCCTTGAGGAGGAGCCGTTTCTCTTTCTCTGATTCCTCAGCTTGAGGAACTTCTTGAATTCCCGTGTGATAAGGGATAAGTCTTCCTCAGTCAATTTTGAGTCGGAGGAGCTTGGCTCAGAGTCTTCCTCATCATCTTTCTTCCACGCACGGGAAGAGACAACACCCTTGCCCTTTTTGGAATGAATGGCTTTCAGGGCCACCGTCTTTTCCTTGGCCACGACTTTCTCTGCTTCCTCTTCAGCCTTCCTTGTGTTCAACTGAAGCTCATAGGACATGAGCTTCCCGAACAGAATCTGAGGGTCGGTTTCCGCAAGTCTGCCAAACTCACGGATGGCGCAGATCTTTGTGTCCCATTCCTTAGTGAGGGACCTAAGGAACTTATCATTGAGTTCACCATCAGTGAACACTCTTCCATATCCTTTGAGTGCATTGACGATCTTGAGGAAGTTTTCGAAGGTGACTCCGATCTCCTCCTTTGGCCCTTGTCTGAAGGCCTCATATTCCTGATTGAGGAGGGATCTCCGATCATCCCTCACTTCATCTGTGCCCTCCATTAGGACAATCAGACAGCTCAAGAGATCCTTGGCTGTCCTGCAGTTGCTGAAGTTCTGCATCATAGAGTCGTCAACTGCGCTCACCAGGATGTTCTGAGCTTTCTTGTCGAGTCCGAATAGCACTATTTCGTCCTTGTCCATTTTCGAAAGTTTCTTGGGTACTTTCTTGGTAGGATCAATGGTGGAGGCCTTAGTGGGAATGTAAGGTCCCTCCTCCACTATCATGAAGAGCCGGGGGTCGACTGCTTCCATGTAGAATCTGATTCTTTCCTTCCAGATAGGAAAGTTCAGTCTGGTGCATACTGGGATTTTGCCGGAGTGCTTGAGTCCGTCCATGGAAGATATCTGACTGCTTCTTGACACTGGTGGCAGGATTCTACTCAAGGTGTGAACCTTTTTGATGAGTAACCTCCCTATGATACCACTTGAAAGTCCACCTAGTGTCAACTACCTTCACCTATGGGGGGGGGGGATAGGTGTCTTTGCAGCGTGTTAGCGGAATTGAAATTATACCTGCACAAAAAAATAAAACAACAAAGCACAGAGAGGACACAGGTAATTTATAGTGGTTCCCCGATTTGGGTACGTCCACTTTCCCCCTTCGACCTATCTCCCAACCAGGGACGACTCGGTCACTTCACCAACAGGATTGAAATCCAATCCTTGCACTAACGGAAGGAACCCTTCCACACGTAGGAGTCACCACTCCCACAACACGGGTTGCACCCAACCCTTACAACTAGAGACCAATCGGTCCTTTACAAAGAAATTGAAACTAGCTTGTAAGAAATACAAACGACGTTTGGAGACTAAGGTGTCCCTCTTCGTTTGACGACGTGTTCTTGAAGTCAACGAAGAGTCCACAACCCTAGATGTCACTTGGATTGAATCTTCCCGAAACCGGCGGAGGCTTGGAGCGGCGGCAAGGTTCTCGGAATAACCGGCGGCGACGGAGAGCTGCTGTTGTGCTATCTTGATTCAAACTTCGTAGCAAAGGAAGCGAGGTCTTCCAACGGTCACACCAGGATCGGTCGTCTCGATCGATTCGGAAGGGGAAGGTTTTTCCCGATCAACGAATCAAGAGACAAGGGATCTCTAGTTAGACGCGTGAGACGCTATGCTAACCTAAGCTTCTGTCGCCGGTGATCTGGAAGAACTTGAGATCAACAGCGGCGACTACTGCACGAATGGCGGAGACGATCGGCGGAGCAAGATCGGGATCTAGGGCTCGACGGCGGCTCGTTCTTTTTGAATTCGCGTATATCGTGTGTGTCTGTCCTGTTCATACATACGGGGTATATATATATTAGGTCAAGAGATGACCGTTGTGAGTCCCACCAAAGTAAAGACCAAAGTCCGGTTCAAACAGCTGCAGGTAACGTGGACCGGTCCAGAAATTTCTGAAAATTTGCCAAGTCAAAATTGGCGAGAATCGAAGGTGATTCTCGACGAATTGGCGAGAATCACCTACAATTCTCGCCGAATTCTACTTAGTGAATTCAGGCAACACAGGTTGTAGGGGCTGGGGAGAATCGGTGGGAATCACTTTTGATTCTCACCAAATCGTCGAGAATGCAAGGTCATTCTCGACGAATCGGTGAGAATCATAAGTGATTCTCGACGATTCTGCCTTAGATAATTTACCTGTCTGTGTCAAGACAGCCGGCCCAACCCGGCGAGAATCAACTAGTGATTCTCGACGACTCGTAGAGAATCACTAGTGATTCTCGACGACGAATCGACGAGAATCACCTAGTGATTCTCGACGAATTACACTTGGACGATTTTCGTCTTTCGACCCGTAAGCTGGTCTTTGGCCCATCCTTGCTCCTTGTCTGCTCTTGCTTTATCATAGCCCTGTACTTGAAATTAAGTACACCCCAATAGAGAGAGTACACGTAGGCCAACACACTGATCTGCTCAACGAGGGATTACGTTGCACAGACCCGTGTATATTGACCCACTGCACCCTGACATTGGTGTGTACTTAGCGTGGAATAACTGCAAGCACAACTAAAAAATATTTCATCAAATACATTGTCTATTTACCTTGGCTTGCACAGGGGCTTCTTCAAATCAGGTACATTGTGGATGCAATACCCAACAGACTGGATGGTCTTGGGGTATTGGAACCAAATCCCAAACTCTACATCTATCAAATTGGTTTAATTCCTCTTGCATTGCAATAATCCAGTGGGGATCCTACTCGGCATCATGTATGGACAAAGGCTCAACCTGAGAGAGAAATAGGCATGCATTAAATCTTGGTTGAGTTGATGCATTGTCAGTACACCTATTGAGATGTATCCAATCACTTGGGATCTGGGGTGATCCCTTAGTGTGACCAAGTTAGTGAGTGGAGTTGGTTCTGCAACAGCATTTGGAACTAATTCCACTTGTGAAATTGTGTGTGCTGTTGAGGGGTTATCAATTTCTTCATTACTTTCTTCTTCACTTTCTTCATTAACTTGTAAAGAAGGATATGTTGTAACCTCTTGGGTGAGGCTTAGTCCATCCAAATTCTTACACAAGTGAGGTACCTGCAAAAATTATTGGTAGAAATCTCTTTCTCCTTGCAAGACATGTTAGTTTCATCAAAGGTAATATGAACAGATTCTTCAATTTTTAATGATGATTTAGTGAAGACCGTATAAGCTTTGCTTACTTGGGAATATCCTAGAAAAATTCCCTCTTCAGCCTTAGCTTCAAACTTTCTAATGTATCTCTTGTTGTTTTTATGTACATAGCATATACATCCAAATACTTTAAAATAGGTGATTTTAGGTTTCTTCCCTTTAAGTAATTCATAGGGAGTCATATTCTTTAGTTTGTGTATAAGGCTCCTATTCAGGACATGATTTGCTGTGCTTACAGCCTCTACCCAAAAGGTTAGGGGAATGTAAGCATCTGCAAGCAATGTGCCTGTAGCTTCAATTAGGGTCCTATTTTTCCTTTCAGCTACCCCATTTTGTTGGGGAGTTCTAGGAGCTGAGAAGCAGTGCCTGATACCTTCCTTCTAACAGAACTCATGCATAAGAAGAGACTCAAACTCTATACCATGATCACTTCTGATCAATGAAACATGATTAGAGTACTCAATCTGTATGGTCCTGAGAAATTCTGTAAGAACTTTGAAAGTATTTGACTTAGATCTCAGAAAGAACACCCAAGTGAACCTTGAGAAGTCATCTACAATAACTAAAGTGTAGGATTTTCCTCCTAGGCTCTGTACAACATTGGGTCCAAAGAGATCCATGTGTAACAAGTACAAGATTCTATGTGAATCACTTTTATTAACTGATTTAAAACTAGATTTAGTTTGCTTGCCTAATTGACAAGCCCTGCAGAGACCTTCCTTCTTGTAGGGGCCAAAAGGTAAGTCTCTAACAAGGTTGTATTTAGATAGCCTAGCAATATTTTTCAGGTTAACATGTCCTAATCTTTTATGCCACAAGTCATTTTGACTACTTACTGTGTTGAGCAAACATATGTATGATGTAACAGAATGAAAATTTACTAAGTATATTTTTCCTTATTTATTGCCAATTAAAAAAGATTTGTTTTCTCTAGATGAAATAGTACAGGAGTTAGAGTTAAAGGTTACCTGATAACCTTCATCACAATGTTGACTTATTGAGATGAGGTTATGCTTCAAACCACTCACATAGGCAACCTTCTTGAAAGTCACTGCTCCAATCTTTACTTTACCATAGCCTTTGGTCTGGCCACAGTTTGAATCACCAAAGATAACCTTTGGTCCCAACTTGGGCTTGAAGTCACTTAAGTTGTCCTTGCTGCATATCATATGCTTGGAGTAGTCACTATCCAGATACCATTGTTGATTAATTGCTGGACAGTTCTTTACCTGCAAGGATGATAATTAGTTGTTCTTGACCTAGGTAATCTTGGGTCCTTGTTGTTTGACAAAACTACAACTTGAAATAAAGGAATATTCAGGCTGATATTTATATCCAAGGGGATGATATCTTCTAGGGGGTTGATCCAATGACTAAGTGGATTACAATTTTTATCAACTTTCATGTTTCTCTGATTATGAACTGGGTTCAACGATTTCAAGTTAGTTCGTCTATCTGAGTTCGACGATTTGGGTTGAGTTCTTCGATCTCTGTTCGAAGAATGAAAGTATCCATTCTCAGAGCCCTTGAAACATCGATCTCCAGTCGACAACTCAAACTGGTTTCGTCGATCGCAGTTCTAAGAATAATTTTGATTATTATTTGCGTTCAGAGTTCGTCGTTCTGAGGTCGACGAACCATGCCCATTTCGCCATTCTAAGCTCGACGAAAATTGTTGAACATAGTTATTTCTATGATTCCTCTTTTTCTTCTTCTTAAGATTAATTTTATTAATTTCAATTTGCTTTAAGACTTCATTTACTTTGTTTACTTGATTAGTGTTTTTAATGCCTTTATCTGAAATAAATTTTACTAGTCTTGATAAATGATTCTTCTGAATTAACATTGGTTCTTTAGATGAAGAACCTAATCCAAGTTTTATATGACTAGATCTTGAATTAAGTGTGCTAGTGATGTCTAATAATTTTAAGCTTCTTCCATTGAGGGATTGTTCTAATTCTTTAGCATTTTCTAATTAAGATTTTAGGAATTTTATTTCTTGATTAGTACAGGTTAATTCTTCAGATAATTTGGTATTTTCAGAAGATATTTTATCTTGTTCTAATAGTTTTTCTTCGAGAAGTTTGATTTCCTTCTCCAGTCCTATTAGGTCTAAACAGATATTTTTAAATTCAAATTGAAATTCTTTTGACTGAAAATCATAGGATATTATTACCTGATCCTCTATAGAGAGAAATTCTTCCTCATCTGAATCATCTTACTCAGATCTGCTGCTTCCCGCTTCTATAGCCATGAGGACTTCCTTTGCCTTTGCCTCCTCTTCTTCTTCACTGGAGCTAGAAGATGTGGATTCATCTTCTGTTTCACTCCAGGATTCAGCTACAAAGCCTTTATCCTTCTTCTTATATTTTCTGGAAGAAGGCCTGCTGTTGTGCTGTCTTCTTGTGTCCTTCTCTCTTCTCTTCTCCTTCTTTTGGTTCTTTGGACACTCAGAGATGAAGTGTCCAGGTTTTCTGCAGCCAAAGCAAACCACTTCCTTAGTGGGAGTTTTATCATACCTTGGCTTGTCATCCTGCCTGGATGACTTTTTCCTGAAGTCTTTCCTTGCTATCTTGTAGAATCTTTTGGCAAAAAGACTCATTAACTCCTCATTAACTGTTGGAGTCTCTGTCTCTTCAGCTACCTTGAATGCAATGCTATGCTCCTAACTGACTTGTGGAGGTGTTCTTTGCTCAGCTGCTTCTCTGGTCTTGATGAGTTGTTCATATGACTTTAGCTTTCTTAAAAGAGATTCAGTGGAAATCTCATTTAGGCTTCTGGCCTCCTTGATGGGCCAGATCCTTGAATCCCATGAGCTTGGGAAGCACATAAGGATCTTGTCATTCACCTCTGTGAGGGTGATATCCTTGTCCAAGGTTTTCAGCTCATTTATGATTGAGCTCAACCTGTTTTACATGTCTACCACTGATTCAGCTTCCTCCTTCTTGAAATTCTCATATTGGGATATGAGATTAGACCTCCTGTCCTTCGTTTCATCTATAGATCCCGCCACCATTAGGTTTAGGGAATACAAGATGGGTTTGGCTGAGGTGCATTCAGCCACTTTTTGAAAAATATCATCTGACATTGTTTGGGCCAAAATATTCATGGCCATGACATCAACAATTTTTTCCTTCTTCTGGCCCTCAGTACACTCAGGTGGTGGGACTGTATTTGTGTTGGAGGATGATGCACTTGTAAGTGCTATAGGGGGACCTGTCAAAATAGAATTATAGATATCTTCATCAATGGAGTTCATATATAATTTTAATCTTGCCTTCCAGAAGGTAAACTTATTTAGGTTGCATACTAGAGGTCTGGTTCTTGCAAAATCTTTGTTCTGTGCCATGCTGTGTGAGTATAAATCTAATGGAAATATATTGACAAATCTAACTCAGGATCTTTGGTTCAAGGGTTAGCTTGTACAACCAAAAGTACTTGCTTTGATACCAATTGAAAGTGAGGTGTTAGATCTGGAATACTCTAGAGGGGGGGGGGGGTGAATAGAGTATCCTTGAAAACTATTTAACCTTTTGCAGAAAATAAAGATTGCAGAATTAATTAAGCAAAAGCAAAGCACTCCTAACTAGCACAGCCACAGCAAGAACAAAAAGAAAAGGGCAGCCAGACAACATAAGAACTTATAGTGGTTCCCCAACCATGGTATATCCACTCTTCTACCACCCTGGTAGGAATCCACTCAGATTTTTGATCAGGTGCCTGACACCAATGAGCTTTTGATCAGGTGCTCAAAAACCAAACCTTAAGTCTTTTGGTTAGGTGACTTGCAACCAGGAATCACTTTTGAAGGCAGTAGAGAACCCTTTATACAGTGGGGGGATGATAGAGTGATTATGTCTTCTCTTTCTCAATTAATACAACTGAGAAGACTCTGTGGATTTGATGGTAGCAAAAGCTCCCCCTGAGATAGTGATAGATTCAGGAGGTTTGAACTTTGCTTTAGGGTGATAGGCCTTACGGCTTTTAGCTTGAACCAGAAGATCTTCAGGAACTTCTTTGACTGATGCAGTAGTTGTTGTCCTTTGAAGGTTCCTGAGAAAAATGACAGAAGAAGACTCTTGATTTGAGTAGTTGTTCTTATTCTTCAGAAGGCTATTTTTCTTCTGGTCTGGCAGAACTTTCTTTTTAGCAGTTTTTGTTCAGAGAAAAAATGAGAGCAGGAAGGATAGCTTGGTGAGACGATGGTATACTTTCTTTTTTCTGTTTATTCTCTTGTGTTTCTGTATCTTGTTCTTTCAAAAAGGAAGGAAAAAATCCTTTTATATTTTCCATGTAAAAGTCCTTTTGAATTTTGAAATCCTTACTGCATTTAATGCTGACGGCCTGAGAATATTTTTCATTGATTGATTTCCCCAACTGTCCCTGTGAAAAATGATAGGCAATAATCCTGAAGAAGACTATAATTAATGCTCCATCTAACGGTAATATTCAGAGAATATTTTAGCATTAATTACTCAGGAAATATTGCATTGTAATAGAGACAGAAGGATGAAAATTAACCAAGTCTGGATTCATCAATCTGAGAACTGTGCTCGTCGATCTGAGATCCAAGATTGTCGATCTGAGATCCAAGATCGTCGACCTGACTTTGATTCTGGACTTAGAATAATTGAGATGTTCTCTGGCATTGAGTGTTCCAGAATTAGTCGACCTGAAATCTGTGAACTGAGTTCATCGAGCTGAGATCCTAGATCGTCGACCTGAATTTGATTCTGGACTTAAAATAATTGAGATGTTCTCTAGCGTTGAGTGTTCCAGAATTAGTCGACCTGAAATCTGTGAACTGAGTTCGTCGAGCTGAGATCCTAGATCGTCGACCTGAATTTGATTCTGGACTTAGAATATTTGAGATGTTCTCTGGCATTGAGTGTTCCAGAATTAGTCGACCTGAAATCTGTGAACTGAGTTCATCGAGCTGAGATCCTAGATCGTCAACCTGAATTTGATTCTGGACTTAAAATAATTGAGATGTTCTCTAGCGTTGAGTGTTCCAGAATTAGTCGACCTGAAATCTTTGAACTGTGTTCGTCGAGCTCAGCTCAGAGAATTTTCTCTCAGTTAGTCAAGTTGAGCACGACTTTCGTCGACCTGAGTTCGACGAACGTCGAACTCATTTTACTGAATCTTGAGTCTCTGGCAGTCTGTTGATGGCTGGTCCAAGTGATGTTGACTCTAAGGACTTGGCCTAGACTCTAGGACTTAACCATAACCCTGGCTATACATGTTGGGTCATATCATCTTAACTTAGTGAACCTAGCCCAAATCCAACTAGGGATCCAACAAACCCTACCTCAACCTTTTAAATACAGGCTTATAACTCAGAGAATATATCTCCTACCCACTCAGAACTCAAAGAGATTGTTAGAGAACGGTGGTTGGGCACTCTAGTCGGGCAGCTTGGTGTTCAGGCGGTCATGAGGTTAGTCCAGGCGATCTGGTTATCAAGCGGGTAGCAGGAGGTATGGTGGCTAGTAGTGGCGGTCTGGTGGCTAGATGATGGTCTGATAGCTAGCAGGCAGTCTGGTAGATGATAGTCAGTCTGGCGGCTAGCAGTGGCGATCTGGTGGCTAGTAGGCGCTCGGCGGCTAGATATGGCAGTTAATTATTTATTCCCACATCTCTTATTGTATTCTCTCATCTCCTTGCAGATGCCTTCTCTTCTTACCTATACTGCTCATGCTCTTATGGCCTCATCAGACAGGTGACTTATTGATTCTGGTGCCACTTGTCATATGACCGACATCTCTCTCTTATTCTCCTCTTTGACAGCCAAGGAACGGCTCCCTCGTGTTGTTATTACTGATGGGACTTCTGCTTCTGGTCGTGGAAGTGGGACTGTGCATCTCTCCTCATTTTTTCAACTCAAGGACACTCTCTATGTCCTAACTTTCTCATGCAATTTACTCTTGGTTCATGCTCTCTGCACTCAGATGAATTGCACAATTACTTTTACTGGAACCACTTGTTCTTTCTCTGATTCTTTCTCCAAAGCTACGATTGCTACTAGGACTGCCAGTGGTGGCCTCTTTTTCCTTGACCAAGACATGTCTCTTTCTGCTACTTCCTCTATTCAACTATGGCATCGTCATCTTGTTCATCCTCCATCTCACCTTATTCATCAACTTTTTCCTAACCTGCCTTCAGAGGACCTTCCTTTAAATTGTGAGGCTTGTCAGCTTGGTAAACATCATCGGTCTTCTTTCCAGCTCAGAAGGGATATAGTTCTTCGCATCCTTTTCACCTTGTTCACTCTGACATCTAGGTTCCTTCGCCAACTGCCACTATTTGTCGAGGCATTTTGTACTTTGTTATGTTCATTGATGATTTCTCCATAAGTACTTGGCTATAACTCATGAAGGACCGTTCTGAGCTGTACTATATTTTGTAACCTTTTATACTGAGATCTCCACACAATTTGGTGTGCCTATTCAGATTTTTTGTACTAATAATGCCAGGGAATATGTCAGTCGTTAATTCTCTGACTTCTTTGCGAGCAAGGGTTTGGTTCATCAAACCAGTTGTCCATATACATCACAGTAGAACGGCATTGCTGAACACAAGAATTGTCATCTTCTGGATGTTGTTCGCAGTCTTTCCTTACAGATGAATGTTCCTCAGTCTTATTGGGGTCATGTGGTTCTTCTCTCTTGCTATCTCATTAACCGTATTCCCTCATCTATTCTTCAAAGAAATAATCCATTATCTATTTTGTATCCAGATGCTGAACCCTTTCCTTTGCCTCTTAAAACTTTTGGATGTACGACATTTCTCCACATCCCTTCTGCTTGACGTGACAAAATCTCTCCCCGTTCGGTCAAATACATATTCCTTGGCTATTGTCCTACTCAAAAGGGTTATCAATGCATTGATCCTCTTATACGCAGACAGTACATTTCAGCCGATGTTACCTTCTTTGAAGTTACACCATATTTCTCTCATGCTCCTTCTCTCTCGCCTTCTGATGCAACTTCTTCTTCCCTACCTATTATCTCGACACCTATACCCGAGTCGGTTCTTCCAACAAATGCTCCTGTTGGCCCGTCTCTTTCTCCGGAGACTGATGTGTTGCCCTTGGAGCATTCTGTGCCTATTCCAGGGCCTCTTCTTTCTACTGACGATGCTTTGCCTACTCCGGCTAGCAGTGACCTTGATCTTCCAACTGCCTTACGAAAGGGCATTCACCAATGTACTCTTCATCCATTGAAGCAGTTATCTCATATGCTCAGCTTTCCCCGACTGGCAGGAGTTTTGCTCTTGCTATCTCTTCTACTGTCATCCCAACAACATATCGTGAGGCTCTTTCTCTTCCTCAGTGGAAAGATGTTATGGATGAAGAAATGAACACATTAACTGAGCATGGGTGATAAGTAAATTTTGATTTAAAGAGGATAGATTTGGTGTTATATAATCTTTTACGTATATAAGTTTATCTCTTTTTTACTTACTTATATCCTGTAGATTAAGGTAAGAGTACCTATCGCATAAGAGTATAGTATTTTGTAGAAAATATCAAGGTCGTATTTTTCCTGGGATCGGTGTTAATTATTCTACTTTTTAGAATAGACTATTATCTTATCGAAAGAACGGAGTGGAGTTGATATTAAAAACAAAAGATAGAAAAGTTATAAATACGTGGTTTTATTAAGATAAGGACTCAGAAGGTAGTCCTCGATTTCAGAATTACTTTGAGATAATATTAATTCACCTATTAAATAACAACTTTATTTCTTGTTTACCTAACTTAATGAGAGGGTCCCTTTGGTAGCATCACTGACTCGAAAGTACGACCAGGGAGGCTTGCGTTTAAAATGTAAAACGTAGTGTCTCGTCACCTGGTATATGATCAATTAATAGTGAACCCTAGTTTGAATAACTAGAACGTAGAGTTGAAATAGTTGAAAATAATATCCAGCACAGAGCTGATCTTGACCAAGTTCTAAAGGTTCTGAGCCTCTTATCAGGATGGGGGCAGTATAAAGTGTAGAAAATAATATCTACCTATCTATCTTAATCCAGGACTTAAGCTTTCGTTTCGCCTTTCATTCGGGATAGGGTAGTAAAATCTAAACTATTGAAAAGCTTTCACACTATCTTAATCCAGGTCATAAGCTTTCGCCTTGCCTTTCATTTGGGATAGTATGAAATAATAAGGTTTTGAAAATAGTTTTGAAAGCAGTTTCGCGCTATCTTAATACAGGACATAAGCAGAGCTTCGCCTTTCATTCGGGATAGTATGAAAAAATAAAGTAAAGTAAAACTAGAAAGTACTCAGAATTGAAATTTAAACATTCTATTTTATAAAGTCCAAAAAATTATTACAACTTTCTAAAAAGCTGAAAAGAAAGCTAAAAAAATACAACTTACAGAACTTTTGAATACTTGAAAGCTACTAAGAAAGCTACTACCAGTTCTTTATCAGAGAGCTGGGGAGTCCTAATAGTTCTTAAGGAATCTGCTGGTGTTCGAATAATTCTACACAGCTCTGCCCCCTATTAATAGAAAAATTTTTGAAGTGACACGCCCCCTGACACGGGCGTGTTGGGTTGGGCGTGACAAGGTCACGGGTGTGTCTGCTTGCATGTCGGGACAGGTGCCGAGTTGGGCTGAATTTTGGATAGAACTTCATTAGGTCACGGGCGTGTCGACTTGGGTCACGGGCATGTCTGCATGCGGCTCATCTGGCGGCATGGGTCGTGGCGACAGCACGACATCTTGCTGGAAAACGAGCTAACACGGGCGTGTAATTTTGGTCACAGGCATGTCCATCACATTTTCTGATTTTCCTATACAGCAAAGACAGAAAATAAAAAAGGAATTAAAAAGGACTGTCATGCCCTAGGTCACAGGCGTGACCTAGGGGCGTGACCTAAGAAAAAAAAACAAAAATTTCAAAAAAACTTAGAAAATAAATATAAAAAATAATATAACAAAAATAATTAGTTTTATATATAAAAACTAAGGTTTTATTTCTTAATATTTACAATTAATATTATACAAAATTGTATATTTTTATACTAATCAAATACCCCCATACTTTGATTTTGCTATTCCAGAGCAATTATAGAGTTTAGTATATTTACAAGTTATGAAATTTTCTATTTACTGTCAATTTAATTCTTCAAGATTAAACATGTATAAAAATCCGGTGAATAAAGAGTTAAATGCTATCATATATATATCATTGATATCAGAGTTAGAATTTATAGCCATAAAAAGTTTTGGAACACAAATAGTAAGCACATATTAAAATCAGATATAACAAGGATAGATTGGCTTTATGACTACTATATCTTGCATGAGATATGTTGGAAAAATTTACAACCTATTAATTATGCTCTCTCAAAATTTTAAGCAAAATTAAATCAATTTTGTAGTGGTTTTAGGGGATATAAACTTTGTGGTTTTGCCCATACAGAGGCTTTGAATGTAGGAGGTAATGAATTTTATCCTCTCACCTTTTCTCATATTCATGCATTGTTACAACTATTTTAGGAAAATATTTTCCAAAATAGAAAAAAAACTTGGCAGAATTGAACTTTGAATTAATCTAATGCATATGTGTAGAAGCACATACTCCATTTCATATGGTCTTTTAACATTTATTGGATGCCTATGTTTACGGAATTTTTTTTATTCCCATGGACATAAGATCTTTTCTTTTCTAGAAGCACATACTCCTAGATGCTTGTGTGCGTAAAGAAATATGCCAAGCAAAATAGTAGGTAGGGGTTGTAAAGATAATTTTTATAAGAGATTTTAGAGCAACTGTAATAGCTTGATATTTTCTATATTTTAACAAGATTTAAGTAATGATAATTACAGTCGAAAATTGTTTGGTGAACATAATATGATAGCTTATATTGTATATATTTGTATTTTTGATATATTAAAGCAGGCTTGCTAAAATAATAACTCCGATTGTAATGAAATTTACAAGGTAGGGTTTACAAGTTTATTCCAGAAATTTATATCTATTTAGTTATGAGAAGGAGTAGTAAATTTGAAAATTGAATAATTTGCATTTTTATCAACGCAAATTTTTGGAATATATATAAATAGTATGGTTTTAAAAGTTTTGACTTGTTTGGGATGAGTAATGAAATAAACAATGTTTTTATTTAAAAGGAAAAATATAACATAAAAGTGATAAAAATTTGCAGCTAAAAGCATCCCCATACTTATGTTAGGCATAGGTATGAAGTGACAAATAAAGAAAAATATGTACAGAATATACAAAAGCATAAAAGAAGGAAATATACAAGTGATTTTATATTTCGAGGTTATGGAGTAGTGTTAGGGTTTCAGGTTCTTTTTGAAAAGGGTCCCCAATAAAATATAGCTTTAAATGGTGTTCGTTTACTTTGAAAGTTTCGAGTTCAGGATTAGAAATAAGAACGGTCCCATATGGCCAGATTTGTTTAACAGTATAGGGTCCGGTCCATCAGGATTTTAATTTTCCTGGAAATAATTTAAGGCGTGAGTTATATAGTGGGACAAGATCACCTGGTGAAAAAGATTTTGGAAATTTAATTTTCCTATCATGATAAAACTTAGATCGCTCTTTATAAAATTTATTATTTTCATAGGCGTTTGAATGCCATTCCTCAAGTTCATTGAGTTGAAATTTACATTGTTCGGCGGCTAAGTTTGTATCTAAGTTAAGAAATTTTAGCACCCAGTATGCATGATGTTCTAATTCTATAGGTAGGTGACATGCCTTTCCATATACTAAACGATAAGGTGTACAACCGGTCGCAGTTTTGAATGTTGTACGGTAGGCCCAAAGTGCATCATCTAATTTGAGGGACCAATCTTTTCGATTGGTATCTACTGTCTTTTCTAATATGCACTTTAGTTCTCTATTGACTACCTCCACTTGGCCGCTTGTTTGGGGGTGATAAGCGGTAGCGAGTTTATGAGTAACTCTATAATTGGCTAACACTTTAGCCATCTGGGTGTTACAAAAATAAGTACCACGATCGCTAACTATAGCCCTAGGCGTGCCAAAACGTGAAAATAAGGATTTCAGAAATTTAACGATGACTCTCGCGTCAGCGGTGGGAAAAGCTTGTGCTTTAGCCCATCGTGAAACGTAATCAACCGCTACTAAGATATAACGATTTTTAAAAGAAAGAGGTAAAGGGCCTACAAAATCTATGCCCCACAGATCAAAAATTTCACATTCTAAGTAAAAATTTTGGGGCATTTCGTCCTGATGGGAAATGTTACCAGACCGTTGGCAGCGGTTGCAAATGCTTACCAATTGTTGAGCGTCCTTTAATAAAGTAGGCCAAAAGAATCCTGCTTCAAGTGCTTTACGTGCAGTCCGGTTGGCTTGATAATGTCTGCCGGTTGGTCGTTCATGGCAGTGCCTTAGTACTTTTAGTCCTTCCTCGTTCGAAATACATCTTCTCATTACATGGTTGGCACAGACTCGGAATAAATACGGGTCTTCCCAAAAGTTAATTTTCAAGTCAGAAAGGAATTTCCTCTTTTCTTTAATTGTAAAAGCCTTTGGAAGGACTCGGGCTACTAAATAGTTAGCCAAGTCTGCGAACCAAGGAGTAGAAGAGCGTGTTACCTTTTCGAGTGCGAGGAGACTTTCTTTAGGGAATTTATCTTCGATGTCGGCTTCCACGAGTGTATCTGTTGCAGCATTCTCTAGTCGAGAAAGATGATCGGCTGCTAAATTCTCTGCGCCTTTCTTATCTCGGATCTCTAAATCAAATTCCTATAATAAGAGAATCCAACGTAATAAACGGGGTTTTGTGTCTGCCTTAGTTAGTAAATATTTTAAAGCAGAATGATCCGTAAAAACTATAATTTTCGATAGCGTTATATAAGATCTAAACTTATCATATGCAAATACAATCGCTAGTAGTTCCTTTTCCGTGGTCGTGTAATTGGTTTGTGTGGATGTGAGAGTTTTACTTGCATAATAGATAAGATGAAAATATTTGGCTACTCGTTGTCCTAAGACAGCTCCTACCGCATAATCACTCGCGTCACACATGATCTCAAAAGGAAAGGACCAGTCTGAGGCTACTAAAATTAGAGAGTTGATAAGTTTGTCCTTAATAATGTTGAATGCTACTAAGCAGTCACTATTGAATATAAATAAGGCGTCTTTTTCTAATAAATGAGTTAACTGTTTTGTTATTTTAGGGAAATTTTGAATGAACCATCTATAGAAACCTGTATGGCCTAAGAAACTTCGAATAGATTTTACATTTGCTGGAGGAGGAAGTTTTTCAATTATTTCTATTTTGGCCTTATCGACCTCAATTCCCTGGGAAGAAATTTTATGACCAAGAACTAAACCTTTGCGGACCATAAAGTGGAATTCCCCCCAGTTCAACACTAAATTCGTGTCTTCACAGCGTTGAAGAACACGAGCGAGGTTATCTAAACACATATGGAATGATTCTCCAAATACGGAGAAATCATCCATAAATACCTCCATAACGTCCTCTACTAACTTGCCGAAAATAGCTAGCATACATCTTTGAAATGTAGCTGGTGCATTACAAAGTCCAAACGACATTCTCCTATAGACGAAAGTACCAAAGGGGCAAGTAAACATAGTTTTCTCTTGGTCTTCAGGGGCTATAGGAATTTGTAAATACCCTGAATAACCATCGAGAAAACAATAATATGAGTGACCCGAGAGTCGCTCAAATATTTGATCTATAAACGGTAGTGGAATGTGATCTTTACCGGTTGCATCATTTAATTTTCGATAGTCGATGCACATCCTCCAACCCGTAACAGTACGTGTTGGAATTAGTTCATTATTAGCGTTTGGCACTACCGTTATACCGCCCTTCTTAGGGACGACTTGTACGGGACTAACCCATGTGCTATCTGAGATTGGATAGATAATTCCTGCATCTAATAATTTCATTACTTCACCTTTTATGACATCCTTCATATTAGGATTTAAACGTCATTGGGGCTGGATAGATCTACGAGGGTTATCTTCAAGAAATATTTTATGCGTACAAAAAGATGGGTTGAGTCCTTATATATCAGAAATTTGCCATGCTAATGCATGGCGATGTTGTTTTAACACTTCAATTAATTCAGACGTTTTCTTATCATTTAATTCGGCAGAAATGATAACAGGGAGTTTAGATTCGGCTTCAAGGAAAACGTATTTTAAATGTGTGGGAAGTGTTTTCAGCTCGAGGGTTGGTGGTTTTTCATACGAACATGGAGTTTTTAGAGTTGTAGAAGTTATGGATATAAAAGGTTTTAAAGGGTAATCTGTAGGCATTTCTTGTGAAAGGGGTAAGTCTGCCAAGTCTGATTCTTCTACAGTTATTGAAAGTAAATCAGAATAGGGAAAACCATTTTCCTCAAAAAAGGCTTCCATAAGATAGCAGGAATAGTTGTTTATTAAAGAATTTTTCATAGAGGGATCTATATCAATAGTAACCTCGTCATTTCCTACTAGTAAGAGAAGTCTACCGTTACTTGTGTCTATTATCGTGCAAGAGGTTGCGAGAAAAGGACGACCAAGAATTATGGGAACATCATCATCTTCCTCTATGTCAAGTATAACAAAGTCTATCGGGAAGATAAACTTGTCTATTTTGACCAAAAAATCCTCTACTATCCCTATTGGATATTTAATAGAACGATCTGCTAACTGGATGCTCATTTTAGTTGGGCTTGGGTTACCTAATCCTAGTTTCCGAAAGAGTGAGTAGGGCATTAAATTTATGCTCGCACCTAAGTCTGCTAACACATCTTTTATTAATAGATTACCGAAGAGACACGGGATGGAAAATCGTCCCGGATCGTTTAATTTTGGGGGTAATTTATGTAATAAAATGGCTGAACATTCGGTGTTAAGGAAAACTCTCGAAATATCTTCGAGTTTCTTTTTATTTGAAAGTAATGCTTTTAAATATTTTGCGTATTTAGGAATCTGTGCAATTGCCTCGCAGAAAGGTATATTAATTTGAATTTGTTTTAGCATTTTTAGAAAAAAAATCTTGTTGTTCATCTTCTCGCTCATCTTTTAATTTAGAGGGATAAGGTAAAACAACATGTTGGGAAGAAATTCGCGGGGGTTGAGGAGGCAGAGACGTAACGGGAAGTGGTGTAGGAAGGCTAACCTTAGCTTCTTTTTTTACCCTAACGGGTGGTGGTAGCTCCCTGCCACTTCGTAGTTTGATGGCTTGTCAACTTGGTGGGTTACTGGAATGGCCAGTTTCTCGTGGATTTGGTTCCGTATTTCCTTGCAAATTACAAGGTTGGCATTCCGATAGCATTTTTGATATTTTCCAATTTGTGTTTCTAAGTGTTTAATTGATCCGGTCAGGTTCTAGATATTGGACTCATTGATACTGACATATTTCGTGAATATGTTTTCGATCGGGGTTGGCCTAAATTGGTGTGGTTATGGTGGTGGTTTTTGTGATTGTGGGGGTTTCGGTGCAAATCCAATTGGATTTGCAATTGGAGGGCGTTGAGCATTATTGGGGTTGCTCCATGAAAAATTAGGATGGTTCCTATATCCTGGATTATAAGAATTATTATTTGAGTTAACATTAGGAATATAGGAAGGTCTATAGGAGTTCCCCACATAATCGACTTCTTCAATTATATTATTATTCAGATTCCAAGTAGTTGTTGCGGAGGAAGCAGATATTCCTGCCAATTATTTAGTTAAATTTTCTACTTGGAGAGCTAAAGTAGAAGAAGTGTCGAGCTCATAAATCCCAGCTTGTTTAGGGCGTGACCCTGGAACGTTCCATTGGTACGCATTCATGACCATCTCCTCAAAGAGGGTTTGAGCGGCCTCGGGGGTTTTGTTATTGAGCGTGCCCCCAGCGGCAGCATCAATGGCTTGTCTGGTTTGAATATTCAAACCATTATAGAATATTTGTACCTGGAGCCAAGTTGGCAGTGCGTGATGTGGACACCGACGTAAGTATTCCTTAAAACATTCCCAAGTATCATAAAGAGACTCGGACTCGCCTTGAACAAAGGAAGAAATATCCGCACGCAGACGTGCGGTTTTAATTTTTCGGTCATTTCAGCCCAAGTGGTGATAGATCCTCGAGGAAGAGAACCTAGCCACTGTTTGGCTTTCGTTCGTAACAAAAAAGGAAATAAGCGAAGATGGATGACATCATCAGTGACGCCATTTATCTTAAATGTGTCGCATATTTCTAAAAAAATTGGACAAGTGCGTGTTTGGATCTTCGTCGAGCAATCCATCGGATTGATTGGAATTTTGAATCTTTTGGATTATACTCGATTTAATCTCGAAGTTATTATTAGCAATTACTGGCCGAACGATACTAGACCCGGTGTCATCTAAATTGGGTCGTGCATAATAAGACATGGTCCTTTGGGGGACCACCTCTGGCGCTTGTTGTGGCTCTGCTGTAATTCTTTGTACGTGAGCGGTGCCTACGGACTCTTCCAGATTTAATACGAGCTCTTGATTCAGAGATCGGAGGCGCCTACGAAAGGTGCAATCGATTTCAGGATCAAAATTAAGATTTAAATCAGATGGAGTTCTGCGGGTCATACACTAAAAAGACTTTTTGATAAAAACAAATATATAAAAACTAAGTTACAATAAAAGTTACTAAAAAAAACTAAGTTAAAAATAAATATATATAAACACACAAATATAAACTCACGAAAAGACTTAAAACAGGAAAATAACTAAAAATAAGGTTTTTATATAAAAAAGGTTTTATATAAAACAGGTTTTATAATAAAAAGAAGTTTTTATTATAAACTAGTTTTATAATTAGAAAAGTTTTAAATAGTTAGGTTTTAAAAAAACAAAGTTTTAAATTCAGTGAATTTTATGTTTGTTTTATTTTTATATAAACTGAGGTTTTTAAATAACAAGAAAAAGAAAAGATAAAATTAATAGCGTTCTTTAATTTTCAAATATTAACACATATAAACAAATTCCCGGCAACGACGCCAAAAAGCTTGATAAGTAAATTTTGATTTAAAGAGGATAGATTTGGTGTTATATAATCTTTTACGTATATAAGTCTATCTCTTTTTTACTTACTTATATCCTGTGAATTAAGGCAAGAGTACCTATCGCATAGGAGTATAGTATTTTGTAGAAAATATCAAGGTCATATTTTTCCTGAGATCGGGGTTAATTATTCTACTTTTTAGAACGGACTATAATCTTATCGAAAGAACGGAGTGGAGTTGATATTAAAAACAAAAGATAAAAAAGTTATAAATACATGGTTTTATTAAGATAAGGACTCAGAAGGTAGTCCTCGATTTCAGAATTACTTTGAGAGAATATTAATTCACCTATTAAAGAACAACTTTATTTCTTGATTACCTAACTTAACGAGAGGGTCCCTTTGGTAGCATCACTGACTTGAAAGTACGACCGGGGAGACTTGCGTTTAAAATGTAAAACGTAGTGTCTCGTCACCTGGTATATGATCAATTAACAGTGAACCCTAGTTGGAATAACTAGAATGTAGAGTTAAAATAGTTGAAAATAATATCCAGTCCAGAGCTGAACTTGACCAAGTGCTTAAGGTTCTTAGCCTCTTATCAGGATGGGGCGGTATAAAGTGCAGAAAATAATATCTACCTATCTATCTTAATCCAGGACTTAATCTTTCGCTTCGCCTTTCATTCGGGATAGGGTAGTAAAATCTAAACTATTGAAAAGCTTTCACACTATCTTAATCCAGGTCATAGGATTTCGTCCCGCCTTTCATTCGGGATAGTATGAAATAATAAGGTTTTGAAAATAGTTTTGAAAGAAGTTTCACGCTATCTTAATCCAGGACATAAGCAGAGCTTCGCCTTTCATTCGGGATAGTATGAAAAAAATAAAGTAAAGTAAAACTGGAAAGTACTCAGAATTAAAATTTAAACATTCTGTTTTATAAAGTCCAAAAAGTTATTACAACTTTCTAAAAAGCTGAAAAGAAAGCTAAAAAATTACAATTTACATAACTTTTGAATACTTGAAAGCTACTAAGAACGCTACTACCAGTTCTTTGTTAGAGAGCTGGGGAGTCCTAACAGTTCTTAAGGAAGCTGCTGGTGTTCGAATAATTCTACACAGCTCTGCCCCCCTATTTATTGAAAATTTTTGAAGTGACACGCCCCCTGACACGGGCGTGTTGTGGTGGGCGTGACAAGTTCACGGGCATGTCTACTTGCATGTCGGGATTGGTGTCTAGTTGGGATGAATTTTGGATAGAACTTCATCAGGTCACGGGCGTGTCGACTTGGGTCACGGGCGTGTCTGCATATGGTTCATCTGGCGGCACAGGTCGTGGCGACAGCGCGACATCTTGCTGGAAAACGAGCTAACACGGGCGTGTTGTTTTGGTCACGGGCGTGTCCATCAACTTTTCCGATTTTCCTTTATAGTAAAGACAGAAAACACAAAAGGAATTAAAAAGGACTGTCACGCCCTAGGTCACGGGCGTAACCTAGGGGCGTGACCTAAGAAAAAAATACAAAAATTTAGAAAAACTTAGAAAATAAATATAAAACATAATATAACAAAAATAGTTAGTTATATATATAAAAACTAAGGTTTTATTTCTAAATATTTACAATTAATATTATACAAAATTGTATATTTTTATACTCATCAGTGGGACTTGGAATCTTGTCCCCCCAATATTGGGTTTTGATGTGGTTGGTTGTAAGTGGGTCTTCGTAATTATCTCCTTGATGGCTCTGTTGATCTCTATAAGGCAAGGGTCGTGGCCAAAGGATTTACTCAGACATATGGGGTAGACTTCTTTGATACCTTTTCTTTGGTGGCTCGCATCAGCACTATCTTTGTTCTCTTCTCTGTTGCTGTTAATCGAGACTGGGAGATGTCTTAGTTAGATGTTAAGAATGCCTTCCTCTATAGAGATTTGCAAGAGATAGTCTACATGGATCAACCTCTAGGGTATATTGCTCGGTGGGATTCTACGGTATGCAAGCTTCAGAAGGCGATTTATGGGTTAAAGCAGAGTCCACAGGCTTGGTTTGACAAGTTCAGTGGAGTTGTTTCTCTACTTAGGTTCAAGCGAACCTCTGCTGATCATTCACTGTTTATACACAAGACTACTAAAGGCCTTATGGTGCTTGCTGTTTACGTTGATGATATCCTTCTTACTGGTGATGATAAAGAAGGCATTGATCTAGCCAAACGACATCTTCAACAACATTTTGTTACTAAGGATATGGGGACTCCGAAGTACTTTTTGGGAATTGAGATTTAAAGAAAGGGGAATTCGGTGGTTCTTTCACAACGAAAATATACGCTAGATTTCTTAAAATAAATAGGTCTTCTTGGCACGAAACCTGCTCGTTTCCCGATGGCGGTTGGAGATGATAAGGGGTGTACTGACGATTCTCCTCTTCTTCTAGATTCCACTATATACAGACGTCTTGTAGGCAAACTCATATATCTGACTATTAGTAGACCAGATATCTGTTATGTAGTTGGGAAGGTCAGCCAGTTTATTCAGAACCCTAAAGAGTGTCTTCTTCGGTCTGCCATGAAGATTCTGGAGTATGTGAAAGGATCTCCAGGAAAGGGGTTGTTGTTTCATAAGAATGATCATCTGAAGGTTGAAGCATACTCTGATGCCAGCTATGCTGATAACAAGGAGGATAGAATGTCTACATCTGGTTTTTACACCTTTGTAGGAGGCAACCTTGTTAGCTGGAAAAGCAAGAAGCAGGTTGTGGTTTCAAGGTCGAGTGCTGAAGTAGTGTATAGGAGCATGGATTCAACTACTTGTGAGTTAAAGTGGTTACGTGCTCTTATGCTTGACTTGGGAGAAGTCTATGACCATCCTCCTCCAATGTTCTGTGATAACAAAGCCGCCATTTACATATCAAAGAATCTTGTCTTTCATGGGAGGACAAAGCACATTGAGGTGGATTGTCATTTCATTAGGGAAAAGGTGTTGAAGAATCAGATATGTACTCCCTTCGTCACTTCGGATAAAGAGTTAGCATACTTCTTCACGAAACCAGTCTCAGCTTCAGATGTTTGTAGCAAGCTGGGCATGATTGACATATACGCTCCAGCTTGAGGGGGACTGTTAGAGACTGGCGGTTTGGCACTCTAGTCAGGCGGCTAAGTGTTAGGGCGGTCTGGTTATTAGTCCAGGCAGTCTGGTTATCAAGCGGGTAGCAGGAGGTATGGCGGCTAGCAGTGACAGTTTGGTGGCTAGCTGACGGTCTGGCAGCTTGTAGGAGGTCTGGCATATGGCTAGCGGTCTGACAGCTTGCAGGAGGTCTGGCGCCTAGTTGGCGGTCTGGTATCTACATATGGTGGTTAATTATTTAGTCCCACATCTCTTATGGTATTCTCTCATCTCCCCCACTTTCTATAAATATGGGGGAATACCTATGTATTGATGATCTTTTTGGTGCAATAAAATTGGCCGGTTATTTACTTTCTTGTAGTTTTCCTGGTACTTTTCACAGAGATCTTATAGAATTAAGAGGAAAATGAGAAAGAAAGTAATCTCAGAAAACATCAACTATGAGATCTTGCTTATCTGAGAATTCAGATTGATTAATTCAGTAGCACATGATTGGTTCTTAATGAGCAGACTAACGAAAATGAATCTTCATTAGATATGCAATGTTCTTGATGATGATCAGCTTTATTTCCTTAAAGAACTTGTAGAACAGATCCACCTTAATTTTCTTTTCAACTTGCTTAAAGGATCAGAAGACTTTCTTGAAGACCAATGTCTTCCTTCTTCTTGGAGTTGTCGCCCTTCTCTGAATTAGGAGAAATCAGAATGAGAGAATTGATCTATTGATTCATTATTGATTGTTCGATTGATTTGTTCTGTGTAGACAACCCCTCTATTTATAGACTTCACTAGTTGCTGGCTTCTGATTGATGACATCATCATATACCATCATACTTCAAGTTTTCCTTCAAACAGATTCTGATGAGATGTCAAGTCACTGTTGCTGATATGAAACTTTTGACTTGACTTGACACTCAGTTGTGCTGACTCTGTACAACTTCAGAATAATAAGTGTCGAAAAGTCCCAAGTGACTCGACACAATAATACTTAGTGTTCTTGCAAGGTGTCGAGACATCTTAGCAGTCTCGACAAATTTGTACTTGATAGAATTTCTAGTCTGAACTTGTAGGTGTCAAGACAGTTGACTTATCTCAACACAACTGTCTGCTGGGTGTCTACATCTACTTTAAATCTTCACTGTGTTGATACAGTTGAATTGTCTCGACACTACTGTCTACGTGGTGTCGACATCTTTAAGTCTTCACTGTGTCGAGACAGTTGATTTATCTCGACACTACAGTCTGCACTTCAATTCTTCATTGTGTTGAGACAGTTGTATTTTCTCGACACTACTGTCCTGAGATTTAATGTGTCGAGATATCTAACTTGTCTCGATACTACTGACTTAATCTTCAAGGTGTCGAGATAACTGAATTGTCTTGATACAGCTTACTTGATCTTCAAGGTTTTTGGCTATATGGCGTTGAGTGAGTTGACTACAATCAACGCCTGTGGACTTAGCCATTTTTCTGCTTTTCAATATGCCGGGCTTTGACTGTCCTGCCTTCTCTCAACACTATTAGTTTTATGATATTGAGTGTATAAGCTTCACTCAACTCCTGTGGACTTAGCCATTTTTCCTGCTTCTCTAGCAATACCCTTGATGTTTGGCATTGAGTTAGCTTGCCTCACTCAACGCCTGCAGACTTAGGCATTTCTTCATATTTTCACCATGCACATGAAACTTAACCATATATCAAATACATACTTGCGTATATCATTGAGTTGAAAGGGCTTCTTCAAATCAAGTACAATATTTCCAATGTACCCAACAGCTTGTGATAGAGAAGTAAATGTGCGATCACCCCTCCCCAAGGGTTTGGACTCCACAGAAGTCAGGTTTGTGATTCAACAGTAGGAGTTGAAGACACTGAGTTGTAAGATTTGTTATAATCCGAGATTGGTGAAGTAGTCGAGTCTAGAACGAAGTGCTAGATAGGCGAGGTGGGACCATGGATGTACCAATTCTGGGGAACCACTATAAATTCTCACGTTTGTGTTGTGTGCATTCTCTAATTCTGTGTTCTTATTTTTGAAGTATTTTAATTTTGCTAAATGTCGCAGATTCACCTATTCACCTCCCTCTATGTGATTTAGGTCGAAAACTTGATACTTTTAATTGGTATCTGTTGGTTACATTGGGAATTGTGTACCTGATTTGGAGAAGCCTCTACTAACTCAATGATATACACAAGTTTGTATTTGATGTTTTGTTGAGTTTAATTATGCAGGCTCAAGGTTGGAAGGAAAATAATCTAAATAAAAATGTGTCGACACACTGGGATTGAGTCGACACCTGCTGTGTCGACACTCAGGACTAGTGTCGACACATTTGAACAAGGAGTGCTGACATAAGAAGAAAGGTTGTGTCAACACTCAGGACTAGTGTCGACACACTTGAATAAGAAGTGCAGACATAAGAAGAAAGACTATGTCAACACCCAGGACTTGGGTCGACATCACTTATCAGGAGGCAAGCTGTGTCGACACACTGGACTTGAGTCGACACATTCTACATAAGCAATGTCGAGACTAGTTGAAGGGCTATGTCGACACTTTCAGAAGTTTGTCGACATTACCAAAAGAAAAGTGTTGACACCCTGAACTGGTGTCAACAAAGTCTACACCAGTGTTCTGACACTACAAGCAGAATTAAAATTTCTAAGTGCAGAATTCATATTCGAGGAGTTGACAGCTGTCAGAACTGTCAGAGCTGTCAGATGTCGGTAATTAACTGGATCAGCCGGTTACCTTTGACAGAGTCTATATATGGAGAAGATCCAACAGAATCAGAAGAGAAGAACAGTTATTCAATTTACAACTTCAGATCTGTCAAAGTATACAGATACAAATCTGTAAGGAGTGAGAAGTAAGATCGAAGATCAGTTCCAACTTCTCAAGTATAGATCAACCTTACTTTCCTATTTTAAGAAGCTTTGAACAAGCTAAGACGGGTTGGATCTAATCCTTCTCAGCAAGGATCAAAGGGAAGCAGGTTAATCAAGATATGTTTAAGAAATTGTCACCCTTTTCTCTCTCTATCTGGGTGAAGTTTCTATATTCTTTCTTTAACTATTCTTTGTAAATCTGAGGGTAGGAGAATCAATTCTCTGAGTTATAGACCTGTGATATAAATGCTGAGGTAGGGCTGTGAGCCTGAGGTAGGAGAAGAGGGAAATTCTCTGAGTTGTAGGAACTGAAGGTTCTGTGTTGTAGGGCAGGGAGCTTCCTGAGCTGTAGGGGTGTTAGTACACTCTGAGGTAGAGTTCTTGGTGAAGAACTTGAGTTGTAGGATCTGTGTGATCTGAGGTAGGACTTTTGAAGTATGAGTTGTAAAAGTTGGCTGGTCTCTAAGTTGTAAGATCTGAGGATCTGAGAAGAAAAAGAAGAAGAAGTTTGGCTGAATCTAGTTCACTTCTAGATAGGTGAAGGGGGAGAGTGGATTTACCCAAGAATTGGGGAACCACTATAAACTTTTGTGTTTGTGCTGTGATGAATGTGTGCTGTGATTGTTTTATCCTTTGTTTAGTTTCCAGTTTTATGATCTATATCTGCTACAAAGTAAAACACAGTAACTAAAAGGGATAAGAAACATTCAAGATTTTTAAAGTAGACCTATTCACCCCCCTCTAGGTCCTTCTCATATCCTTAGAACATAAACTTTATAACTCGCCCAAAATCCCGGACTATTTGAGGACGACGCTACCACTCCTTTATGGAGCTGGATACCCTATGTAGGATCCATGAGGCGGCTAGTTAGTCCTAGGGTACACGCCCTTCTATTCGACTAGTGTGGGCAATAGCGCCTCATGCCTTACCTCCCAACACCGGGGGCATTGCTGGACCCCAACAATCCCCCCAGAAACAACCCCAGAGTTTCGAACCCGTGACCTCCTCTGATACCACTTATAGGGACATGGCGCTACCAACTCGCCCAAAAGCCCGTACTATTTGAGGACGGCGCTACCAGTCCTTTATGGAGCTGGATACTATAGGCAGGATCCACGGGGTGGCTAGTTAGGCCCAGGGGACACGCCCTTCTGTTCGACTAGTGTGGTCCATAGCGCCTTGCGCCGTACCTCCCAACATCGGGGGCATTGCTGGACCCCAATAGTATCAGAGCGAGGTTGTTCATTAAAAGGTTAGCACGTTGAATAGATCTTAATCTAGTTGTCTCAAGAGAAATGGATAGGAGAAAGGATTTGTACTCAATGAAGTTGTCAGTGTGTTATAAGGAGAACTTTCCTAAATAGAAGGAAAGAGTGAAATTATTTATGGAAGCTTTAGATCCAAGAATCTTCATTATTGTTGAAGAAGACCCTCACATTCCCATGACTCCATCAACCATTGTTACAAATCTAATGGTGCCTAAAAGGATAAAGGATTTGAATAAAGATGAGATAACACTCGTTATTCTAGATAAGAAGGCAAAAACATCATTGCCAGTGCGGTGGATGATTCTATGTTGAAGAACCTAATCCAATGTAAGTCTGCAAATGAGATGAGACAAACTCTAATTTTTCTTATGGAAGGAATGGAAGAAGTTAGGGATGATCAGAGAACTCTATTACATCAAGAATATGAAGCCTTCAAGCAAGACAAGAGAGATACTATTACTGACTGCTACGAGAAAATTTTCAAGATTGTCAATGGACTAAGAAATTATGGTCGAAAGTTAACAAATGATGAGCTTAATGATAAATTTCTGAGATCCCTAATGAAAGAATGGGATACAAAGGTAGTTACTATCAGGGAATTTGGGAAAATGGGTACAATGGAGCCACAGATCTTATTCAGGAAGTTGTTATCCCATGAGCTGAAACTCAATATCAGAAAGGTAAAAAAAGAGGGTAGTAAGACTTCAGGCAGAGAGAAGTTTGTAGAACTGAAGGCCGTAGGGTCAAGAAAAGGAAGAGCTGTGTCACCAGCAAGGGAACAGACCTCAGAAGAACATGAAAACTTAGAGGCATGATCCTATAACTCTAGAATGTCAGATGGAGAGTTCTCCTTACTCTCCAAGTAGTTTAAGAGAATGCTCAACAAAAGGAGACAAAGGAGAAATCAGTCCTCCTCATCTGTGTAAAGGGGATCACGTTGTGATGGTGATTATCATAAGAAAAGCTACAACTGTGATGATAGGTATAAATGTAAACCGAACAAACATATTTCTTCTGACATTATTTGCTACTGTTGCAATAAACCAGGACACATGATCACTGACTGTACTCACAAGAAGAAGGAAGGGTCAAAGAAAGAAGAAAGAGATCCTTCATAGGAATGAAGAAATAAGAAAAGAGCTTCATCTCAAAGAAGTTAAAGGCTCTTAGCGATAGTGACTCGAGTGAGTCTAGCTCAGATAAAGAAGCCTACTTCGGGCTTATAACACAGTCAGACGAGGATAACATCGACTCCCAAAATGGTTGGAAGGTAAATTTTGACACCCCCCTATCTGATTCTGATGCAAACTTCGATGGTCATAAAGATCACCTCTCTGAGGATGAGTCATACTTAATGATGTAGTATCGAGCACTACTGAAGGGATTTGATAAATGCCATAAGGTAGTCAAATATCATGCCAAAGAGATTGTATCTCTCAAGGCATTGGAGTCTGAACTAAGGGAAGAAAGTGAGAGATTGACTCCCCTCAGAGAAGAAATCAAATCCTTGAAAGAGGAACCAGAGTGCTCTGTTAAGTTGATAAGTCTGAAAGAAAAGGCCATAATTGAGTTGAAAGAAAAGTTGTTGATTGAAAGAAAGTTTGTTGAAAGCTTCTTGAAACTAAAGACTGTTCTTCCTCTCATCAATGGATTTACATCCTCTAGGACAGGTGTTGTTGGATATAGGGATCCTAGAAATAGAAGGAGGGCTCCTCAAGATCAGCCAGTATTCAAGAAGGTAATCCTTCCTACTAATCAATATGACCTTAAAACATTCTTTGGTCATTTTGCTAGAGTAACGCATGTTGTCTCTAATAAAAATAATCTATGTTGTAGCTGTCCTAGAAATTTCGGAACATGTGCTCTCAAGGAACCTTATGAATTGATTGTTCTAAAACACTATGGTCTATTCGTTTATGGACCGAAGAAGAAGAAACCACTGAAAGGCAAGCAAGTTACACAGCAGCCATGTGAGATAATGAAGCCTACCACTTGTTATTCTCATGAGGCTTTTACTTCTAGATCAACACTTCCTTCTAGACCTCTCGCTTAAATGGTAAAGCGGGAGAGGAAGAGAAGGTATACCAAGATTTACTGTTGGTGATGTGGCAAGATTGGTCACTTTGCCGTAGGTTGCTGGTAAAATTCGATAGAATATAAGACACCTCAACTTAACAAGACTAGAATGACCCCTCGTAATGTTAACATTCCCAATGGTGTTAATCTAACAAGAAACCAAGGACCCAAATCTATTTAGGTTCCTAAGGAAAACTAATCAGTGAATGTATGTATGTCCAAAGGCTAACCAAAATCCTATATGGTACTTGGGCAGTGGATGTTCCAGACATATGACCAAAACAAGAAGCCTACTACAAGAATATACCTCAGTCAAAGACGGTCCAAAGGTTATCTTTGGGGGCTCTGACAAAAGAATCACAAATGGCCACGATATGATTACCAATGGTATACTCTCTTTCACAGACATGGATTATGTTAAAGGATTGCAACACAATCTCATAAGCATAAGTCAATTATGTGACAAAGGGTATATGATTGAGTTCTACAAGGACAAGTTTCTTATAAAAACTATTGATAGATCAGAAACTATTTTAACAGACACTTGGAGTAGAAATATTTTCTGTCTTAACTTTTTGTGATTAGAATCTTCTATACTAGTATGCTTTTTGGCAAAAGATAGTGCATCTCTTTGTGATCAATGACATTAGAGACTAATACATATTAATTTCAAAACTATAAATATGTTATTTTCTCACAACTTAGTGCGTGATACACTCATATTAAGTGCGTTAAAGAGAGACTTTGTCACGCATGCCAAATGGGTAAGCAGATAATAACTACCATTAAAAGCATCATCTCCAAAGATTCTTCCTGATGTCTCTATCTACTCTATATGGACTTATTCAGTCCCTTGTCAGTTTGTAGTTTAGGAGGTAAATCTTACACTTTTGTGCTTGTTGATGATTACTCACGTTTTGCATGGGTATTCTTTCTGAAATATAAGTTAGATACCTTTGACTATTTCACTAGCTTTGTCAGGCAACCACATAATGAGTTGAACGGCTCTGTGATCAAAATCAGAAGTGACCATGGAACCAAATTAGAATCTGGTTCCATGACAGAGTTCTATGCAAGCCAAAGTATCTTTCATGAGTTTTCCTCACCTCGTACTCCACAACAAAATGGAGTTGGCGAGAGAAAGAACAGAATACTCATTAAGGCAAAGAGAACAATGTTGAATGATTATTCATTACCAGAGTACTTCTGTTGTAAAACATTCAACACAGTTTGTCATGTGCAAAATAGAGCTTTAATCAACAAGAATCATCGTAAGACACCTTATGAACTTCTGAAAAGCAAGAAACTGACTGTGTCCTACTTCAAAATCTTCGAAAGTAAATTTTTCATACGTAATAATGAGAAGTATTACAAAACTAAGTTTAGTGAAAAAATTTTTGAATGTACTTTTTGTAAGATATTGTTGTCATAATAAGGAATATAGGATTTTCCATAAGAAATCCCTAATTGTAGAAGAATTTATTAATATGGTATTTGATGAGACGAGTATGCTTCATAACAGCTCTTCTAGTATTTTTGTTGAAGATGCAGGTTCGTAGATAAAAGATCTAAGACTAGAAGAAGCAATCAAAGAAGAAGTCCCAAGCTCCTTTAAATTCAATACTCCAAGCTTAATTGACGATGAAGAACTTCAAGTTGATTAACGTGCACCAGAAGATGAAGAACCTCCTCTTCACAATACAAGGAATCTAGTGATCAGACATTCAAGAGATCACCCAGTTGATCCGATCATCAGATATCCTAGTGAAGGAGTTCGAATAAGAAGAGGTACATCTAACGAAGTATTGCATTTGAGTTTTCTTTCCCAGATTGACCCGAAGAAGTTTGAAAAAGTAAATAAGGATGATGTTGGGTCTATTGATCATAATGTCCCAGATTTGAAAAATACCCACAAGTAATTATATACAGATGTTTATATTTGATATGTGTTCATGTTCAATATTGGTAGGTTGTCTACTATTCCATGATTAGACAGGTTGATAGGGTCATAAATTTAGTTAGACTTAAGACATAATATAATAGAGAGGCAGAAATTTGCCTAAGTATAGAAGCATTGAGTGAGTATACTTCACTCAATGCTAGAGGCCTAGAAGTGTTGAAAGAATCTCAAGCATTCAAATCCCTAATGGATCTGGGCTAAAATTTGGCTAAGTCTAGAAGCATTTAGTGAAGAATGTTCACTCAATGCCTACTTAAAGGAAATCTGTCCAAGTACAAAAGCATCGAGTGAAGAAGGCTCACTCAACGCCTTATCAAAGATTCAGTAATGTCCGAAAGCATTGAGTGTAGAAGCTTCACTCAATGCCTTCATTCAGAAATTTTGTACAAGTACAGAAGCATTGAGTGTAGAAGTCTTACTCAATGCCTTCAGTCAGGGTATCTGCCAAGTCTAGGATCATTGAGTAAAGATGGTTCACTCAATGCTTTCTATCAGAAGAATTCTTTTAAGTCCAGATGTGTTGAGCCTCAAGGCAATACTCAATGCCTTTATGCATTGAGTCACAAGACTTCACTCAGCGCCTGTGCATATTGTTTGTGAAAATTGCTAAGTCCATAAGCGCTGAGTCATGCTTACGTCATCCAAATTCAAATGAAGCGGGATTTGTGCACTAGAAGCCAAATGGCGCCGTATAATTTTTGCAGAGTATTTAAAGCTAAAGTTACTTTAAATCTGCCTATTCGGCATGCCCATATGGATAAAAGAGTCGATGAACTATAGGATATAAAATGTCTTTACAGAGAAATTAAAAAGGAGTTTTGCATACAGAAAGGTTTTGGCCAGAAAAGCTTTTGAAATCAAAAAACTCTGAGGAGTCTTCAGCAAGAACAAAAACCCTAATTTTCTAGAAAGGTTACTTAGCAGAGCACTCAAGATAGTTATTGTTGTTCTTCAAGGCTGTTGCATTCAACTAAGAATATATTCAGACTTAAAGAAACTGAGCTCTGTTATAGATCTTCGCAATACAAGCAGAACAAACTTGAAGATCCATATTCTTGGTGCTGTGAAGAGTTAGGGCTTGTTATACACAGTCCAGGAAGCTTACTCAGAGACTTACTTCTGTGGAGCCAATCTTAATAAAACATTATACAATATATAGGATCATTGTGCGATCTGAGTTGTAAGCTTGTGTTATAAAGGCTGAGTTGTAGGATCCAAAAGTGGATTTATTGTGGGATCCAGGAGTGGATCTGAGGTAGGATCTTGATGAAGATCTGAGGAAGGGTTTTGGTTAAGATCCAAGGTAGTATATCTGGTATATCTCTGAGTGTAGGGCTGCTGTGCCTGAGGTAGGAGTGGCTTAACTCTGATTTGTAGGAGTGAGATTCACTCTGAGTTATAAGATTTTGAGGGATTTGAGGTGTAAGCTTAAGGAGCCGAGGAAAAAAAAAGGAGTTAGCCGAATCTAGCACACTGCTAGATAGGTGGAGGGAGAAAGTGAATATACCCTAGATAGAGGAACTACTATTAATCTTTTGTGTTATTATGTATTCTTGAAAGCTAACAACTAACATTAACAAACATTAAGCTCATAAATTTGAAAGATTTAAAAGACTCAAAACAAACCTATTCACCCCCCCACCCCCACCTCTAGGTGTTTAGATACCCTTGAACAAAGACTCTTGATTAGTATCAGAGGGAGGTTTTTCAAAAAGGACTTCATGGCTTCAGGTGAGAACCACAATAAGTTGGGTTCTATGAAACTTCTTATTTGTAGGAATGAAAATTTTGGGATCTGGAAGGAGAGGGTAAAATTATTTATGGAAGTCTCAGACACTAAGATATTCATAACAGTTCAAGAGGGATATTTTATTCCCATGATGGTCTCTGTTGTAGATGTTAATATCCATACTCCTAAGAAACACACTGAGATGACCAAGGATGAAGTCATTCTGGTCACTATGGACAAAAGGGCTCAGAATATTATTGTAAGTGGCATAGATAATTCTACATTCCAGAACCTGGTCCACTACAGAACTGCTAAAGAGATATGTGATTCTCTTATTGTATATATGTAAGGGACAAAGTAAGTGAGGGGTGACAGGAAATCCCACCTTAACAAATAGTATGAGGCCTTCAAGAAAGGCAAGAAAGATTCCATAGCTGAGTGCTATGAATTTTTTTTAAGATAGTGAACAACCTGATCACTTATGGCAGACAGTTGACAAATTATGAGCTAAATGATAAGTTCTTGAGATCTCTTAACAAGAAATAGGATATCAAGATCTGTGCCATTAAGAAGGTTGGCAACCTGACCAACACTCTACCCCAAAAACGGGAAGCTACTATCTCATGACCTGCAATTGAACTCTAGAAGAGTAGAAGAAGATACTGTTAGAATCCTCAACAGAGAGAAGGCTGTGACCTTCAAAGCTGAAGCCACAAGGAAGTGTAGGGAAAAGACTCCTTCTCCACCAAGGAGAGATGCTGAGTTAGAGGGCTTAGATCCCAACACCTCAGATAATGAACTGTCAGATGGAGAACTTACCGTGTTCTCCAAACTATTCAAGAAGATGTTGAGCAAGAGAAGGCAATGGAAGAACAAAGGTTCTTCCAGCTCTAGCTTTAGGAAGCCTTATTCCGACCTAGAGAAGTCCAGAAAAGAATAATCAAGGGAAAGGTATGATTCTACATAGAACAAACACTTTAAGACTAATGTTGTTTATTATTATTGCAACAGGTCTGGACATGTCATTACTGACCGTCCAGTTAAGAGGAAGGAGAACAAGAAGTCATCTGAAAAGAAGCATCACAAGTACAAGAAGGATGAAAAGAGCTTCTTGGCCAAAAAGAAAACTTGCTTGTCAGATAGTGATTTTGAGTCTTCTAAATCAGAAGAAGAAGAGACCTACATTAGTCTCATTTCTATTAAAGATTAGGCTGATCTTCCTATTTCCATAATTGACATCAGGGCACCACTATCCTATGTTTATTGTGATTTTGAAAATGATGAGGAATTCAACTTCATGGCCTTAACTGAAGACAATCAGGAAAATTCTGTTCCTGATGAGGTACACTATATTCCAAACTCTCTTTCTGTGTATGAGACTGGCTCAGTCTCTGAGGCATCCACTTCATCTAGTGGGGATGATGGATCAGATTCTGATGATAATTAATTGACAAATATAGTACAATACTGGAAGCTCTGAAGGAGAGTAAGAAGCTAGTTAAGAAACAAGTTGAAGAGATTTCCTCTCTTCAACAAGCTACTTCCCTGTAGCCTGAGTCACCTCATTTTCTAGCTTAGATGAGAAGGGAATTCAGTCATCTTAAGACAATCTCCATCATCCAAATAGCCACCATTAGCCAAAATAATAAGATCATCAAGGATCTTGAAGAGAAGCTCCTCAAAGAGTGGAATCTAGTGGCTGCGTTCTCCAAGCCCAAGACTATGCTTCCATTGATTGATTCCTTTACCTCAAAATAATAAGAGGGGATTAATGTTCAAGTGGAACACTAGAGCTATCCATTCCAAAGGGAAAGGCATGGCTATGGTTATGAATCAAACCACCTTTCAGAAGGTGATTCTCCCTTCTAACAGGTATGATCGTGATAGTATATATGGTCACTAGAAGAATGGTAGTTATTCTTGTAAGAATACTAGTGTATCTTATAATAGAATAAGAAAGGGCATGAAATTGAGTGCACTGAAGGGACCCCATGAGGAAATCCACATGACCCACCATGGACCATTTGTGTTTGGTTCTCCAGCTCCCACTCTCAAGGGTCAGGCTATGGACAACCCCTAAGTACCTTCAGCAAAGAGCAAGACTATGCATAAGATAGTCAGTAAGCCTTACTTGGATATTTTTGATGCCATCAACACCAAGTAAGCTGCAAATAATACATATGTTGGTGTATTTTAGAAGAAACCAAATGTACATACTTGCAGACTTACCTTCATTTAAATCCTTGCTGAAAGAAATAAGAAGAAGGCTGCTGCTCTCCCCTCTTAACAAATAAAGACCGATGGCTTACAAACATCAAATGTTGTTCAGAAGAGGAAATACAATATCCATGAGTTTTGGTGATGTGGTAAGGTGGGTCACTTTGCCATAGACTGTTGGAACAACCCATGTATGCCAAGGGTAAGGGAGAGTCTTCCTGTCAGAGCTGCTACAAGTAGACGTAGTTTTTCTCAAGCTAACATGAACCAAGAACCCAAATCTTTTTTGGTTCCTAAGGTAAATTAATCTGTAATTGCAGGGTAGTGCAAGTACCCATCAAATGCCAATATGGTACTTAGACAGTGGATATTCTAGACATATGATTGGAATAGGGAGCCTTCTAAAGGACTACACTCCAGTGAGGAATTGTCCTAAAGTTATCTATGGAGGTTCAGGCAGGGGAGTTACCAAAGGCTATAGTATGATTACCAATGGCATAGTATCCATTCCAAAAGTATCTTATGTGGAAGGATTGCAACACAATTTGATTAACATAAGCCAACTCTGTGATATTGGCTATGTCATTGTCTTCCACAAGGAAAAGTGTCTGATCAAAGGGTCAAGTGACCAAGAGGTCATTTTGACAAGCACTAGAAGTGGAAATATTTAGTGTTTAAACTTCCTATGTATATATACAAACTCTCTAGTGTGTCTTGTTGTAAATGAGAAAGTCTCTTATTGTGTACAATTGCACAAAAACTTGCTCACTTGAATTATAAGGCAATCAACCATCTCTTCAGTGATGAGCTAGTAAAAATGGACATATTCTGAAATGCACAAAAGAGAGCATTTGCTCTACATGCCAAAAGGGCAAATAGACAAAAGCCTCTATCAAGAGCATTGAGGTAAAGGATTCTAAGAGGTCTTTATACTTCCTGCATATGAACTTATTTAGTCCTATGCCAGTTCATTGTCTAGGTAGGAAAGTCTACACTCTTGTGATAGTTGACGAATTTTCCTGATTTACTTGAGTATTCTTTCTTAAGAAAAAGTCTGAAACCCTTGACATCTTTGTGACATTTGTTAAGCAAATTAAGAATGAAAAGGATTGTTTTATGGTCAAAATCAGAAGTGGCCATGTCACATAACTTCAGTTTGAAAGCATGACAAGCTTCTGTGAAGAGCAAGGTATATTTCAGGAGTTTTCTTCTCCAAAAATGCCCCAACAAAATGGGATAGTTGAGAGGAAAAATAGGACTCTCATAGAGATTGGAAGGACATTGCTTAGTGCACTTCTCTCCTAGAATACTTCTAGGCTAAGGCAGTTAACACTGCTTGTCATGTCCTGAATAGAGCCACTATAAAAATGTACCAACAGAAGACTCCCTATGAGATTATGAAAGGCAGAAAACCAAATCTTGCCTATTTCAGGATCTTTAAAAGCAAATGCTTTATGCTTAATAATGAGATGTCCTACTTGAAAAAGTTTGCTGCCAAATCCTATGAGGAAATTTTTGTTGGGTATAACAACCACAACAAATCCTATAGGGTCTACAACTTGAAAAATCAGGTTGTAGAAGAGTTTGTTAATATAGTATTTGATGAGTCTTCTATGATTCATAGTGAGCTGTCAAACTCCTCTAGATCTGCAGGTGCAGAATTGAAGTTGGACAAGCTGAGATTCAATAACACACCTCCTGTTGAACAAGAAGAGTACGAGGGTGTGTTCATTCCAGAATAAGGTTTTAACCCCTCCATCCGTCAACATAGAATTTAACAGAAGGTCCGGTCGGGGCCCCATGCCATATTCCACGTACAGTCAGCAATGTTACATGTGAATATCAAAACTACCAAGCGTATCCTAACTCAGAGCATTCTAGCAGAAGCTTCATGGGTTATTAGAACTCAAATAACATGAATACCCACTAATAATCCATATAAGAATGTCATATAAAATACACCAAAAAGTGCGGTCATAAGGCCTTATAATTGTTCTTCATATAAGTGGTTTGTAAACATCGGCATACAGGCTAGCCACACATGAAAACAATAAAATGCTCTTCGCTTGGCCTTCGAGGGTTGGCATAGCATCAAAGGACTCAAACCCGCTATTTCTCGCTCGGCTCTCCAGCACCTACATTGGGGCATTCCACCATAAATGTGGCAATCAAGGCAACGGTCAACTTTAGCTGACCAATTTATAACGACCATACCCCATTCCTGGGGCAGTGGTATTCCTTCCCTTCATGCATAACATTCATATATATATATATCACATGAAAGTACAATTTAAGCACCATTCTATATATCACGAATGTACAATTTAAGTACCATTGAAGATATCACAAATATTTGCATCACCTGCCAAACATTCCGTGCACTCAGGGCACATTCTCGGTGTACCTAATTCCCCTGTCCCACCACCCTCCAAAAGTCTAGGGCTTGACAGTAAACAATAAGAATTTTTATCCTGGCATATAACCACGACTCTCCCTCTAAAGTACTGGTAATTGCCATGTACTTTAGGTCTATTTAACCAGTCCGTATAAAGTGGGTACAATTCAGCCCTTTCCTATTGCTCAAATCTCCATGTCATCGTCGAAAGCCGAAGCATTCGTGGCCAATCGACAGGATGTTGGTCGGCCTTTCCTTTCCCTAAAATTAAACATAACCAACGTTATGCTCAATAGATGGCTCTCAAGTCCATCAGAGCTGAGCAACAAGGCTCATAGCTCACATACTAGCCACACGATCTCTGAGAGACAGACTTCGTAATCATATTTCTATCTAGGAGCTATCGCCAGCGATATCCACTATCGTCTGGCATTAACAACAGAACTTCTCTTTTTGTCTCCAGACTCAGCAACAATTGGAACATCTTTCCATAAAAACCTGCAGCATCCTACAGTGCCAGAAACTGGACTTTCATAACATATAGCTCACCAAGTGCTATCTCCAGCGATATCCACTATCTCCTAATGAAATCCAACAGTTATCAAAATCATGGTATTCTCTGGGTATTTTCCTAGAGCGCATCTCCAGTACTTCCTGCTACACAAGTTCACAGGAAAAACCCCTCACACTCCATAAACTACCCATTTATACTCGGAGGCTTCTCTGGCACGCAAATTTCAACATCATCGATCTAGGCCAACCTGTTTGGTTGGGCTTCTCACAGAATGCCTATTCCATACTACGATTTCCGGATTCTATATGCACAAATAACTGGGGAAATCACGTATCAACCCATCGGAATTCCCTTCACTTTATACCCTTTGGTGGGGGATTCCATGCACATGCAAAATTTAGGACTTCACTTGTCCATGAAGTAAGATTGTTACCCTTGTAGATTGTTTTGGAGCCATTATCAAGGCTTTTATCCAGATAGAAAAGATCACCTCGCTTTCCTCTTCATGGATCTTTCTTCAGTTCCCAAATCTGACACGGTATCTCCTTCACAAAGCTTCCAAAGCTTCAGCCCAAGCTTTCCATCCTTTCTTCCAAGGATTTGATGAAAAAGGAGGAGAGAGTGTGAGAGAAGAGAAATGATTCTTCTCTTAACTTCTTCTCTGCTTAAGTAGCCTCGGTAATAATCCCAGCCACATGATCCTTTCTTCAATAGGAATGAAGGGCCACGATTTTAGCTGACAATCCAAACATCTCGCTATCACCAGGCAATATCAGCTATCGTCTGGGCGATATTGTCGGTATTTGCTTTTACCCTAGTCAACACCGCTCTTCGACCGCCTTTCGGCAATCCGACACGTGTAAAGCTTCCATGTGGAACTATTGCCGCGATATTCATCGCCAGGCGATAGCTACCCGTGAGCTCTATTTTCCTATTTTTGGGGTGTTACAAAGGTTCATGTGAATTGGACATAGATGAAAATCATCAGATACTAGAAATTGAGGTTTAAGATGTTGTAGAAGGAATGCCATCTATAGTCAGGCACCTAAGAGATCATCCCAGAAACTTGATCATTGTGGATTCAAGCCAAGGTTTCACAATGAGGAGCAGAAACCTCAATGTAGCAATGTATTCAAGCTTTTTGTATCAAGTTGAACCAAAGAAGTTTGAAGATGCCAACATAAATCCATTTTGGATTGTAGCTATGCAAGAAGAATTGAACTAGTTCAAGAGATGCAAGGTCTTGAAGCTGGTTCCCAGACCTTATGGACATAACATCATTGGAACTAAGTGGATTTATAGAAATAATCATGATTGGAATGGTGTTATCATCAAAAATAAGGCTAGACTGGTTGCCAAGGGGTACATGCAAGAGCAAGGTGTTGATTTTTATCAAACCTTTGCATCAGTTGCAAGACTAGAGGCCATAATACTATTCCTTGCATATGCTGCATATAAATGATTTAAGGTCTACCAAATGAATATTAAGTCAGCTTTCTAAAATGGAGACCTAAAAGAGGAAGTCTATGTTGAGCAACCACCAGGTTTTGTCAATCCTAACTTTCCTCATTATGTATTTCAATTAAGAAAAACTTTATATGGGTTGAAGCAAGCCCCTAGGTCATGGTATGAAACTTTGTCTAACCTTCTCATTGAGAACAAATTCTCAAGGGGGAAGATAGACAAGACATTATTCGCAAGAGAAGTCAAGGGAAAGATAATACTAGTCCAAATTTATGTAGATGATATAATTTTTGGGTATGGCTATGTTACTTCTTGATCAATATTCATCGCTAGATCCGCATTTCTTTTGAGTTTTCTTGTTCCTATTTCCGCTGCGCAAAAGTGTTGTGTCGTATAATAAAACCAAACAATTATATGTCGCTTCGGCATCCCTTTAGCCATCATCAGTGATAATGGAACATAATTCACAGGAAAATCCTTTACAAAGATGTACGAAGATATGAAAATCAATCTGCGACATACTGTTGTGGCACATCCCCAGACCAACAGACGGATAAAAGTAGCAAATTGCACCATGGTTGGGTTTGGAATTTGGTAAACCCTAGCCTAGGTCAAAAAGGACTAATTAGGTTAAAAAGTCTCTTGTGGTAGTGAGTGACAAAATCAACTCAACAGAGGTTGAAACTTGGGCCACCGATTTTATATGACATTAAACACCCTCACATGGAGTTTGGGGTGGATTAGGGTGGATTTTCCCTAGGACCCTAGTTCAAACCCTAAGGTTGAACTTTGGGGGGTTTGTTAAGCACATAAGGTGATATGTCCTTGGATGGACTTGGTGTTTAGTCCATGTGATCCTAGGGTGGTGAAATACCCTAGGAAGGAATTTGGTGACATTTAGACTTAAGCACACAACTTAAACCAATTAGGGATACTTTAGGCCTATACCTTTTTGGAAATAATTGAAGGGTCATATGACCTTGTAACCTTATGAAATTTTGGCAGAAGAGTTTTTAGCACAATATGAGTCTCTAGAAATTATTATAGGATGTTTGAAAGTCAGTAGCTTATACTTGTAGTTATAACCTTTATGTTGACCCTATTGAGGATCATGGTAAAATCATGGATAAATTAACTTAGAATGTTATGAAACTTAGTCAGTAATGTTTTGTGATCATATTAAATCTATAGTAATTTTTGTGTAATTTTTGGATAAACTTTGGTGGTGCTTCATTATTTACATCTATTTATTGGAATTGTTTTGAGTTTATTAATTACAGATTAATACATTTATGAAAATTTGTGAAAATTGATATTCTCTGATATTTTGGCATCATGTAGCCTTCATAAATTTTGGATGGCCATAACTTAAGTAAATCTAGTACTTCATGTTCAAAATTACCCATGGCCTTACTTTTGGAGAAATTTAATAAATGTCAAATTAATTAGGAAAATTATAAGTTTATGGATTTAGGCTAAAATTTTTATGATAGACCCCCATTAAATATCTTAAGGCTTTTGGATGAAAATTTGGAGTACCTCTTATCTTGCACGTTATATAGCTTAGGTTGGTCTGCATATAGTAAAACTGCAGAAATTGTGATAGTATGTGAAATGGTCACAGGAAGTGGGGAGTAATGAATGATGATTTTGTAAGATGAAATAGTGAGCTTCATTAGGAATCATGATGAGGAGAGTGCTAGTTTGACTAGGGTTAAGTGGTACTCTGGATCGACGAAAGATCGTCTTTCCTATGGAGAGGAAGAGTCAAAATACACTAGGGTTAGATCCAGTATAATATTAAAAGTGATCGGGAATTGGGTAATAACCACTAATAGTAAGTGCCTTGCGAAATGGAACGATGGGCTTCAGCTACCATCATAGTTCCTAGTACCCTGTGAGAGCCCTTCACCGGGATTACCTGGGGCAGTCCTTGGCTAATCTAAACCGTAAGAATAATCAATGTTTAAGAATAATCAATGGCGGCATATGCATAAAATATAAGGTGGTGGGTATTTTTTTTTGGTGAGTCGTCGCACCGACGCAAATACGTTGACTCAATAAGTGTGGTTTGATACTTGGCCAATTAAAGTCCGGTGTGCTAGCCGGTAATAGTACGCAGGAGCTCCACTTAGTGCACCAGCACACCACTCCTGTTTACCACTATGGAGCTATCCTGGGAGGTTAGACTCCAAAAAGGGGGAACTAAAGGTCTGTGTGCACAAAGTCAAGTGTGTGTGTTGTACTTGCATGTTCATATCATAGCATACTTGCATGACATAGCATCATCATTGCATATAACACTTGAAACCTAATGTATAAATTGGTATGAGACTCTTTATACAATAGGCCTTGCAAAACTACCCCTTAGTTTATAAGCTTGTGTGAGCATGCTTATAAGTTATGGTTATTTTCCAATGGATACTTATTACTTGCTTATAAACTGACACCCCATCGTATAAATTGGTATGAGACTTTTTATTCGATGGGAGCCTTGCAGAAGACCCCTTAACTTATAAGTTTGTATGGGCATTCATATAATTTAAGGCTATATATTTCATATTTTGCCTTTCGTATACTTACTGCTTACTCTATGTACTTTTGTTATTGCTTCAAGTTTATATAGAACTTTTAGATTAGCTCCACTGTCACCTGCCTCTTTGTACTCTCCACCTTCCTTACCTTCCCTTGCCTAGGATCCATGGAGGAGGGGTGGGGGATGATAGGACTTGGTCTTTTTGACAAACAGTCGTTGACAAAATCATTTTTATGGACCGTGGAGCCTAACCAGGAGGTGCAGCCCCAGAGGTCGGTATGCTTGGAGACGGGACAGTCTAGCACGGGAGTTCAGGCAGTAGGGACAGTGAGTCCCGATCATTAGTTACTATAGATTTGCTTCCACATTGAGTGACTTGTAGTGAGGATTATGATGTATCGGGTAGGAGCCCTTTTTCTTATACTCTAATTATTATTATTGTGGACTCTCCCTTAGTGGTGATTTACTTTATATTAATGTAATTTTGTTGGACTAGTATTTGAGTTTCTCCACTTACTTTATATACTTATGCTACTCTTCTGCGATCGATATGGCCGGTAGGATCAGCGTTTTGTAGTGACTACCTTCACGGGTGTGTTGGTGTCTCCGCAAAGCGGTGGTTCTGGGCATAACACCCCGGTGGTTTAAAAGAAAAAAATGGGGTTTTACAGAAGGTTCACTCAACTCTTTCTACCAGAAGAATTCTGTTAAGTCCAGATGCGTTGAGTCTCAAGTCAACACTCAATGCCTTTATGAGTTGAGTCACAAGATTTCACTCAACGCCTGTACATATTGTTTGTGAAAATTTCTAAGTCCACAAGCATTGAGTCATGCTAACATCATCCAAATTCAAATGAAGCGAGATTTGCCCACAAGAAGTAAATGGAGCCGTATACTTTAGTAGAGCAGTTAAAGCTAAATTAACTTTACAGCTGCCTATTTGGCATGCCCATATGGATAAAAGAGCCATTGAACTAAGGGATATAAAATGTTTTTGCAGAGAAATTAAAAAGCTGTTCTACATACAAAATTTTTTTTACCGGAAAAGCTTTTGAAATCGAAAAACTCTAAGGAGTCTTTAGCAAGAACATTAACCCTAATTTTCTGAAAGGGTTAGTTAGCAGAGCACTCAAGATAGTTGATGTTATTATTCAAGGCCACTGCATTCAACTCAGAATATATTCAAGCTTAAAGAAATTGAGCTCTACTTTAGATCTTCTCAGGACTAGCAGAACAAACTTGAAGATCCACATTCTTAGTGCTGTGAAGACTTAGGGCTGGTTATAGACAATCTAGGAAGCTGACTCATAGACTTACTTCTCTTGAGTCAATCTCAACAAAAATTAATACAATCTATAGGATCATTGTATGATCTGAGTTGTAAGCCAGTGCTATAAAGGCTGAGTTTTAGGATCTAGAAGTGGATTTAAGGTAGGATCCATGAGTGGATCTGAAGTAGAATATTGAGGATCCGAGGTAGGATCTTGGTGAAGATCTGAGTTAGGATCTTGGTGAAGATATGAAGTAGGATATTTGGTGTATCTCTGAGTGTAGGTCTACTATGCCTGAGGTAGGAGTTGCTTAACTCTGAGTTGTAGGAAGTAGATTCACTATGAGTTGTAAGATCCTAAGGGATCTGAGGTGTAAGCTCAAGGAGACAAGGAAAAAAGAAGGAGTTAGCCAAATCTAGCACACAGACAGATAGGTGGAGGGGAAAATTAGATGCACCATTGATAAGGGAACCACTATAAAGCTTGTGTGTTGTTGTGTATTCTTGAAAACTAACAATATTAACACACACTAAGCTCATAAATTCAAAAGATTTAAAAGAGTCAAAACAAACCTATTCACCCCCTCTGGGTGTTTATTTATCCTTGAACAAAGACTTTCAGATGCTTTATGGATCATCACAATCCAAGAAGAGCTCAATCAGTTTATAAGATGCTTGGTTTGGGAGCTATTACCGAGACTCAAAGGTCACAATGTTATAGGAACAAAATGGGTCTTCAGAAACAAGATGGATGAAAATGGAGTCATTATAAAGAACAAAGGCAAACTTATAGACCAAGGTTACCGATAAGAAGAGGGATCGTATTCGATCTGAAATTTTCTCTAGTTGCCAGACTCAAAGAGATCAGGTTGTTCCTAGCGTATGCTGCTCACAAAGGTTTCAAGGTCCATCAAATCGACGTGAAGTCAGCCTTCTTAATGGAAGTTTAAAGGAAGAAGTATATGAGGAACAACCCCTAGCTAGGTTTTTTCAATCCATCCTTTCCTGATTATGTCCATTTTCTTAATAAATCTTTATATGGTTTAAAACAAGCTCTTCGAGCTTGGTATGAGACGTTGTCTAGCTTTCTTCTTGAAAACAAGTTCTCAATAGGAAAGATAAACAAGACATTATTTTTAGGGAAGTAAAAGGCAAGATCCTATTAATACAAATATATGTCCATGACATTATATTTGGATTTACAAATGACAACCTTTACAAAATTTTTTCTAACCTGGTGCAAGGGAAGTTTGAAATGAGTAGTATGGGTGAGTTTAAGTATTTCTTAGGACTTCAGATGAAGCAATCTAAAGATGGAATTTTCATCTCTCAGATAAAGTTCACCAAGGAGTTGATTAAGACATTCAGAATGGAGAATGCAACCTCTATGAGGACTCCAATGGGTTCAACTATGACTCTGGACAAGGACGAAAAAGGGAAACCTTTTGATGAAACCAAGTAGAGGAGCATAATTAGATCTTTACTATACCTTACTGTCAGTAGATCAGACATAATGATTTCAACATGTTTATGTGCTAGATTCTAGATGAACTCTTAGGAATCTCATTATACTGCTATAAAGAGGATTTTGAAATACCTTAAAGGCACATCGAATCTTAGCTTATGGTACCCAAGAAGTATTGACTACGAGCTAATTTGATTTTTAGATGCTGATTTTGTAAGAAGAAAGGATGATAGGAAATGCACATTCAGGACCTCCCAATTCCTTGTAAGGAGGCTTATCTCATGGAGTAGTAAGAAGCAGAATTGTGTAGCAATCTCAACTGCTGAATCAGAGTATATCTCAGCTAGAAGTTGTTGCGCACATCTTGAAGATAATAATCTGAAGATGAAGGAGATTCTAATGTTCTGCGACTCATTCAGTTTTATTGCAATAACAAGTAATCCAGACTCTCACAACCAGAGAAAGTACATCGAAATACGATATCATTTCATCCGGGAACATGTGGAGAACAAGGACAGCAACCTCAACTATGTCCCGATAGATAAGCAGCTTGCAGATATTTTCACAAAGATGCTGGATGAGGCCAAGTTCACTTTCTTCAAAATGGAACTTGGTATGCTCAACAAGGAGTCATGAAATGCTCAATAAATTTGCCTAAGTACAGAAATTCAGATTTCTCAAACTTCAAGGAAGCACTCGTGGAATTAGTCAAAACTACTCGAGTCACTTCAACGAATTCATCGAGTATTCTTGTGTCATAACTATGAATTGGACAAGTCTTCACGGAACCACTCGACGAATTGATTGAGTATTCACATATCATTTCGACGAATGTCTATTATACATACTTATTTTCAAATTTCTAACTATTGGATCCGAAGAGTCATATTGCGGAAAAAGTACGCGCCTCTATTTATTCAAAACTTTAATACTATATAAAAGACTTAAGGGTTTCACGAAATTCCACTACATTTCATCAAGACCGCGCGGAACTTCCCGATAGCGCTCCGTCTCCTTCTCGATGATTCGACTACAGTCTTCTTCAATGGCGTGCAGGTCTTCTGGAAATCTTTAGGTAGAGGGAGAGCTAGTCTCCACAGAATTTGCAAGTGCCCTAAATGAGTTTTGAAATGTCATCCTCATACTAGAGACCGCATGTTTGTCTTTTATTCAAGAGCATGAGTGTTGATTTAACGACAGAGAAGTTCTGGAATTCTACAGAAATGCTCAGCTCAAATGTGAAGGCTTATTGATCAAGAGCAAGGTTAGAAACACAGTAATCAGATTAAATCCTAGTCTTCTAAATAAGTTTATGCAAATGCTCGTGATTGGTGAGGAGGATGTTCTGGAGGAAAGAGACTACGACAAGGCTCTTCCCTTTTGTGACTTAGCAAGAAGATCCACCTCAATTCGTCGAAAGTAAATGAATGAAGAAGGAAAATTATTAATTGACATTATTGGAAAAGTTTTACTATCCAAAACAGGTTCACATGACTATGTATCCAGTGATATGTTCAAGTTGCTTGCAACCATCATTTGCATGAAAAGGATAAATTGGGGAGTAGTTCTGTTTGACAGGATAACAACCAGCCTTATGACACCAAACTTCGGAAGGGTTCTTACTTTATATCTAAATTAGGTTTACAGAAATCAGTTTGACAAGTCTTCTGGAATGCCTATCCATCATCTCAAGAAAATAGACTCATCAATTTTCACCTAATGGGAGAGAAGTATTCCAAGGAAGGGTGCAAGGAAATCTATAGATGGGGAAGAATATGATGAACAGAGAATTGAGTCTCCAACCCCCAATAAAGCACCTGAGAACACTGGTGCAGCTGCCGAGGGGGAGATCTTGGTCGCAAAAGATGCTGAGACTATCAGAGTATACTCCGAGGTTCAATCCCAAGTGCCACATGTTACCTATAATCTAATGAATGATGATTAGGAGGATGTTCCTGGTAAGGAAGAAGTTGGTGGTGAAGGCCTTGACCTCCATTCTGAAGTACTTTCTCTAGTTCCAGATTTTTAGATTTTTTATGATCTGGTTGTTCAAGAAGTTCATGTTGAGAAAGAACCTGTTATAGAGGCTGAGGGGGAGTTATTAGTAAAGTCTTTCCAAGAGGACCTAAGTGGTGTTAGAGTTCCTGTTGGAGGGGAGGATATGACTGTGCTCACTAAAGCAGATCAAGAAAATGTGGTTGTTTATGCTGAAGAGATTGGATAAGAGATAATAGTGCTGTCTAAAAAGGTTAAAAAACATGTGGTGATACCTTCTATCCAAGAGCCTATGGTTCCACACCTGTTGAGCATGGATCATTCATCTCCAGGGAAAGCAGCATCAAGAAGTTTTGAAACTATTCCAGTAAACTTTGATGTTCTGAGATCTGAGGGTGAGAGTGCTCCTCCTACTAAAAGTTCATTGTTAATGTCAATTGAAGAAATGCTTGACAAGCAGAAAGAACATTCTAATTTCTCACTACAACAAGTCGTTGGAAGAGTGGTAGAAGTTGAAAAAGATCAGACTAATGGCCTGGCTCAGGTAAACCACAATATGGATAAGTTGCAAACATCTCTGATTGAATGGTTAACCCAAGGTAATAAGGCCATCGACCATTCAATAAATAGCATTGGTCGAGTTTACAATGAAGCAACTCATCTATCTTAGTCTCATGATGCCATGATATATTCCCATGATGCGAGCATGCATCACATTGGCAGGTAGATGGGAATTTACAAGGCAGTGATCATCCAAACCCCAGATTTCAAAAATGGGGAGGGTAGATTACAGATTAAAGTCTTTAGTTTTAGGAGTAGCTAATCACCTAGAGGGGAGGGGGTGAATAGGTTTTTAAGTCTTTTTATCCTTTATCTATTTTTTGTGTGATAGTGATTTATTTTAACTTTCTTTCAAGACAATCACAATCCGCACACAAGAAATTTATAGTAATTCTCCAGATTATGGGTACATCCACTGTCCCTCCCACCTTTCAGAAAGATTGTTAGACAAGAAAACTTCTCCAAACTCAGAAAATTGAGCTTACAACTCAGATCCCTTAGAATCTCTTAGACTCCTCCAAGTCCTACCATAGGCACAAAGCCCTTCCACTCAGAGCATGCAATTCTCCTACAGCTCAGTGATCTACAGACCACCTACCTCAGTCTTATATCTAAGTCCTATAACTCAGGCTAGGAGGATAGCCATACAACTCAGAGAGAATGACTCTCCTACCTCAGATCTGAACATGATCCTACCTCAGGCCAAATGCCCTACCACTCAGATTCACACCTGAATCCTATAACTCAGGCATATAGGCCCTACCACTCAGCCTTCATAAGTTAAGATTACACTCAGATCAAATATGATCCTATAGTTGGAAGGTTGGTTATTGATGATGTTAGATACCAGAGAAATTCTCTCTGTACCTCCTTCTTTCTGAACTGAGTAAACTCAGTCCAACTTTTTTCAAAGCTCCAGGAAAATATCTTCAGGAGTACTTCTGCTTGGACTGTGAAGACACTACAGCTAGGGTTTTCTTCTTGCTGTAACTTCTAACTCAGAGAGAATCCACTATGAACTTATCTATTAAAGATGAGTAGATCAACAACTATTTCCCTTGAACTTTCAGATCAAAATGAACTCATTTTTTTTCAAACTCTGCAACTCAGTCGAGAGGAAGAAGATGAAGTTCTGATGTTTTCCAAAAGTTAATTAATTTTCTCTGATCTGATTCCTTTTCTATCCCATTGTCTAATGGATATTTGAGCATTGGGACCACCTGTAGTTGGTAGCTGCAACCTTGCTTTTGCATTAAATGTAGTACAATAGGCATGTAACACCACACCATTTGTCATGTACTGTAGACTTCCCACTACATTTGAATTTTTGTAGATGTCAGCACCTGTGGACCTAGTAAAATTCAGACAATTCAGCATATGCGTTGAGTGAAGGCTTGTCACGCAATGCCAAAACACTTAGGAAAATATCTGCAGTACTAGGGATTGAGTGATCAGTCATCACTCAAAAAATATAGACTTTAGTTATTTAATCGATTAGGAGTTGAGTGAACCTTCATCACTCAATGCATTTGGACTTAACAGCTTTTCTTTGAAAGAACGCGTAGAGTGATGCTTCTACACTCAACGCTTTTTGCCTTAGTTTACCATCATGATGAGGTGTTGAGTGAACAACCTTCACTCAACTCTTCTATACTTAGTTGAATTTTTATTGAGTTGGCGTTGAGTGAACTGTCTTCACTCAATGCTTCTAGACTTAGACAGATATTATGTCTACTTCTTCTGTGGCTTTGACATCACTCTATTTTGTCGATGCTTTCTTCTTTAGGCACTGAGTGAACTGCCTTCACACAACGCTTCTGGACTTATCAGAAATCCTACTCTGATTCTAAGATTCTTTGACTGCTTGAGTTGTACTCAACGCCTCTATCTTAGGGCATTGAGTGAACTGACTTCACTAAATGCTTCTGGACTTAACCAGATTTTTGTCTTTGACAAGCTGAGGCTTTGACTGTCTTGGCTTGACTCAACGCATCTGATCATCTGGCGTTGAGTGAACTGCCTTCACTCAACGCCTGTGGACTTAGACAAATTTTTGCCTTGCCAACATCCCTCCTTGTGTCCACCTATCATTGTTACTTAGACAACCTATCTAATCAGTGTGAGAAGTAACCACCGGCATACAAAGAACTTATAGCATGCACTCAGATACAAATATATGTATACAATTGTCTTGTAGGCCTTCTTCAAATCTAGGACATTGTGGTCAATGGACCCAACAATCTCCCCCTATTTGAAGAAGTCAATCCTTAGATAATGATATACATTAACACATATACAGTAGATATGACATTTCAGAATTAATAAGAAACAATGAACACACATCAAAAATTTGAATTTCATTAACAAAAGGAGTCATTGTTTTTATAGTTGTACATAAAACAAATTTAACACAAATCCTACAGCCCTTTAAGAAAGATAAGAAACTTTTCTAAGTTTCAGGTTCTCTTATTACTATGCCCCTGCTTGGCTTCTTGGCTACTTTCACTACTTTCTCTTCTGCTTCCTTTTTTTCTACCACTCAAAGTAACTGCATGGTTTTGGAAAATACTTGACAGGCTCCACTGCATCTGCCGGCAAAGTGCCAAGCCACTTGTCCTTTCTAAACTTTCTTCTGTCCTTTTCATTCTTTTCAAGCTTTGCCCATTCTAGGGAGCTGTAAAGCTTTCCCCTTTTAGTATTCTTGTTCTTAACAAGGTCCCAGGCAGACACAATTATGGTCCTTGATTGAGGACTCCATTGTTCAAAAGCTGTCCTTATTTCCATCTCTTCCTTATATCTCTTTTTGCTCATCCTGACCTCCTCCTCTTCCTTAGTAATAGATTTATCTCTAGCTCTAATTATTTTGTCAACAATGGGGCTGAATGTAGGAATTGTAGGAATGTCAGCTATTATAGAAGGTTCACCCCACTATGCACTTCCTTGGGTATCATACTGAGCATCAACTTGAGTATTCTGTTCTGCATACTGATCACCATGTTTACCCAATTTCCCCTGGTTCAGTGCATCTTGTACTTGGAACAGAATCATAGGGATGTTGTCATATGAAACTTGTTCCATGCCAAAAGATCCTCTGATAACATTAGAAACCCATAAAACATTCTCAGTGTTGGTTCTAATCACTTCCTTCTCCCCCTTTTTGACTTCTTCACATATATCCTTAGTCAGGGAGGTGTCGGCCTTTGTCAATTGCACATCAAGATAGTTGACCCCTGCTGTTACATGGCCCTTCAGCTGTAGCAAGTGATTATCCAGGACCTGGGTGCAAACATCCATTCTAGTGGTAAGAGTGGTCTTTCGTGCTTACATCAATTCTTTCTGAGCATTATGAACTGCAAGCATGTTTTCAACAATGATGTTTTGATTTTCCAGTACTGTATTCTGAAGATTGTCGATCTCTTCCAACTTGTTCTAAGTAAATTCAACTATAGGAGCTGCTCGCTTGAAGAATGAAATTGTGTTGTGCTTCAGCAAATTTACCTCAAATCTTATAGATTTGATCTCTATTGTTAAGTCAATTCTGAGGTTCTTTATTAAGTCATCAACAAAGTTTTCCAGTTGCCTTCTCTCATCATCCAGCAATCCTTTCAGCTTGGCTAGGAAGAGGGATGATATTTCATCAGCCCTTGTGGAAGTCCCTTGGTCATACTCCACCTCATCTCTGTTCCTAGCAAGAGATCTTTCTTCAGAATCAACCGTCCTAAATTCAGATGAATGTGCATCCTCATTTACTTCAAGAGCATTGTTGTCTTTCTCTGATTTAGATGAGCCTATCTCATAGATTATTCCTTGAACAGGGAGTTCATTATGAATATCGCCCTCAATCTCTGCAAAGTCCACAGGGAAATTTAGATCTGGTGTTGTTTTGATATCTGTGTCTTTCTCCATAGATACTGCAGGCTGCTCATTCTTAAGAGGAAGCTGAATATCCTCTTGTAGAATATAGAATTGCTCCACCTCAGCAAGAGCATCAACCATGACTTACTCAAGGAGTTACACCCCCTCACTTTAAGGACTATATGCACCTTTAAGATCTTGATCTGAAGGTTTCTTTCTCAGCAATAGTAGTTGACTTCGATGTCTCCCCCTCCATCTTTGCAGAAATCTTGGTGACTATCTCCTCAGCCACCCTTTCAGCAATCTCAGCTGAATGTTTCTCCATAACATCATCTAGAGACTCTTCAGACTGAGTCCTACTTACTTGAATTCTTGCACCAGGTTCACAGGAAATTGAAATCTAGACACTCATGTCCCTCCTAGTCTCTGTAGTGGATTGGGAAAGCTCTGGATCATGAGGATCTTCCTCATACTGTTCTAATTAGCTGCTGTCAGTACTTTCCTCTAAAACTGGAACTGGTTTCTTTTTCTTCTTGGCAATAGTCTGAGCATGAGGCAACAGAACCCTATCCTATATGTTAAGCATTTTGAAGTCCATCCTCCTTATGTGATGGATCTTAGTTCCTAGCCTCATGTTGAGAATCCCTGGAACATTATTGAGCAGAAATAGTGAGAGAATTCTCCCCATGTTTAGCTCAGCTAAAACTCTATCATACTTTTAAAGAGTACCTTTCACCAATCAGTCCTCTTGGATAAAATTATCCTTGCCATCAGCTCGAACATTTTCTCTGAGATCTTGCCATGCGAGCCAGTCTTGCAAATCATAGCTTTTCCAATTACATCAGCAATGAATTTTCCCTTAAGATTTAATTCCTTCCTTAGAAATGATCCTATGGAGTGTTTAGAGAGTCCACACCACTTAAGTGTAGTTTTGATATCAGACTAATCCAGTTCCTCTTCTTCATCTTACTCTGTGAACTTTGGTAGTTGAAGTGCCTTACTTAGCCTCTTATGAGTTATTTTGATCTTGTTACCACTGATGACAGTCCTGATCTTATAGGATGAAGAGTCGACTTTGGCATTTGAGAATAGCTCGAGAACTTCTCGCTTCCAAAACAGACTAGGCTCCGACATGAAAAAAGTCTAGGTCAGTGACCTGAAGCAAATGAAGAACAAACTGAACCTCCTCTGGTGCATCTTTGAATCCATTTCGCACCTGCTCTGAAACCTCGAACAAGAAATCTAAACCTTTAGGCGCCATTTCTGCTGCGAATTGCTGTAGATTTTTCCAGATTTCATCGATTCATCGTAAAGGGCAGAGAAAGACGAGGAATGATGTTTTTGTTTTACGCACACAGCCTTCTATTTATAGTAATTTCTATTTTAGAAGGTGGAGAGGTGTGTACCTATTTATGATCAAGAAATGATCAATGGCTAGGATTAATCCCGAGGCTTAGTCGCAAAATAGACTCACTGGGAGCATGCGTTGATTTAACTCGACGCACTCAACGCTCTCGATGCTTAAGACCATTCAACGCACTTGATGCCATAGTACTTAGAATCAACGCAGTCGAAGCCTGAAGTTTTCTTGATGCACTCGATGCCAGAGACTATCCACTCAGCACACTCAATGCTTGGATACTTAGTCTATTTTTCTTTTGCTGTCCTGCAGGGGTTAATAATTCCAACAACAAATAAACAAGATATTATATATGGAGGGTTACTGAAGCTTAACTAAATTTAACATACCTAATTCAAAATTGAAGTTGTTAAATTTGACTTCAACTAGTGGTTTAGTGAAGATATCAGCCACTTTCTTGTTTGTGGGGACAAATTCAAGACGGATGCCTTCACTCTCCGCATGCTCTATAATAAAATGATACCTAATCTCAATATTCTTATTCCTACTATGAGAGACAAGATTCCTAAAATGGAGATTGCACTAATAGAATCACAGTACATTGGAGTTTTACTTATCTATAGGTTGTAATCCTAGAGCAGATGCTGGATCCATAGCAACTGAGCACATTAACTTCCTGCTGATATAGACTCTGACCCAGCTATTGAAAATGCAATACTGATCTGCTTTTTGCTGCTCCACGGCACAAGTCTTTCTCCCAAGAATTGACAGGTGCCTGATGTACTTTACCTATCGACTCTACAACCTGCAAATTCCACATCTGAATACCCAGTTAGTTCAAAATCACTATTCCTAAGGTACCATAAGCCAAGATCTGGTGTACACTTAAGATATCTCTCAAAATTCTTTTAGTTGCATAATAGTGAGACTCCCTAGGTCTAGCCTGGTATCGAGCACAAACACATGTAGCATACATGATGTCTAGCCTACTAGATGAAAGATAGAGGAGGGAGTCAATTATGCCTCTATACAAGATTTCAGCAATAGATTTCCCTGCTTCATCTTTGTCTATTGACATACTTGACCCCATGGGAGTTTTCATAATGGAGGTATTCTCCATTCCAAACTTTATGATTAACTCCCTAGTGAACTTAGATTGAGAAATGGATAATTCATCTTCAGTCTGCCCTACTTGGAGGCCCAAGAAGTACTTAAGCTTACCCATACTGCTCATTACAAACTTCCCTTGCATAAGTTTAACAAATTTCTTGCAATGGTTATCATCCGTAGACCTAAAAATTATGTCATCTACATAAATTTGGACTAGTATGATCTTGCCCTTGGATTCCCTTAAGAATAGAGTCTTGTTTATCTTTCCCCTTGAGAATTTGTTCTCAATGAGAAAGTTAGATAGGGTTTCATACCATGCTCTAGGGGCTTGCTTGAACCCATACAAAGCTTTCCTAAGTCTATAAACATTATCAGGAGAGTTAGAATTGACAAAACCTGATTGCTACTCAACATAGACTTCTTCCCTTTAGTCACTATTTAAGAAGGCTGACTTCACATCCATCTAGTAGACTTTGAATCCCTTGTGGGCATCATATGCAAGGAACAGTCTAATTGCTTCTTGCCTAGCTACTTGGGCAAAGGTTTGATCAAAATCAATACCTTCTTCTTATTTATATCCCTTAGCCACTAGCCTAGCTTTATTCTTAATTATAACACAATTTTCATCAAGCTTACTCCTGTAGATCCACTTGGTTCCAATGATCTTAATCCTTGTGGTCTTAGAACCAGCTTCCAGACCTTACATCTCTTGAACTGGTTCAGTTCATCCTGCATTGCCATAATCCAAAACTAGTCAATGTTGGCCTCTTCAAATCTTTTGGGCTCAATCTAAGACAAAAAGCTAGAGTACATAGCAATGTTCAAGCTTTTGCTCCCTATTGTGGCCCCTTGGCTGGCATCCCCAATTATATGATGTTTGGGATGTTCTCTTAGATGCCTAACTGCTGGGTCATTCTTCCTTCAGCATCTTGAACTTTAGTGGCTGGATCTTGCTGTACTTCATCCATATCATGTGTGCTTTGTCCTCCTTCTGGAATGTACACTCCTTCATCTTCATCTTGGGAAACATGAGAAGCTTCCTTGATGGATAGTTTGTCCATCATCAATTCTATACCTGTAGATCTAGATGAGGAGCTTGGCAGTTCACTGTTAATCATTGAAAACTCATCAAACACTAAATTTATAGACTTTTACAACTTGAATTTTCAAGTTGTAGACCCTATATACTTTGCTATGATTGTTATACCCAACAAATATCCCATTATAGGATTCAGTAGCAAACTTAATTAGGTAAATTTTTCAATTGTTGAGCACATAACATTTGTTTCCAAAGATCCTGAGATAGGCAAGGTTTGGTTTTCTGCCCTTCATAATCTCAGAAGGAGTCTTCTTGTGATCCTTGGTGATAAAAGCTCTGTTTAGGACATGACATGCAGTATTTACTGCCTCAGCCCTGAAGTATTCTGGAAAAAATATGTCACTTAGCAATGTTCTACTAGCTTCTATTGGAGTTTTATTTTTCCTCTCAGTAATCTCATTTTGCTGAGGTGTTCTTGGAGAAGAAATTTTTTGGTGAATTCCTTGTTCTTCACAAAATATTGTCATGCCTTCATATTGAAATTCAGTGGCATGGTCACTTCTAATTTTGACCACAATACTATCTAATTCATTTTGAATTTTCTTGACAAAGGTCCTGAAGATATCAAGGGTTTCAGAATTTTTCTTAAGAAAAAAAATCCAAGGAAACCTAGAGAAGTTATCAACCACCACAAGGGTGTAGACTTTCCTACCTAGACTATGAACTGGCATAAGACCATACAAGTCTATATGCAGGAGGTATAAACACCTCATAGATTCTTTGGCCCCAATGCTCTTAAAAGAGGCTTTGGTCTGATTGCTCTTTTGGCGTGCAGAGCAAATGCCCTCCTTGATCATTTCATTTTGAGACCATTTCTGTCCAACTCTTCACTAGAGAGCTTGCTAATGATCTTATAGTTTAAGTGAGTAAGTCTCTTGTGCCATTATACACAGTATGAGACTTTCTCATTTACAACTAGACATAAAGGAGAATCTTTACTTAAACATAGAAAGTTTAAACAATAAATATTTCCACTCCTAGTGCCTGTCAAGATGGCCTCTTGGTCACTTGACCTCTTAATTTGACACTCATCCTTGTGGAATACAATAGCATAGACAAGATCACATAGTTGGCTTATGCTTATCATGTTGTTTTACAACCCTTCTACATAAGCTACTTTTGTGATTGAGACTATGCGATTTATGATCATATCATATCCCTTTGTGACCCCTCTGTCTGAACCACCAAAGATTACTTTAGGTCCATTCTTCACTAGAGTGTAGTCCTTCAGGTTGCTCCTTCTTCCAGTCATGTGCCTGGAACAACCACTGTCCAAGTACCATATATGAGTATGGGCACAAAGACTATCCTGCAAACACAATTTAATTTACCTTAGGACCCCAATTTGGATTGGGTCCTTGGTCTGGTTAGCCTGAAAATGAAAATGTCTTCCTGTAGATTTTCTAATAGGAAGACAACCACCTTCTATGGGCACAGTTGGATTGCGCCAGAAATCTAAGGTAAAATATCCCACTTTGCCACAACACCAACACTCATGTATATTGTTTTTTCTGAGCAAGTCTGGTAGTTTATAAGGTGTTAGCAGCTGGCTGTTCAGAAGGAAGAGCAGCTTCCTTATTCTTGTCTCCTTGAGCAACAATCAGATTGAAAGTGAGTCTGTTAGTTGAAGAGCTTGGTTTATTTTGAGTTCTACCAGTAGTGGCCTTCTTTGCAGAAGACATACTATTTATGGCCACAGAAATACCCAAGTCAGACTTGTTGACATACTTGCCCGTGGTCTGAGTGTAGGCTGGGAGAACTTGAGAAAAGGCCACTGCCTTATTCTTGAGTGTGGGGGCTGGTGCACCAAACACAAATGGTCCATGATGGGTCATTTGAATTTCCTTATGTTGGGCCTTAAAAGCACTCATCCCCTTGCCATAAATTCCACTATAGCTGCGAACATTTTTGTTCACACTTGTGGATCTTCCATTCAACCAGTGACCATAGATACTTTTTTCGGTCGTACCTATTTGATGGCAACAGAACTTTCTTAAAATAGATGGGAGGTTGAATTGGAGATTGGCCTTTCCCTTTAGAATGTGCAACTCTAGGGTTCCCCTTGAATTCCAAACCCTTCTTACCCTTTTGAGAGGTGACAGAGTCTATTAGGGGAAACGCTATATTGGCGTTTGAATATTTAGTCACAATTCTTTTCTCCCTTTTGAGCTTCTCTTCAAGATCCAGAATAATTATGTTATTATATTTGATGGTCCCAATCTAGATGAGTGTTATGGTCTTCAGTTTGCTGACTTCCCTCATCTTCCGATCAAGCAGAGATGTTGACTCAGACTTCTGGGAAGCAGCAAGCTGTAAGGAGACAATCTCCTCAACTTGTTTCTTGGCCAACTTCTTGCTTCTCTTAAAATCATCCATAAGGGCACAATACTTGTTAATCAATTGATTGACATAATCCTCAGATTCTGAGTCATCCTCATCACAAGATGAAGATGCATCAGAATTGGGACTAGTCTCATAGTCTGAACCAGAAGAGGAGCTTGAGAGAGAATGTACCTTGTCTGGACCAGGCTGATCCTGGCTGAATTCTTCATCTGATATGGTCATTAGCCCATAATGGTCGTTAACATCTTCATCCTCCTCAGTGTTTCTGTCTGAATGTGGCAGAGGGGCCCTAATACCTATCCTTATAGCAGGATAGTCTTCATCTTCATCAACAACAACAGTAAACAACCCAATGTAGGCTTCCTCTTCTTCAAAATCAGAAGAAGCTGAGTCACTTTGACTCCAGCTATTTTCAATCTTGGCAATGAAGTTATTTTCCTTATTCCCTTGTATTGGTGGTGCTTCTTCTCACCATTCTCCTTTCTCTTGATAGGACAATCAGCTATGATATGTCCTGGCTTGCTGCAACAATAACAAACAATTTTAGAAGAAAACTATTTACTGGGTTTAGAATTATACTTATCTACCTTAGAGAACATCTTGTTAGACTTGTGATGATCTTTCTTGTGATGTGAAGAGGTGGAGGGTTTGTTCCTCCATTGCTTTCACTTCATCATCTTTTGGAACTGTCAGGAGAAGGCAACAAACTCTCCATCTAACAGGTCACTGTAAGATGAGCTTGGTTCAATGTGTTGGAATCGATGTTTCACATTCCCTGTATTTGAGAATATCAACTCCCAGGTTGTATTTGATCATGTCTTGTGTTGATAGAGTATGCAGGTTGACAGGTGCAAACAAAGAAGAAGAAGAATTCTATGGATACTACCGCCAAGCGATAGAAGCTACCACGGGGCGGTAGCCATGAATTACTACCGCCGACGTTAGCCTGAGGATTAAATTGATAGAGCTCTCGGGAACCTACCGCTAGGCGATAGTCGTAGCGCTGGCGCTAGACTCAGAATTAAAATGACAAAGCACTCAGGAAGTTATCAGAATGACGCTAGACGTATCGCGCTATGCTATCCCTCGACGAGTATCGACATGCTATTCAGAATCATCGTGTCCTATACTACCATTAGGTGTTAATCTTATCACGTCGCGCTAGCAACGATGAAATGGCAAATATTCGTTTTGAATATTTTTCCTTTTTTGCAGGACAGCTGGTTGAACGAAATGCGCGAACCTACCGTCGGGCCCTAGTCTTACCTTCAAAGGTAGCATTTTATCTTTATGACATATAAAAGGCACCTCATTTTCTGCATTCATTACCGAGATGAAATTAGACGAAAATCTCCTGCACTCTAGGGTTTGACCGCATCCTTACGTCCGTTCCAATCGTCTTCGCTAGAGAAGAAGGAAGTCACCTCCCTCGTGTACAAGAACGAAATACTCCAGCGATCCAAGATTCGCATCACGTACAAAGAGCCGACCTTTTTCTAGCCTACGAAGACCTCAATCTACGGCCGCAGATTGCTCAACGGAAAAATCGTCAAGGGGAGAACTAATCCCCTTTTAGAGTTTTACACTTTTTATTCTTGTAACCTTTTTCTTTTCTTTTAAGCTTGTGGTGAGGAAAATCGACCGATGAGGGTCGTCGGAATCCGGATAGGACTCCACAGTAAATCATCCCGGGGTTCGGGACATCTAGTTCGGAGGATCTAGTGGGGCTCTAAGACCCTTCCTTGTGTGGAGGTGAAGAGTCGGCTCGAATAATTTTCCTGGTGGGAAAAGGAGAGAGCCAATCGGTTCGTGGAGCAGGTCGGTATAGAAAACCCAAGAGTTTTTCTTCTCACTGCCTTCGATCCCCGGCATCATGGGGATCACAAGTTTGTAATCGTCAAGAACAAATTGTTAGTCTAAATCTCGCAATAAAATTCGTGTTCTGTGTTATTACACCTATTGTCTGTTGTGATTGTTGGTTTGAATTATTCTGTGTGGTGTACGAGTAAATTCGCACAGGAAAATGAGCTCTGAGACTTACCGCCACGCAATAGCTACCAAACGCCATGCGGTAGCTTCCAGAACTCAATTTTCTAGGATGAAATATTTTAAATTCCATTTAACGCATCAAACCTTCTTCACCCCCCCCTCTAAAGTTGGCCACGAGATCCAAAAAGTGGTATCAGAGGAATGATAGGATCACTGCTGTATTTGAGTGCCTCCAGACCCGATATCACATTCGCGGTGTGTCTCTGTGCTAGATATCAAGCCAACCCTAAAGAGTCGCATTTGAAAGCGGTAAAGCACATTTTTAGGTATCTCATAGGCACGCAAAATCTTGGACTCTGGTACACACACACCACTGATTTCACTCTTCACGGGTACACAAACTCAGACTATGTTGGATGCTCACTTGACCGCAAGAGCACGAGTGGTACATGTCATTTCCTAGGCCCGACTTTAGTTTCATGGTCAAGTAGAAAACAGAACTCTGTTGCACTTTCTACCACTGAAGCCGAATATATTGCCTTAGGAAGTTGTTGTGCTCAGGCACTATGGATGTCGCAGACATTGGAGGATTTTGGCACAGTCTTTAGAAACGTGAATCTTCGATGTGATAACAAGAATGCTATAGACTTAATGAACAATCCAGTACACCATTTAAGGTCAAAACATATAGACGTATGTCACCACTTCATTCACGATCATATTAAGAAAGAGAACGCGCGGGTGAGTTTCATTGGAACAGACGATCAACTAGCCGACATTTTCACGAAACCTCTCCCAGATGCATGTTTCTCGTTGTTACGTCTGCAACTGGGTGTTTTGGACCTTTCATCCTAGTCATAGTTCTCGCTCTGCTTGTATATGATTTTAAAAAAACAAAAAAAATGCCCATTCTCTCTTTGCTCGTTTCTATATTCAAAATAAACCAAAAAAATTAGAAAACCCAAAATTTTAAAAAAACTGCTTAAGCCACTTTCGTACTGGCACACATGACGGTAACTTTGACCATAACACGTATGTACAGTGTTTGAGTTTAGTATGTTAATCCGTATGAAAAGTGTATTCATGTCATGGTGTGTCGAATCTATAGGTGCTTAGCTATTGAGTGCGACAAGACGAATTAGTGTTTGTTGACTATGCCTCTAGGTATATGTGAGGACTTAGATGTGGTAATGACTTCACACTATTCACACATCCCTAGACGGAGCACTCTCATATAAATGCTAGGATTCCATGCTATAACTCGTGACATTGTGTCTTAACACGTTAGAAATACTTTGAATAATTGATGTCACGATATACATGTGCTAATAGAAAGATTAATAAACTTCAGGCCAAATCTTTAGTTCTAAAGTCTTATGCATTGAAGTTAAAGTGTATCTACCTATATGGGTAGATTTCGATTGATTTGGGGCTCCTTGAACTCAGAAAAGGATAAACGTGATAGCTCAAAACAATAAACATAAAGTATATGGTAGCTATCAAATAACATGTAAAGGACCCCCCAAGCACTACTCACTTCTCCTGATAAGTCTTAATAAGCATTGTGAGGATGAGCACCTTGGTTTAAGAAATCATTTCGATCTTGTGCATAGACCACTCCTTAAGCTTAGCGCCCCAAGTTGTTTGTCTTGATATGACATAGATAGACATGTGACGTGGTTATTCATTTTATTCCTCTTGTGTTAGCATTTTACAGGATCGAGATAAAACATATAAAATACACATTTCTACATAGTGTTTTCACATTTTTGATGCAACATGTACACATGTCATTGCCTTATTTAATGCTTCCATGCATAAGAATTGGATTGAAACTGCACTATATGTTTTTAGCACAATACGTAGTTGCACACGATTTACACTCATGACTCTTACAATGTTTTTCAACTTGATTATATTTATAACTCTCTTAGCATTGTAGTCGTACGCGTTATGTACTTATTTTTTGTCTGTGTTGTCCAATTCACATTAACTCTAAAAAAATGATCAAATCAATGTCGTGTACTCTGCTCTATTATGTGACCTATGTGCTTCAAATTCTCTGATTTGTATTTCATTATTTGTCACCTTTATGCTTATCATGTCTAACTTTACTTTATGTGTGCACTCTCTGTTGTTTGTCTAACGGTCATAATATTTACTATTTTTCATCCCGCATGTCTGGTTTGCCTTGCCTGCCCCTGTTTGATATTATCAAAGAGGGAGAATAGATTGTTCATGAGTATGAGTCTCGGGTTAGGAAAGGTCACATGTAGGGGGAGCATGTTAACAATGCATGCACATAGATAGGGGGAGCATGTAGAACACATAGATAGGGGGAGTGCGTGTTCATCCTACATCATGATTCTAGCTTCTAACTCTTATTCATTATAGGCAATATATCTCACTGTTGTTTCTTATGAACGGGATTTGATATTATCAAAAGGGGGAGTTTGTTGGAACCGATGTTTCACATTCCCTGTGTTTGAGAATATCAACTCTCAGATTGTATTTGATCATGTCTTCTCTTGATAGAGTGTGCAGGTTGATAGGTGAAAGCAAAGAAGAAGAAGACTTCTATGGATACTACCGCCGAGCGATAGAAGCTACCGCCGGGGCGGTAGCCATGAATTAAATTGACAAAGCACTCGGGAAGCTATCAGATGGCGCTAGTACAACGGTCGGCGTTAGCCTGAGTTATAAATTGACAGAGCTCTCAGGAACCTACCGCCAGGCAATAGTCGTAGAGTTGGCGCAAGCCTCTTAATTAAAATTACAAAGCGCTCGGGAAGTTATCGTAACGGCGCTAGACTTATCGTGCCGCGCTAGCCCACAACGAGTATTGACACGACTATTCAGAATCACCGTGTCCTATACTACCGCTAGGCACTAATCCTATCACGTCGTGCTAGCAATAATGAAACGACAAATATTCGTTTTGAATATTTTTTCCTTTTTTGCAGGACAATTGGCAGAACGAAACACGCGAATCTACCGTCGGGCGCTAGTCTTACCGTTGGCAGTAGCATTTTCTCTTTATGACGTATAAAATGCGCCTCGTTTTCTGCATTCATTACCGAGACGAAAATAGACCAAAAGCTCCTGCACTCTAGGGTTTGGCTGCCTCCTTACGTCCGTTCCAATCATCTTCGTTAGAGAAGAAGGAAGTCGTCTCCCTCACATACACGAACGAAATACTCCAGCGATCCAAGATTTGCATCACATACGAAAAGCAGACCAGTTTCTAGCCTACGAAGAACTCAAGCAATGGTCGTGGATCGCTCAACGAAGAAATCGTTAAGAGGGAGAACTAAACCCCTTTTAGAGTTTTATAATTTTTTTCTTGTAACCTTTTTCTTTTCTCTTAATCTTGTGGTGAGGAAAATTGACCGGTGAGGATCGTCGGAATCCGGATAGGATTCTGCGATAAATCGTCCTGAGGTTCAGAATGTCAAGATCGGAGGATCTAGCGGGGCTCTAAGACCCTTCCTTGTGTGTAGGTGAAGAGCCAGCTCGAAGACTTTTCCTGGAGGGAAAAGGAGAGAGCTAACCGGTTTGTGGAGCGGGTCGGTATAGAAAACCCAAAAGTTTTTCTTCTCATCGCCTTCGATCCACGACGTCACGGGGATCACAAGTTTGTAATCTTCTGGAACAAATTGTTAGTCTAAATCTTGCAATAAAATTCGTGTTTTGTGTTCTTACACCAGTTGTCTTCTGTGATTGTTGGTTTGAATTATTCTATTTGGTGTACGAGAAAATTCGCATAGGAAAATGAGCTTTGAGACTTACCGCCGTGCATTAGATACCTAACGCCCTGTGGTAGCTTCCATAACTCGATTTTCTGGGATGAAATATTTTAAATTCTATTTAACGCATCAAATCTTATTCACCCCCCCCCCTCTGAGGTTGACCACGAGATCCAACACAATGCTGTCTGAATCAGCAGGCCTCCTTGGAGGAGAGGCAATCCTTTCCTTGCTCTTCTTATAACCCTCAGCCATGAAGGCCACCGTCTTCTTCTTGTCTTGAGATCTGTTGATGGTCTCCTCCTCCTTTCTGGCAGTTAGCTGCATCTCATAAGAAGGCATTTTTCCAAATAGTATGTGTGGAGGAGTTTAAACTAGCTTGTCTGTTGGGTACATTGGAAACTGTGTACCTGATTTGGAGAAGCCTCACTTAACTCAATGATATACATCATTTTGTATTTGATGGGATGTTGAGTTTTAATGTACAGGTTAAAGAAATGCAGAAAAAATATTCTAAGTACAAGTGTTGACACTTGTGACAGAAATGTGTCGACACCAGGAACAAGATTGTATCGACACACATAACTTGTGTCGACACACAAAAATTCAGTCTACAGCAATTGTGTCAGCACGCAGGCCTTGTGTTGACACACTCAAGAATTCTGTCGACACCAACTATGTCGAGACTGGAAGAAGATTGTGTCGACACACAGGACTTGTGTCGACACATTCTATAGAAGCTGTGTCGAGAAGATAAAGAAGAGTTGTGTCGATATTCTATGAGCAGTGTCAACATCATCAAGAATTATGTCGACGCATGTTCCATTTGTGTAGACACATATGAAGTTTTATCTCGGCACTTTCTGCTGAGTTAAAAGTGACGAAGTATCAGATGCCAAGAGTGAAGACTTCACAGCTGTAATAACTGACAAAGTTGTTAGAGCTGTCAGAGCTGTTAGAAGACAGTTATGAACCAGATCAGCCGGTAACCTCGGAGGAGATATAAATAAAGACCTGTTCTATAGAAGAAAATAGAAGGAGAGGGACTGGGTAGCTGGTTCATCCTTAAATCAACAAGTCATTGTTTAAAGTGAAGGCAGATCCTGAACAAGTCTGTAAAAAGAATTCAGAATCACATCTGAAAGAAGAGAAGAGCTGGATTTTTGATCGACTCTAACTTTTCAAGAAGATCAACCTTACTTTGTTCAGATTCAAGACGTTTTGAAGAAGCTAAGACAGGTTGGATCTCAAGTAGTCAGTTCATTCCAGATCTGATCAAGAAGTCTTCATCCATTTCTCTTTCTTTTTGGGTGATGAAATAATCATTCTCTCAATCAATTCTGTAAGATCTTTTATAGATCTGAGGTAGGATCTTTGTGATCTGAGTTGTAGGCTTTGTTATAAGGGCTGAGGTATGGCTTGCTGACCTGAGTGTAGGAGTGTGGACTCACTCTGAGGTAGGATTCTCTGAAAGAATCTAAGTTGTAGGACTTGCTGAAGTCTGAGTTATAGGAACCATTCTAGGTTCTGAGTTGTAAGATCTGAGGATCTGAGAAGAAAGAAGGGAGTTAGGCTGAATCTAGTGTACTACTAGATAGGCGAAGGGGGTAAAGTGGATGTACCCATCTCTTGGGGAACCACTATAAATCTATGTGTATGCTGTGTTGGTTGTGTTTGTTTTGATCTGTGTTGTGATAGCTGTAGCATAGTTTGTATAACTGTGATATATTTTATCTGCCTAATTAAAATTGGAATTGAACCTATTCACCCCCCCTCTAGGTGTTTAGGGTATCTTGAAACCAATTCTTTCAAGTAGAATCAGAGCCATGTTACTCAAGAATAGACTCAACAGCCTGAGTTGATCTTCAAGGCAGTTATTAGTTAGCCAAAATGTGTTAAGGTGAAAATCACAAGGAACTTGGATCCATGAAGATTCCCATATGTAAAAAGGAAATCTTTGGCATATGGAAAGAGAGAGTTAGATTATTCATGGAAGCATCTGACCCAAGAATTTACATCACAGTTCAAGAAGGGCCATTCATTCGTATGAGCATTTCAGTTCTTGATGCCAACCTCAAGACTATAAAAAGTTACTCTGAAAATACTAAGGATGAGATCATCTTAGCCACAATGGACAAGAGAGCACAAAACATAATAGTTAGTGCTATAGATGACTCAACTTTCCAAAACTTGGTTCATTGCAAAACCTCTAAGGAGATGTGAGACACTTTGATTGTCTACATGGAGGGGACAGAAGAAGTAAGAGAGGATAGAAAGTCTATGCTAAAATAAGAATATGAAAGTTTTAGACAAACCAAAACAGATAGCATAACTTAGTGGTATAAGAAGTTTTTAAGAATAAGTTAATGAGCTGATGACCTATGGAAGAGTCTTCAGCACATATGAGCTCAATGATAAGTTTCTCATATCACTAATCAAGGATTGGGATACCAAGATATGTGCCATCAGGGAAGTTGCCAAACTTGCAGATACATCTCCTCTAACCCTATTTGGAAAATTGCTATCGTATGAGATGCAGCTTATGGCCAGAAAGGAGGAGGAGAAAGCAATAGGTCTGAGTACAAAGAGAAATCTGTGGCCTTCAATGTTGAAGCCACAAAGAAGGATATGAGAAAGTCTCCATCTCCTCCTAGGAAAGCTGCTGAAGTTAACTCAGATAATTGTGACAATAACACATCAGATAGCCCCAATTCTGATGAAGACTTTGCTGTCCTCACAAGGCAATTCAAAAGATTCATGAAAAAAAATAGTGGAGAACAAAGCTATCCTCCTCTCATTCCAAGGATGACTACTACTAGAAGAAGAAATCTTCTAAGGAAGACATGTATGACACTAAACCAAGCAAACTAACTTCTTCTAAGATTTGTTTGCTATTGTTGCAACAAGCCTGGACATGTCATAACTAACTGCCCTTATAAAAAAAGGAATTTAATGATAAGAATAAGCATCAAAATAAGGGCAAGAAGGAGAGATCCTTTGCTGCCAAGAAGTAGAAGAGTTGGACTGACTCTTCATCATCAGAATCTGGAGAAGAGGCTGAAGCTGAAGCCTATATTGGACTATTTACAATTAAAGAGGATTCTGTAGAGACTAAATTCTTACAAATGCTGGAATATATAAATGGGATTGAAGATCATCATTATAGAGGGCTGATGGCTCTATCTGAGGAAGATTAGTGTCAGGATCAGCCTTGTCCTAGTAAGATATACAATCTATCTTCAGTTTTTGATTATTATATTGGACCAAAATCAGAAGCATCAGCATCAAGAGTTGAGGATGATTCTTAATTTGAAGGTTATGTGGATCAACTAATTGAAAAGTATGGTGATCTATTGCAAGCTTTTAAGAAAAGAAGAATCCTTGCTAAAAAATAGGCTAAGGAAATTACCTCTTTCAAGTAAGCTACTTCAGAATCAGCAAAAGTGCTGGATCTGAAATTAAAGGAAGTAAGCCAACTGAAAAAAATCATGATCATTCAAATGGAAACAATTACCTTCAACAATGATCACATCAAGAGTCTTGAAGTAATACTTCAACAAGAAAGGGATCTTGTGGCTAAATTCACAAAGCCAAAGTTAGTCTTACCCTTAATTGATAACTTCATTGCCCAAAAGGGTAAGAAAGGATTAGGCTTCAAGGGAAGAACAAGGGCAGCTAATTCCAAAAAGAAAGGCAAAGCCCCAGTTCAGCCACTAACTTCCAAACCACCTTTTCCTTTCAAAAAAGTGATGCAACCTTCGAACAGGTATGACCATGACATCACACATGGTCACTATAAGCATGGTGATCAGGATGACAAGGGTGCAAAGCCAATAGGGCAGCCCATGAGCAAACACACCATGTTCTTCAGGAATCATCAGTGTTTGATGCAACAGCCCCAACACTTAATAAAAAGACCACTGTTCCTACAGAATTGAGGACTGCTAACAGCAATGCTATTAAGCATGTACTTAAAAGAAGATACAACATATATGAGTGCTAGTGTTGTGGCAAAGTGGGCTACTATGCAATTTATTGTTGACACAATACTAGTGTCCAGAAAAATGCTAGCTTACCTGTCAGAAAGGTTGCAGGCAAGCATGTCAAATTTCAATCTAACCTGAACCTAAGACCCAATAACTATTGGGACTCTAAGGTTAGGTAATTTTATTTGATGTAGATGAGTCCAAATGACCATACCCTAATATGGTACTTGGACAGTGGATGTTCCAGGTATATGACTGGAACTAGAAGTATGCTAAAGGACTTTACTCCCATATTGGATGGACCCAAAGTTATCTTTGGTGGATCAGAAAAGGGAGTAATCAAAGGATTTGGTAAAATTTCTAATAGCTCAATCACTATCACATAAGTGGCTTATGTGAAAGGTTTAAAACATAACCTAATAAGCATAAGTCAACTAAGTGATCTTGGTTATGACACTTTCTTTATTAAGAATGGGTGTCAGATTAGAAAGTCAAGTGACCAGGAGGTTATCTTTACAGGCTATAGAAAAGAAAATGTCTATTGTCTAAATTTTGTGTGTGAGAATAAAGATTCTCCTGTTTTCCTAGTTGTAGATGAGAAAGATTGTCATTGTATCAAATGGCATAAGAGGCTAGCTCACATTAACTATAAGACTATAGGTCAACTCTTTAGTAAAGAGTTAATGAGGAATGGTCCTCATGTCAAGTGCATCAAGGAGGGTGTATGTTCAGCTTGTCAAAATGGAAAACAGACCAAGACCTCCTTCCAAAGTATTGATACCAAAGATCCAGTGAGGTATTTATACCTCCTACATATCGATCTATTTGGTCCTATGCAAGTTCATAGTCTAGGTAGGAAAGTCTATACCTTTGTGGTTGTTGATGACTTTTTCTAGATTTGCCTGGTTATTCTTTCTGAGTAAGAAATCTAAAACCCTAACTGACTTCCAAGCATTTGTTAAGCAAATACAGAATGAACTCAACAGTTCTGTGGTTAAGATTAGAAGAGACCATGGGACTGAGTTTCAGTTTGAATGCATGACAAAGTTCTGTGAAGAACTTGGGATTCATCAAGAATTCTCATCACCAAGAACTCCCCAGCAAAATAGTATTGCTGAAAGGAAAAATAGAACACTTATTGAGGCTGGTACAACTCTACTAAGTGACACATCTCTCCAAGAATATTTCTGGGCTGAGGCAGTAAACACTGCTTGTCATTTTCTTAATAGAGCTTCCATCAACAAAAGCCACAAGAAGACTCTCTATGAGATTCTAAAGGGCCGAAAACCAAACTTATCATACTTTATGATCTTGGGTAGCAAGTGTTATGTACTTAACAATGGCAAGTCTTATTTAACTAAGTTTGCTGCCAAGTTCCAAGAAGGGATATTTGTTGGGTACAGTAATAATAGTAAGGCATATAGGATCTACAACGTGACTACTCAAGCTGTAGAAGAATCTATCCATATAGTCTTTGATGAATCTAAGCTAATCAACTGTGAGCTATCTAGCACTTCTTCTAGCTCTATAGGTTTGAAGGAAAAGATGGACAAGCTAACCATCAGTATAGACCAACTTGCAAGACAGGATGAGGAAAATGATGGATGCTGTCCAGCGGGAGTACAAGACCCACAAGCTGATGATGAAGACAATAAAGTACATCTTGGTGGGTAGAATGAAGAAAATCAAGATGTGGACAGATTGCCTCCAGTAATTAGACATCTAAGGGATCATCCAGCAAACAAAATCATTGGTGATGCAATACATGGTATTCTGACCAAAAGTAAGAGCATGAACACAGTTCTATGTTCAAGCTTCCTGTCCCAGATGGAACCCAAGAAATTTAAAGTGGCTATACAAAACCCAAATTAGATTGATGTCATGCAAGAAGAACTGAATCAATTCAAAAGACATAAAGTCTGTAAGTTGGTTCCTAAATCGAAGAATTACAATGTCATAGGGACTAAGTGGATCTACAGGAATAAGTTAGATGAAAATGGAATTATAGTCAAGAAAAAATCCAGACTGGTAGCAAAAGGATACAGGCGGGAAGAAGGAATAGACTTTGATCAGACATTTGCCCCAGTGGCAAGGATGGAAGCAATAAGGGTGTTTCTTGCCTATGCAGCTTACCAAGGGTTCAATGTATTCTAGATGGATGTAAAGTCAGCATTTCTGAATGGTAACTTAAAAAGGAAGTTTATGTTGAACAACCTTCAGGTTTTGTAGATCCTCTTTATTCTAACTATGTTTATAGGCTTAAGAAAGCTCGATATGGATTGAAACATGCCCCTAGGGCTTGGTATGAAACTCTGTCTACTTTCCTCATTGAGAACAAATTCGCAAGGGGGGAAATAGACAAAACTCTATTCCTAAGGGAATCCAAAGGCAAGATAATCCTACTCCAGATATATATTGATGACATTATCTTTGGATCAACTGAAAAAAACCTTTGTAGAAAGTTTGCCAAACTTATACAAGGGAAGTTTGAGATGAGAAGCATGGGTGAGCTGAAATTCTCTTTGGGACTCCAAGTAAGATAGACTGATGATGGCTTGTCCATATCCCAGTCTAAGTTCACCAAGGAGTTAATTAATAAATATGGCATGGAGTCAGTCTCCACCATGAGAACTCCAATGGGGTTAAGTATGCATATAGGAAAAGATGAGGCAAGAAAACCTGTAGATGAGTCTTTGTATAGAGGGATAATTGGCTCCCTTCTTTACTTGACTGCTAGTAGACCAGACATCATGTATGCTACATGTGTCTGTGCTAGGTATCAAGCTTGCCCAAAAGAATCTCATTATTCTGCTGTCAAGAGAATTTTGAGATATCTTAAGGGCACACCAAATCTTGGCCTTTGGTACCCTAAGAATAGAGATTTTCTGCTAACAGGTTATTCAGATGCAGACTTTGCAGGATGCAAAGAAGATAGGAAAATGACCACTGGCATATGTCAGTTCCTAGGTAGAAGATTGGTGTCATGGAGCAGCAAAAGCAGACAAGTGTGGCTATATCCACTGCTGAGTCAGAATATGTAGCTGCAGACAGTTGCTATGCTTAGCTATTATGGATACAACATCAACTTGAAGACTTTGACTTCAAGGTAAGTAGAACTCCATTATATTGTGATTATACTAGTGTCATATCTATTGCTTAAAAATCCTGTTTCACATAGCAGAACTAAGAACATAGAAATCATTTTTCATTTCATTAGAAATCATGTTGAAAAAAAGACATAAGTTTAGAATTTGTCAACCCTAATAATCAAATTGCTGACATATTCATCAAACCTCTGGATGAAACTAAATTCCAATTGCTTTAAAATTGAATTAGGTATGTTGAACCTGGAATAATCTGATAGATCAAGAAAATCAAATGGTATATAGAATTTCTAGGTTTCTAGAAAATCTGTAAATTTAGTCTAAGTTATAAAATCTTTGTCGACACAATAAGGCATGTGTCGACACTATCAACTAGTTGCATTGACAAAAGAAAACTCTGTGTCGACACAGCTATAAAACTTTGTGTCGACACAAAAAGTTTATGTCGACACAACGCTGTCAAGACTTTAGATTCTCCGTCGCGACCTAAGTAGTCTGTGTCGACACAAGAAACTAAGTGTCAACACATAAGATTCTAAGTTTAAGCGCGTCTTTTGATCTTCCTTTTCCTAGAATCCTATAAATAAGAGAGCAAAATCCTGTCGACTGTGCGATCCAGAATGAACAACAATGGCGCCAAAGATGGAAGAGAACATCAATGAGGGTTATGAGCTAGTTCGACAAGCTTTTGATGATGCGAATCAGGAAATCAAGGAGGTAATTAACCTAATAACAATGGCTGGATTAGAATATCTGGTCTCTGAACCTAACTAGAATATGGAAGAAAGAAGTTCTTGAGTTCTACTCGATTTCTTCTCTAGATTCAACTAACACCAAAATCAAATCCAATGTTCAAGGACAGAAGGTCAAGGTCATAATAAAACGTTTGAGTAAGATCCTACATCTACCCAAAATCAAACAAGAAGATGAACTAGATTCATCAATGACAGCTAATGCACTAAACTGGTGTGGCTTATCTCCATCCACCAAGATTGGAGCAGCAATGATACAGAAGGGAATGAACTCCCAAGGGAAATTCCTTTAAGAAATACTGGGAAAGGTAATATTATATAAACCTTGAGGGCATGATAGGATCTCAGCCTACATGTTCAGTCTCATGACCAGAATTATATTCAAAGTAAAGACATACTAGGCTGCATTTTTGTTTCAGAAAATTAAGGAAGGGATTAAGAAGCCCAATCTGAGTAGAATACCTAGCCTCTATCTGGCTATTTGTATTCCAAAAACACTAACCCAGAAGTCTAGTACTAAGATAAATCATATGAGGAGAATTGACTTAAGAATACTCTCCTAGGTGGGACAGAGTGTTGTCCAAGGATGTCTCTACACCTCAAAAACACATGAAGATGGTTCAAAAGAAGAAATCTCTAGCCAAGATAGCTGAATCATCCAGTGATTTAGAGGAGCCAGTTGTATTCAGCTCAGATGAAGAAGGACCAGAAAGGACAAGGAAATCTCCTCCTCCAGAACCTGGCATTAAGGATAAGTTGTACGGGGGAGAATGTTCCTGAAAGCAACATCTCTGTGGATCAGCTCCAGGGGGAGACTATCCAAGTTCCATATCAACAAGTGCTATCGACTCCAGGGGGAGATAATGATCAAAATACAAATGTACAAATAGCTGAACTGGACAGTGAAACAACCTATCTCACTATAATAGAGGTAGTACAGGATATCAATCAAGCTGCCAAAGACACTGAGAATGAAGCACAGGATGTGCTCATGAATATCATTGATCAACATGAGCAATACAAAATTCCTTAGAATGAAATACCCATGGAAGAAAACTTTGAATTCCAGGGGGATCCACCAGTTGAGAATGAGGAAGTTATTCCTCCAATTCAGATACAACAAGAGGTAACACTGGAAGAACTATTTCCTGAATTACAAGGAGCAAGAACTGAGGGGGAGATCCCAATCCTTGACCCTAGATGAAAAGAAACAGTGGACATAGTTAGTTCATCTGATTCCTTTTAATAAGAAGAAGCCTCCAGGGCAAAGAAAAGGAAACTTATGGAGCTTAGGAAGAGGAGCTCAGGCTATAAGAAAGCCTTGAAGACTGCCCCACAAACAATAGATCCTGTATTAGACTTCAGTTCACTTTTAGTGCAACTACAATTGAAGTTGGATGAGCAGAGAATTGCTCTTGAAAAATATGTGGATGAGAACAACAAAAATCTGCAATTCCACTTGGCCTAGGATATCAATTCCATTATGTTTGAAGTAAACTTGAACAAGAAGGAAATGACATATTGCTTCCAAAAGGGAGGTAATGTTGTAGTCTACTTGGCCAAACAACAATAGGAGGCCAAGACTCAAATACAGGATATTGCAGTAAAACAAAGTTATGTCCTGAAAAATTAAATTAGAATGAATCAAAATCTATAAGACTCCCATAATACTATTCTAACAAATCTCGGGAGTAAAACAACTGCTATCAAGGAACAAATGGTTACTGTAAAGTCTGATTTGGACAAACAAATCAAAGAGGATTTAGCGGCTATCCAAACTGCTATCCAGGCATCTCAAAAGGCAATATCTGATCAAATGCAGAAGTTCAAGAACTACTATAGAGAAGGAACAAATTATCTAGCTGATCAGGAAAGATTTCATAAGGATGATCTGAGAGATCATGTGGAAAGAGAAGTCATAAAGGGAGAGAGAGTATTAGTCAAAGCAAGCTCAGATCATGCTAAATTGATAACCAATAGCATCAGAGCAACTCTTGATTATCCACCCCTTTGTGATGATGACAATACTATTGAATCTAGAATTCAACCTGCTTACATTGAAGGGGTTCAACAGGAAGTAGCCCAAGTCATATATCCATCTTCAGACTTTGAAGAAATCCAACATGCAATACAACAAATTTATAGCCCTCCAATGGAGGCACAGAATGTTATTTTTGAAAATGTAAAAATGTATGTAGCTGCATTACAAAGAGCAAGGGATGCTCAGAGAGAAGCTCAACTGTCTTAGAAGAGGTTCAGAGAACAGGCAGAATTAAAGCCTGATTTTGAACAATGGAGTCCAACCTCCAGGAATATTATTCTGACTTCTTGGAATGCTGTTAATGAGAATATGCATGATAGAGGAAAGTGTTATTCTGAACAGGAATGGAGCAAATATCAGGAGCGGCAAGATGTTATATACCTAGTTCAGAAGAGACCTCAAAGTTGGGAAGATACCTGCAAACTCTATGGAGCCTAGCAAGTATTTCCCAAATCCTTTTCATTACCTTGAAAGGCAAAAGATCAAGGAATAAGAGCTCAAGAAGAAGGATCTTAAAGGAAATAAGCTGGCTGATGACACAGGAGCTAAAGTACAAGCTAGGATTTAGTCTGGCAAAGGAACTGTTATTAAGGAACCTGATCAATCCTAGGGTTAGATTGACTGGGTTAAGGACTATGTAATAATTTGTGTCCTAAATCCTTGTTATTCTGAATTACTGAATATGTATAAAAATGAATTCCTTATTTCAGCCATGATTTGATATTGAATACTTATGTTTATGTGATGCATGATTACTGTATTGTAACATATTTGTATAATAATATTGTTACATGCTATTTCTGCTTATGGTTAACTCTGTCTTTGTAATGACTTTTTACATCATAATCCTTATTTTATTATAAGTGGTGTACATCATTGACTAAGGATTATGACTTCTCCAAATAGGGGGAGATTGTTAGGTATATTAGAAACTGTGTACCTTATTTGGAGAAGTCTCACTTAACTCAATGTTATAAATCATTATGTATTTGATGGGATATTGATTTTCAATGTGCAGGTTAAAGAAATGCAGAAAAAATATTCTAAATACAAGTGTCGACACTTGTGAAGGAAATATGTCGACACCAGGAGCCAGATTGTGTCGACACACAGGACTTGTGTCGACACACAGGACTTGTGTCGATACACAGGACTTGTGTCGACACACAGAAATTCAGTCTACAGCAATTGTGTCGGCACACAGGACTTGTGTCGACACACTCAAGAATTCTGTCGACACCAACTATGTCGAGACTGGAAGCAGATTGTGTCGACACATAGGACTTGTGTCAATACATTCTATAGAAGCTGTGTCAAGAAGATAAAGAAGAGATGTGTCGATATTCTATGAGCTGTGTCGACATCATCAAGAATTGTGTCGACACATGTTCCATTTGTGTAGAATCATATGAAGTTTTGTCTCGGCACTTTCTGCTGAGTTAAAAGTGACGAAGTATCAGAAGCTAAAAGTGAAGACTTGACAGCTGTCATTACTAACAAAGCTGTCACATCTGTCAGAGCTGTCAGAAGGCAGTTATGAACTGGATCAGCCGGTAACCTCGGATGGGATCTATATAAAGACATGTTCTATCAGAGAAAATAGAAGGAGAGTGACTGGGTAGCTGGTTCATCCTGAAATCGACAAGTCATTGTTTAAAGTGAAGGTAGATCCTGAATAAGTCTGTAAAAAGAATTCAGAATCACATCTGAAAGAAGAGAAGAGCTGGATTATGGATCGACTCCAACTTTTCAAGAAGATCAACCTTACTTTGTTTAGATTCAAGAAGCTTTGAAGAAGCTAAGACAGGTTGGATCTCAAGTAGTCAGTTCATTTCAGATCTGATCAAGAAGTCTTCATCCATTTCTCTTTCTTTTCGGGTGAAGAAATAATCATTCTCTCAATCCAATTCTGTAAGATATTTTATAGATAGAGGTAGGATCTTTGTGATCTGAGTTGTAGGCCTGGTTATAAGGGCTGAGGTAGGGCTTGCTGGCCTAAGTGTAGGAGTGTGGACTCACTCTGAGGTAGGATTCTCTGAAAGAATCTGAGTTGTAGGACTTGTTGAAGTCTGAGCTGTAGGAACTGTTCTGGGTTCTGAGTTGTAAGATCTGAGGATCTGAGAAGAAAGAAGGGAGTTGAGGCCGAATCTAGTATACTGCTAGATAGGAAAAGGGGGGAAGTGTATGTACCTATCTCTTGGGGAACCACTATAAATCTGTGTATATAATGTGTTGGATGTGTTTGTTTTGATCTGTACTGTGATAAGCAGTAGCATAGTTTGTCTAACTGTGATATATTTTATCTGCCTAATTAAAATTTAAATTGAACCTATTCACCCCCCTCTAGGTGTTTAGGTTATCTTGAAACTAATTCTTTCATTGATCACCTCTCTAATGACACATATCATGGTGTCCCAGTCTCTGGTTAGAGATCTAAGAACTTGTCATTCAGCTCATAATTGTTAAAGACCCTCTGATGGAGACGGAGACCCCCAACATGTTGAAGATTATAACGGCATGCTCGCAGGAGATCCTTCTTCGTCTCCAACCAAAGACTTGCGGCATCGTGGTGACCTTTTGGAGCAACGCTATAATCTCAGCCTTCGGCGCTAGACAACCTATTAATATTTAGTTGAATTTATTTGCTATTTTGTGAGCATTTTATTTCTTCATGTTATGTTTAAACATATGTGTGTTTTATTTTTATTTGGGTTGCATGTATCCAAACATTATTGTGAGCCTATATAAGTCCATGCTATTGTTAATTTTATTAAGTTGAATGAAGTTGAAAACTAAATCTAATTCTTGTTGAAGATATTCCTTCCCCTTGCCCTCTCCTTTCTCCCTAGCCGTCGGCCCTCATTCCCTCTCTCTCAAGCTTCGGCCAGCCTCCAATCTGCCACCCTCCTCTCCCCCCTTCATCACTCTCGGCCTCCCTTCCACCACCTCAAGCCTCATCCCCCTCCAACCCGAGCATCCCCTTCTCAAGCAAAACCAAACCATCCCCCCCCTAAAGACAAAAACTGACCAGCCCTTTTCTTCTTTGGTGGATCCCGACCAAGGTGCATCCCTTCGTGGTCTCGTGGACTCCATTCCGACATGAAGTGAGGAAGGTAGACGAGTTTCCTCTCCATCCGACGTGACTCCAACGAAGCTGTTGAAGAGTGATCCAAATTAGTGAATCAGAATCATCCATTCCGATTGGGTAACGAGAACTTTCTACTTTTTGTGTGTTTCTCTCTAGATTTTCCTTGTGGTGGATCTACGTTAGCGTTATCTTTGAAACATTGGATTTATAATGGTTTTCTTTGATTGCTTTTTTTATTCATCCTAGTTTCATTTAAGTTCGAGAGGATTGACGAACATCGTTTTATTTTTGTTGGGAGAGACCTACCGTTTCCGAATCGTAATTTTTGGTAGATCTCTTTTGGTACAACATTCACTCGATCGGACCGGGTAGGTCCTTTTAGGGCTGAAAGAATATCGTCCAAAGCCTTTGTTCGATCTTAAACGGTTTGGCTACCCTTACTTTAGCATTTAATTGATAAAATTGAATAACGTGTGTGCTATGTCGAAAGTTTGTGCGAGTGTTGAATTGGATCATAGAGAGACATCTGTGTTTAGTCCATTGATTTTCGGTGTTAACGTGTGAGCCTGCATCAATTTGGTATCAGAGGGAGGTTGACGTCAATTACCTAATTTGCACCCTCCCCCTTTTGCTTAGAACGCCGACACGCACTTGCACGTTACATTGCCCAAAATAATAAAACAAAATTGTAATTTTTGGTCTATAAATAGCGGTTTAAAAATTTTATTTTCTGCAAAAAAAATAATTTTTTTTTAATAATCCCCTATTTATTTTCCGTAAGAAAATCAAAAAATTTATTTTAATAAGCCTAGTATTAGGAGGGAACAATTCCATCTTCAAACATTTTAGTGGGTCAGAAGCAATACCCATTGCATGTACACTAGATTAGGTACGGAGTATTCCCCATCTTCTTCCCATATGCTGGACGAATGGGATATGGGTCACGGTCTCGCAGCAATTTATGACCTCCTCTAGGAGTTCACTGATCAGTTGACGGAGATTAGGGAGACGCTTCATAAACTGAGATTAAATCTCGTGGCTCCCCGTAATCAACCCGCCAACCAATGTGCGGAAGGAAATAATAATCATAATAATAACAATAATAATGAACATGTCCCGCATGCACCATATGAGTTTGATATTACTTGGGTCATCCGGGTAAAACCCCCATCGTACGATGGATTAGGTGAACCCCAAGTTTTCTTAGACAGGGTTATGGAAATATAGTGCTACTTTGAGTGGCACAATCTAACTGATGTGGATAAGGTGCGAGTGGCGAGGATGAAGCTGTTAGTTAGAGCTAAGATATTCTGGTTGAATGAGGAATGATGCCTGGGAGCTGTGAATGGCGAACTACCCATTGGTTGGGCAGGCATGAAGTCCATGCTGACAGACTAGTACGTCCCTACATACCATCGAACATAGATGTTTGATGATTTCGCTACCCTTAAACAAGGGAATATGTCGGTCTCTGAGTATATGAGCCTTCTCAAGGACATGATGGTTAGGTGTGATGTGAGGGAGATGCCAGAGATTACCCTCTCTAGGTTTCGCAAGTGGTTAAACCCCGACATTCTGGATAAACTACTGCGATATGGTCACACCGATCTAAACACCACTTTCAATGCCGCATTAGATATTGAGAACCACAATTTTCATAAAAATAAGACTTGCTGATTTCAAAAGGGAAATTCCATCTTAGGACCACCCCCACCTCCACCTATAAGGATAAGGGTAAGTTCTGGTCCACTGCCTCGAACTCTGTTGTCATGACTGCTAGGAATATTATAACCCTACCAGTGAGAGAGTTCCTGTAGGAAGGGTCAGCAAAATGAATGCTACCTATTTTGCTTGTGGAATTCAGGTCCATTACGCTAGTGAGTGTCCTACTAAGCCAGAGCCCCTATCCCTTTTAGATTCCTCGTGTGAGTCAGATAAGCTTATCTATGAATCATGATAAGATTGCGAGTCGGAAGGAGTGCCGAGCGATATAGAAGATGATGTTAATATGATGGTCATGTGGTGTATTCTGGCTACTCCACGTGTGTTAGATGATTGGAATAAGGACGAATATTTTTTCGTTAAATTTTAAGAGTGGAGAGAAGTGGTGTAAGTTAATCATTGATAGTGGAAACTGTATGAACGTGATTTCTGTGAATGCAGTGTCCCGGATGTTATTAGCTACTGAGCCGTACCCTCATCCCTATAAGGTGGCATGGGTAAATAAGACATCCCTCCCGGTTTCGAAGCATTGTTTGGTACCCCTTACCATCAAGGCTTACTCTGAAAAGGTTTGGTGTGACGTCATCCCTATGGATGCTTGTCATGTCTTACTAGGACTCTCATGGCTTCATGACCATGTTATTACTCATTTAGGGAGAGCCAACACATACGAGTTCAAATTTAATGGCAAGACCATTATCTTTAAACCCACTCCGCCTAAATACCCTTCGGTCTCTTCTAAAGACATGATTGTTCCTGTAGAGAAGAAAATGTTAAGCTTGATAGGTAAGAAGGAGTTTGATCGCGAGTCCTTTATAGACGGTGTCATGTATGCGCTAATATGTTTACAAGTCAAGGAAGATAGCTCCTATTGTGAGAACTTACCACTAGCATTGAAGGCCCTTTTAGAGGAATTTAAGGATGTCTACCTGGATGATTTACCGCCCGAGTTACCCCCATGCGAGAAATTAAACACGAGATTGATTTCGTTCCGGGTTCCTCGTTGCCCAACCTTCCCCATTATCGACTAAAGCCCTCCACACACCTAGAATTGCAAAAATTAATTTCGGATTTGCTAAGTAAGGGGTTCATCCGACATAGTAAGAGTCCTTGTGTCATACCTTGCATTATTGGTTCCTAAGAAAGATGGTTCCTAGAGGATGTGTGTGGATTATAGGACCATAAATAAAATAACTGTTAAATACAGGTTTCTCATCCCTCATTTGGACGATTTATTGGACATGTTAGCTGGGGCCAAGATTTTTTCTAAATTAGATCTTAAGAGTAGCTACCATCAAATAAGGATTAGGGAGGGCGATGAGTGGAAAACGACATTTAAATCAAAGGACGGACTTTATGAGTGGTTGGTGCTCGGGGATGGGCTCATTATTGGCCCAAGTACATTTTCAAGATGGATGACTTTAGTGTTCAAACTTTACCTAGGAAAATTCGCAGTCATATATTTTGATGATATCTTAGTCATTAGCTCCTCACCGAACGATCATGAGTCTCACTTGAGGACAGTACTTATCACTTTATGAACGAAAAAGTTATTTGTTAATCTTAAAAAATGTACGTTCAATGTTCCATCTGTGGAGTTCCTTGGTTATATTGTAAGTTTGGATTACATTCATGATGACCCTAAGATGGTCCAAACCATCAAGGATTGGCCGGAACCAACCAATATATGGGATGTTCGGAGTTTTCACGACTAGATACTTTTTACCGCCGATTTATCTGGGATTTTAGTAGTATCATGGCATGGATCACGAGTGCATGAAGAAGGGAGATTTCACATGGACCAAATCGGCCGCTAAAGCATTTAAAACAATTAAATCCCGAATTTCGGAAGCTCCTCTCTTACGATTACCAGATTTTAATAAGGTTTTTGAATTGTCCTGTGACGCGTCTGGAGTTTGTATTGGTGGTGTATTGATTCAAGAGGGTCATCCTGTTGGATACTATAGTGAGAAACTTGCGGGACCAAAATTAAATTATTTTAATTATGATAGAGAGTTTTATGCGATTATTCAGTGCCTACAACATTGGTGACATTATTTACTCTCTAAGGAATTTGTTATCCTATCAGACCACGAGGCTTTGAGGTTTATCAATTACCAAAATAAAGTTAGACCAAGGCATGATAAATGGGTCTCCTATCTTCAGGAGTACACCTTTATAAATAAACATCTTAAGTGCACATTAAATTGTGTGGCGGATGCTCTTAGTCGAGCCTCCTTATTGTTGTCTATGATAGAGGTAAAAAGCTATTGGGTTCGATAGAATTAAGGATGAGTACATTCATTTTGCCCGAACTTTAAGGACATCTATTACTCCACGCAACACAACTCTTCCACTACCATTTCCGTATATTATATTCGGGACGGTTATTTATTTAAACATTCGAAGCTTTGTATTCCTCGTTCTTCCCTACGACATTTCATTGTGTGGAAATTACATAACGGTGGTCTAGGTGGACATTTCAGACGTGATAAGACCATTACATTAGTAGAGGATAAGTTCCACTTGCCAGGCCTTAAATCTACGGTTAATAAAATTGTGGGAAGTTGTCGCTTGTGTCAACTAGCTAAGGGAAATAAAACGAATGCGGGACTTTATACTCATCTTTCGATTCTTTCCATTCCCTGGGAAGATGTTAGTATGGATTTTATTCTAGTCCTACCTGTCACGTTTAGATGTCACGACTCCATTCTGGTGGTAGTAGATCGGTTTTCTAAGATGGCCTACTTTATTGTGTGTAGTAAGACCGACAATGCGTCAAATGTGGCGAAATTATTCTTTAAGCAAGTTGTTGGGCATCGGGGCATGTTCCAAAAATGATAGTGACCGATAGAGATGTGAAATTTACTAGTTATTTTTGGAAGAACCTGTGGAGGATTATGGGCAATAAACTATTGTTTACTTCGGCCTTCCATCCAGAGACAGATGGAAAAACGGAAGTGGTAAACAGAAGTTTGGGGAGTTTACTTCATTGTCTTGTGGGTGACCACAAGGGTACATGGGGACTAATCCTTTCCCATGCTTAGTTAGCGTACAATAACTCAAAAAATAGGTCCACAGGTTTATCACCGAATGAGATCGTGCATGGATATAAAGCACTAGTGCCACTTGACTTGATTTAGTTACCTCCATCTTACAAGTCAAGTCAATTTGCACAAGATTTTGCCTCTCATGTTCATAATTTGAATAAACACATTAATGAAGCCCTAACCACACAATATGCATCTTATCAATCTCATGCTAACTTACATAAGAGAGTGTCTCACTTTAAGGTTGGCGATTTAGTATTGGTGCGTCTTATCCCTGAACGGATGCCTTCAGGCACTATAAAAAAGTTGGCGAATCGGCAAGCTTGACCTTTTCGAATTTTAAAGAAATTAGGAGAAAGCACATATCTTTTGGAGTTACCCATTGATTTGGGTATGTCCCCTATTTTTAATATTTCTGATTTAACGCCATATGTTTCTCCACCACTTGAAGTATCTGATTGTCCGTTTGGTTCCACTACATTTTCTAATGGGTTGGGGTGAGCTTGTTTCTGGATCACTCTCTCCATCAGTCTCCACTAAAGTTACGTTGACTGTTGATGAAGAAACTTTTCCTCCTTTATTGCCTAATGCTTTTCCCAGGTTCCCCAGGACCACCTTTTTGCCAGACAGGATCCTAAAAGATGAACTGCTCTCCTCTCCAAGTGGAGGTAATCACTGATACTTGATACGATGGCATGATCGTGGACCTCCAATGACTCATGGCTTCCTGAATCGGTGGTGGCTCTTTTGGATGATGCTCTTTTGTGCCGGTACATGCATGCCAACTCATCGACGATGAGTACTTTTGAGCGGGGGAGGATTGATGGAGACGGTGACCCCCCAACATGTTGAAGATGATGACGACATGCTCACAGTAGATCCTTCTCCATCTCCAACCAAAGACTTGAGGCATCGAGGTGACCTTGTGGAGCGATGCTACAATCTCCGCCCTCGGCGAGAGACAACCTATTAATATTTAGTTGAATTTATTTGCTATTTTGTGAGCATTTTATTTCTTCATGTTATGTTTAAACCTAGGAATGTTTTATTTTTATTTGGGCTGCATGTAGCCAAACATTGATTTGAGCCTATATAAGGCCATGCTATTGTTAGTTCTATTAAGTTGAAAGAATTTGAAAACTAAACCTAATTCTTGTTTAAGAAATTCCTCCCCCTTTCCCTCTCCTCTCTCCCTAGCCGCCGACCCTCTTTCCCCCTCTCTCAAGTTTTGGCAAGCCTCCAAGCCGCCACCCTCCTCTCCCCCCTTCATCAGTCTCAGCCTCCCTTCCATCATCCTCAAGCCTCCTCCACCTCCAATACGAGCAGCCCCTTCTCAAGCAAAACCTTGACAGCCCCCCCCCTCAAGACAAAAGTTGACCTGCCCTTTTCTTCTTTGGTGGATCCTGGCCAAGGTGCATCCCTTCGTGGACTCGTGGACTCAATTCCGGCACGTGAAGCGAGGAAGGAGGACGAGTTTCCTCTCCATCTGGCATGACTCTGACGGAGCCGTTGAAGTGCAATCCAAATTAGTGAATCGGAATCATCAATTTTGATTGGGTAACGAGAACTTTCTACTTTTGTGTGTTTCTCTCTAGATTTTCCTTGTGGTGGATTTACTTTTGCGTTCAGCTATGCTGACCTTCTTGGAGGAGCTTCATACTCTTGATTAAGAAGGGATTTCAAATCATCCCAAACTTCTTCAGTCCCTTCCTTGTAGACCAACAATGTATCCCACATCTCCTTGGAAGTTCTATAGTGGACGAGGTTTTGGAAAGTTGAATCATCAATGGCACAAACTATTATGTTTTGTGCCCTCTTGTCCATGGTTGCTAGTATTGACCTCATCTTTGGTCATTTCTGAATACTTCTTAGGTGTCATGACTGTGGGATCTAGTGCTGAGACCTTCAAGGAAATGAAAGGTCCCTCTTGAACTGTTATAAATATTCTAGGGTCATATGCCTTCATAAACAGCCTGACCCTTTCCTTCCAGATCCCAAAAATCTCCTTCCTGTAGATAGGGAGCTTCATGGAGCCCAACTCTTTATGGTTATCTTCTGAACCCAAAGGATATACTAATTCTACTCTTAGAGATCAACTTCAGACTATTAAGTCCTTTTTGAATAACCTCTCTCTGATACCACTTGAAAGTCTTTAGTTTTAAGAGTAGCTAATCACCTTGAGGGGGGGGGGGAATAAGTTTTTAAGTCTTGTTAACCTTTATCTATTTTTGGTGTGTTTGTGATTTATTTTTGTTGGGTTTTACTAGACTACATAATAGTTGCGCGCACAGTGTAAAAAGGAATAAGAAAAATCAAAAAGAAGTTCGGATTGAGCAATGAACATATATCAAGAAGAAAGTGATGTAAATAAAATAAATTACCTTTATAGGATTGAGTCTATATTCAACCTAGATGCTCCAGAAGATCTGCTAATCACTTAGTGGCTAGTGTCCTTAGTGCATAATAGTGTCCACACCTCTACATATGATCCCCTTGAATGGGAGAACTTGTAGACTCTTGTCGAACAAGATTTAGGTTGGGAGAGGGCACTTCGCGTCTTGACGGACTGCTATATCTGTTATTGAAGAGGCGGTGGAGACACTCACTGGAATTATGCTAAGCGGCGGCGACGGGATTGGCAAAGTCGAAACAGTTTTCGTCGGCCTTTTAAGTCTCGGGTTTTCGCACAGTGCGGCTCGTGTGCTTAGACAGTGTCAATTCATTATCTACATCTAAGTCAAACCCTAAAATACCTTCTATTTATACCCCCAAAGGAATAAACAGAACAAACCGTCGCTATTCACAAACCCAAGACTTGGATTACAGAAATTCGACCAGACAACCCTTGTCTCGATGAATCGTCGAGTATCCATAACATATTCGTAGAATCGTCGAGTATAAATAATATACTCGACGAATCATCGAGTATCCATAAGATACACGACAAACTCAACGCCAACCTTGCTGAATCACCTTTGACTCGATGAAGGCGTTAAGAGAACTCGATGCTCTCAATGCTCTCAGTGCCAAACTCGTCGAATAAAGATTTGAATCGATGGAGGCGTTGAGTGAACTCAATGCCTATGTGCTAGATTCGTCGAATCAATCTTTGACTCGACGAAGACATTGAGTGAACTCAATGCACTAAATGCCTAAGATCCAAATTCGTCAAATCAATACCTTGACTCGACAAATCGTTGAGTGAACTCAATGCACTCAATGCGTAAGTGTCATACTCATCGAATCAACACTTTGACTCAACGAATCGTTGAGTAAACTCAACACACTCAACGCCATCATTCGACGAGTCAACACTTGACTCGACGAAAGCGTTTAGTGGTATCAACGCACTCGACACTTTTAGAACCTGGCTAAGCTATGTCATTTCCACTCATCATATGAGTAAAACCATATTAATCCAATTTTCCAATTTCTCCAAACATTCTTATGTGCGACCCTGATAGGCTCATACTGCGTTGGTAGTGAGCCTACATACTTGATCACCTATAGATCACAATGATAACACCAACAGTCTCTCACTTGATCTTGAAAGTATCAAACAAAAGCTTCACAAACAATAAGTGATATCTAGCAATGCATCATTGCTCCCCAAGCAATAAGAGTTTAAAACTCAAAAGCCATTATGACCAATGTTACAGTGTTGTCATGTCCCTTCATCCCTTACATCTGGATAGAACTAGAGGTATAGACCATGTCATCCTCATAATTGTTCAATCCAAGTTTCCTGATCTAGAATGGACTTCCAGAAAATGGTGAGTTCAATATCATATATTGACTCAACCAAGCATGACCATGCATTTCTCAGTCCCATTCCATCAAGGGGCCCGTGGATGAAACTCCTATCATATAGGAGGACAAATCCTATCTCTGCTCACACGCAAACACCCAAATGATTCGTAACGTACCTAATAACCACCTTTATCATCCACCTTTCTCAAGACTGGACTTTTGATAGCATCAAAGCACGCTCTTCCTCACTCGATGAATGTTGTGACTTCAGGTCAATGGACCACAAACACTATTGCCACTTGAGACATACTTGTGATACGTTCATATAACAATCCACAAAGTATTCTCATGGTGTGTCTGTCTAGTACAACTTGTTCACTAACAAGTATATACCCATGTGATGACTTGATATAACAATATCATGACCTGTGAGGACCGATCATCAGTCAATGCACATGTTAGTCTTAATGTATCTTCATCGCCCTTAGATTCTAAGATGATACGTCGACCCAAGACTGTTTAAGAATGAAGCTTCTAGGGCATTTATTTAGTTAAATTACTCTATCAAAATAGAAATAAATTTACACGATAAAAGAACTTGTCAAAATATATAAATAAAATGTATACAGTACTCTATTCATCAAATGAATTATTACAGCCAACAAATATACAATCCACAAGACTCCTACTAGAGTTGATCATTCAGGTATCTAATACCCATTGATCTAACTTGACTATCATGCTTTCACTGTGCGAGAGGGTTTTCAAGTAGATCAGCAATATTCTCACCAGTTGGCACTCTACTAATGTCCACATCTCCTCAATCAATAATCTCACATGAATAAGATGGAACCGCCGAAGTATGTGCTTGGAGCGCTGATAAGATCTAGGTTCCGAAGCAAGTGCAATTTCACCGTTGTTGTCACAGTAGAGAACTACAAGACGAACAATGCTAGGAACTACTGAAAGGTTTGGTTTATTGATCCTAAACACCTAGGGGGGGGGGGGTCAATAGGTTCAAATCCTTTTTAAGATTTAGGAAATAAAATGTTATTCACAGCATAGTTATTTGTTCCCACATCCATCATAACACATAGTAAATCAAGCACAGAAAAATCACAACAGGTTTATAGTGGTTCCCCAATTCATGGGTACGTCCACTCTCCCCCTTCACCTATCCAGTAGAGTGCTGGATTCGGCCAAACTTTCTTTCACTATCTCAGATCCTCAGATCTTACAACTCAGAACCCAACTGGTTTCTATAGCTCAGACTTCTTCAAGTCCTACAACTCAGATTCTTCCCAAGAATCCTACCTCAGGCAATAGCCCTACCTTAGCCTTAATCACCAGTTCTACAACTCAGATCACCAAGATCCTACCTCAGGCACTCAGCTCTACCTCAGCCTTTATATATCTAGGCTTACAACTCAGATCACAAAGATCCTACCTCAAGCACTCATCCCTACCTCAGCCTTTATATATTTAGGCTTACAAATTAGATAGATAACTCTCCTACACTCAGATCTACAAAAGATCTTACAGGAAAAATTGATTATAAAAGTGACAAATACTTCACCCAGGTAGAGAGAGAAAGGGATGAAGGATTCTTGATCAGTTCTTGATTGAACTGATTTCTTAAGATCGAACCTGTCTTAGCTTTCTTCAAAACTTCTTGAATCTGAACACAGTAAGGTTGATCTTCTTTTGAAGTTGGAGATGATCCTCAATCCAGCTTCCTTCAATTCAGAAATAAATCTGAATCCTTCTTGCAGAATTGTTCAGAATCTGCCCTCACTTAAAGACTTATAGATTTCAACTGTTAGAAGAATGTCAAGTCCTTCCTTCTTGTGTGTTGCCTAATTTTTTATTGTTGCTATTTTATCTTTGTGATACCATAGGTCTTTATATAGACCCATCTGAGTTTACCAGTTGATCCGGTTTATAACCGCCTTCTAATAGTTCTGACAGATACAACAGCTTTGTTAGTTATGACAGCTGTCAAGTCTTCAGTCTTGAAACCTGATGCCTCAATGTACTCTATCTCAACAGAAAAGCGTCGAGACAATACTCCAAATGTGTCAACACAAATAGACCATGTGTCGAAACAAGTCTTGATGGTGTCGACACAGCTCCCACAATATCGACACAACCATTCTTCATCTACTTGACACAGCTCCTATTGAATGTGTCGACACAAGTTCTGTGTGTTGACACAATTGCTTCTAGTCTTGGCATAGTTGATGTCGACAGAATTCTTGAGTGTGTGTCGACACAATTGCTGTAGACTGAACTTCTGTGTATCGACATAAGTCCTGTGTGCCGACACAACTACTGCTGACAGAATTTCTGTGTGTCGACACAAACTGGCTTCTCGTGTCGACGCATTTCCTTCACCAGTATCAACACTTGTACTTAGAATATTTTCCTGCATTTCTTTAACCTGCACATTCAAACACAACATTCCATCAAATACACATTGATGTATATCATTGAGTTAGTTTGATGCTTCTCCAAATCTTGTACAAAGTTTCCAATGTACCCAACAATCTCCCCATATTTGGAGAAGTCATTACCCTTAGTCAATGATATACACCACTCATAATAAAACAAAGATTATGATGTATAAAATCATTTCACAGGTAGTGTAACTCATAAACAGAAAGAGCATGTATTGTCATCACAGAATATGATAAAATTCAATAAATCAATAATCAGTTTTTTTGAGTTACAAGGATTTTAGAACAAAAGATTACATAGTTCTAGACCTAGTCAATCTATCCTTAGGATTGATTAGGCTCCTTAATGACAATTCTTTTGCCAGACTGAATCTGTGCTTGTACATTAGCCTCTGTGTCATCAAGCCAGCTTCTTTCCTTTCAGATTCTTTTTCTTGAGCTCTTCAGCCTTTATCTTTTGCCTTAAAAAATAATGATAAGGTCTTTGGGAAATATTTGCTAGGCTCCATAGAGTTAGCAGGTATTTTCCCAGCTTTAAGGTCTCTTCTGAACTGGTATATGGCATCTTGTCGCTTTTGATATTTGCTCCACTCTTGTTCAAAATACCATTTGCCTCTATCATGCATATTTTCTTTCACAGCTTCCCAAGCAGTAAGAATGATATTTCTAGAGGTTGGACTCCATTGTTCAAAATTAGGCTTTTATTCAGCCTGCTCTTTAAATCTTTTTTTAGATAGTTGAGCTTCTTTCTGAGCATCCCTAGCTATTTGTGCTTCTTCCTCTCTTTGTAATGTTGCTTCAGACATTTCAACTTTTCAAAAGTAACATTATGTGCCTCCTGTGGAGGGCTATACATGTGTTGTACTGCCTGATGTATTTCTTCAAAATCACAAGGGGGGTAAATCACTTGGGCTACTTCCTATTGAACCCCTTCATGGTAATCAAGTTGAATTCCAGATTCAGCAGGGTTTTCATCATCAGAAAGGGGTGGATATCCAAGAGTTGCTCTGATGGAATTGGATACCCATTTAGCATGATTTGAGCTTGCTTTGACTGACACTCTCTCCCCCTTTATGACTTCTCTGGGCACATGATCTCTCAGATCATCCTTCTGAAACCTTACCTGACCAGCCAGATATTTTGTACCCTCTTTGTAGTTGGCCCTGAACTTCTTCAGGTGATCAGAAATAGCCTTTTGAGATGCTTGAATTGCTGTGTGGACATCAGCTAGATCTTCTGTGGTCTTCTTTGACACTTCAGCATTAACATCAGTTGCAATATTCCCAATCTTTATTAAAATAGCAGCATGTGAATCTCGGAGATTGTCATTCATTCTGAGTTGATTTTCTAGGACATACCCTTGCTTGACTGCAATATCATCAACTTCAGTTTTTATCCCTTGTTGTTGCTTGGCAGAGTATACTAAAACATTACCTCCCTTATGGAAGCAATCTGACATCTCCTTTTTATGCAAGTTAACTTCAAATATGATAGATTTGATATCTTGGGCCAGCTGAAATTGCAAATCTTTATTGCTTTCATCCACATATTTATCAAGAGCAAGTCTTTGCTCATCCATCTTCACTTGCAGCTTCACCAAAAGTGAACTGAAATCTACTACTGGAGCAGGAGTTTGTGGGACAGTCTGCAAGGCTTTCTTGTAGCCTGCGATCCTCTTCCTGAGTGCCACCAATTTCCTTTTCTTTGCCTTGATGGCTTCTTCATCTTTAGAAGAATTAGATGAACTATCTATATCCACAGTGTCCTTTAGACTAGAGGCAAGGAGTGGCATTTCCCCCTCAGTCCTTATCATCTCCCCCTTAGTTCTAGCTCCTTGTAAATCAGGAAATAACTCTTCCAGAGTTACCTCTTATTGCATCTAAACTAGTGGAATAATTTTCTCCTTCTCAACAAATGGATCCCCCTGGATATCCAAGTCCTTTTCCAGAGATTTCTCAAAAATAGGAGAATTGTGTTGCTCAGGTTGATCAAAAGCAGACATATGCACATCCTGTGCTTCTTTCTCAGTGATGATGGTTCTAGCATTGTTGATTTTCAGAAACTATTTCCATGACTGTATCAGTTGCATTTTTACTTTCTTGTTCAACTTTAGCTATACCTCCCCCTTGGTCTGGTAGATGTGGATGTTCAGGTTCATAGATAACTGAAGTTTAATTTTTGTCTCCCCCTGGAGTTGATACCACCTGATTGTCTTGAATTTGGATGCCCTCCCCTTGGGCCTGGACCTCTGTAATAGGTGTTTGTGTAGGTGATTTTCTTGGTTGATCTTCATCTGTGCTGAAGTCTACTTGTTCTTCTGAATCACTAGAAGATTCAGCTTCCTTGGTTGGAGTTTTCTTTTTCTGAGCCTTCTTCATGGGTTTATGAGATGTAGAAACATCCTTGGTCAACACCCTATCCCATCTGGATAGTATTCTTAAGTCCATTCTCCTCATATGTTTAATCTTAGATCCTATTGTCTGATTCATTACTTTTGGAATATTGACAGCCAAATATAGGCTTAGTATCCTACCCAGATTGCGCTTCTTGAGACTTTCTTTGATCTTTTCAAATACAACAACAGACTAGTTTGTTTTCACCTTGAATATAACTCTGATCATAAGATTGAACATATAGGTTAAAATCATATCATGTCCTCCTGATTTACATAGAATTACCTTGCCTATGATCACAGATAGGAATTTTACCTGGGAATTCATTCCCTTCATGTTCATTGAAGATCCAATCTTGGTAGTGGGATCCAGTCCAAACCATTGGAGAGCATATTTAGTCATGTAAGATGCTATGCCATCTTCTTCCTTTAACCTGGGAAGCTGAAGTGTCTTACTTAAACTCTTATGTATGAGTTTTACCTTAGTTCCATGGACAGATGACTTAATCTTCATTCCCGTAGAATCTATGGATGCGGATGAGTAAAATTCAAGAACCTCCTTTTTCTAAATCCTGGTAGGTTTAGAAACTAAGTATTCCAATCCGTTATCGGTGATTAGGGTAATCACGACTTGAATTTCTTGGGAGGAAGTCTCAAAAGCTTCGCGAACCAATTCATATCCCTCGTTTACTTTGTCTTCCAGTTGTGGCGCCATGAATGACAGAGAGAGAAGAGAGTATATGAAAGAAGTTTTTGTCGACACAGGGTCTAGAGTCGAGAGTTCTGGAAAGCACAATCGACTAGATTTTGTTTTCTCCTATTTATAGTATTCTTGTAAAGGTAGGTCAAGAGACGCGCCTAAATAGAAATTTTATCAGTCGACAAAATTTTACATGTGTCGATATAAACTACCTAGGTCTCGACAGAACTTTGTAGGTGTCGTTATGTCTATGTGTTAACAAAAATTTTTGCGTGTCGACACAAAAAACTTCCAATACACGGTCTCGATAGCATTGTGTCAACACAAACCTTTTCTATCGACACAGATTTTATTTCTGTGTCGACACAGTTTATTCTTTTGTCGACACAACTCACTGATAGTGTCGACATAATGTCTATGTGTCGACACAACCTTTCTAACTTAGCCAAAATTTTGAAAAATGTTGACCTAACCTAACATTTTACTCTAGGTTTAACATTCCTAATTCAATTTTAAAATAATTGAATTTACTTTCATTCAGAGATTTTGTAAATATCTCAGTAATTTGATTGTTAGAGTTGACAAATTCTAGACTTATATCTTCTTTTTCAACATGTTCTCTAATGAAATGAAATATGATTTCTATATGCTTTGTTCTGCTATGTGAAACATGATTTCTAGCAATAGATATGACACTAGTAGAATCACAATATAATGGAGTTCTACTTAACTTGATGTCATAGTCTTCAAGTTGATGTTGTATCCACAACAGCTGAGCACAGCAACTTCTTGCAGCTATATATTCTGATTCAACAGTGGATATAGCTACACTTGTCTGCTTTTTGCTTCTCCATGACACCAATCTTCCACCTAGGAACTTACATGTGCCTGTGGTGCCTTTCCTATCTTCTTTGCAGCCTGCAAAGTCTGCATCTTAAAAAGCTGCTAGAAGAAAATCTCTATTCTTAGGATACCAAAGACCAAGATTTGGTGTGCCCTTAAGATATCTTAAAATTCTCTTGACAGCAGAATAATGAGATTCCTTTGGGCAAGCTTGGTACCTAGCACAGACACATGTGGTATACATGATGTCAGGTCTACTGGCAGTCAAGTAAAGAAGGGAGCCAATTATCCCTCTATACAAAGACTCATCAATAGGTTTTCCTGCCTCATCTTTGCCTATAGGCATACTTGACCCCATTGGAGTTCTCATGGTGGAGGCTGACTCCATGCCATATTTCTTAATTAACTCCTTGGTGAACTTAGACTGAGATATGGACAAGACATCATCAGTCTGTCTAACTTGGAGTCCCAAGAAAATTTTCAGCTCACCCATGCTGCTCAACTCAAACTTCCCTTACATAAGTTTGGCAAACTTTCTACAAAGGTTGTTTTCAGTTGATTCAAATATAATGTCATCAACATATATCTGGACTAGGATGATCTTGCCTTTTGATTCCCTAAATAATAGAGTCTTGCCAATTTTCCCACTTGAGAATCTATTCTCAATAAGGAAGGAAGACAGAGTTTCATACTAAGCCCTAGGGGCTTGTTTCAATCCATATAGAGCTTTCTTAATCCTATATGCATAGTTGGGATAAATAGGATCTTCAAAACCTGAAGGTTGTTCTATATAAACTTCCTCTTTTTAGTCACTATTAAAAAATGCTGACTTTACATCCATTTGGAATACTTTGAACACTTGATAAGCTGCATAAGCTAGGAATAGTCTTATTGCTTCCAACCTTGCTACTGGGGAAAATGTCTGATCAAAGTCTATTCCTTCTTCCTACCTGTAGCCTTTTGCTACCACTCTGGCTTTGTTCTTGACTATAATGCCATTTTCATCTAACTTGTTCCTGTAGATCAACTTTATTCCTATGACATTGTGATTCTTTAGTTTAGGAACCAACACCTAGAATTTATATCTTCTGAATTGATTCAGCTCTTCCTGCATGACATCATTCCAAATTGGGTCTTGTATAGCCTCTTCAAACTTCTTAGGTTCCTTTTGGGACAGGAAGCTTTAACATAGAACTGTGTTCATGCTCTTGCTTATAGTCAAAACTCCAGGTCTTGCATCACCAATGATTTGGTGTGCTGGATGATCCCTCAAATGTCTTATTGCTGAAGGAAATTATTTCACCTCTTGGTTCTCTTCATTTTCCTCATCAAGCTGTACTTCATTTCCTTCATCTTCATCTTATAGTTCTTGTACTCCCCCTGGATAGCATCCTTCATTTTCCTCATCCTGTCTTATAGGATGGTCTTCCCTAATGGTTAGCATGTCCATCTTTTCCTTTAAACCTGTAGGGCTAGAAGAAGTGCTAGACAGCTCACAGTTGGTTAGCTTAGATTCATCAAAGACTACATGGACAGATACTTCTACAACTTGTGCAGTCAAGTTGTAGATTCTGTAAGCCCTACTATTATTGTTGTACCCAACAAATATCCCCTCTTGGGATTTGGCAGCAAACTTAGTTAGATAGTGCTTGCCATTATTAAGAACATAACACTTGCTACCAAAGATTCTAAAGTAGGATATGTTTGGTTTTCTGCCTTTCATAATCTCATCGGGTATCTTCTTGTGTCTTTTGTTGATGGAAGCTCTATTGAGTACATGACATGCAGTATTTACTGCCTTAGCCTAGAAATATTTGGGAGAGAAGTGTCACATAGTAGTGTTTTACTAGCCTCAAAAAGAGTCCTATTCTTTCTTTCAGCAATCCCCTTTTGCTGGGGAGTTCTAGGTGAGGAGAACTCTTGATGAATCCCAAGTTTTTCACAGAACCTTGTCATGCATTCAGAATGGAATTCAGTCCCATGATCACTTCTGATTTTGACCACTGAATTGTTAAGTTCATTTTGAATTTGCCTAAAAAAATTCTGGAAGACAGTAGGGGTTTCATATTTCTGCCTCAAGAAAAAAACCTATGTAAATCTAAAATAGTCATCCAGAACCACAAATGTGTAAGCTTTCTTACCTAAACTATGAACTGGCATATGACCAAATAGATCCATATGTAGGATTTATAAACATCTATTAGAATCTTTGGTATCATGTCCATGGAAAGAGGTCTTAGTTTGTTTGCCCTTTTGGCAAGCTGAACATACACTCTCTTTAATGCACTTGACCTGATGACCATTCCTCACTAACTCCATACTAAAGAGTTGGTTTATTGACTTGTAGTTCAAGTGAGCTAGCTTCTTGTGCCATTGGACACAATGAGATGTTTTCTCATCTACAACTAGACAAATAGGAGAGATCTTATTCTCACAATCAAAGTTAAGACAGTAGACATTTCCTTTCCTAGTGCCTGTCAGAATGATCTCTTGATCACTTGACCTTCTTATTTGGCACACACCCTTGTGGAAAGAAGTGTCATAACAAAGATAACTTTGTTGGCTTATGTTTATTAGGTTATTTTTTAGACATTTCACATAAGCCACTTGGGTGATAGTGATAGAGTTATTGGAAATGTTACCAAACCCTTTGATGACTCCCTTTTCAGATCCACCAAAGCTCACTTTGGGTCCATTTTCTATGGGAGAGTAATCCTTCAACATCCTTCTTGTTTCAATCATGTGACTTGAACATCCACTGTCCAAGTACAATATTTGGGTATGGCCACTTGGACTCACCTGCATCAAATAAAATTACCTCTCCTTAGAACCCCAATTGTTATTGGGTTATAGGTTCAGGTTAGCTTGATACTTGACATGCTTACCTGCAGCCTTTCTGATAGGTAAGCTTGGCCTTTTTCAGAACACTAGCATTGTACCAACAATCAATGCCATAGTGGCCCTTTGCCACAACACCAACACTCATATCTGTTGTACCTTCTTTTAAGAACGGGCTTAACAGTATTGCTGTCAGTAGTCCTCAAGTCTGTAGGATCAACTGTCTTTTTAAATGCTAGTGCTGGAGCATCAAACACTGATGACTCCTGAAGAACATGATGTGTTTGCTCATGAGCTGCCTTATTAGCATTTGCACCCTTGCGATTCTGATCACCATACCTACAGTGACCGGGAGTGATTGTCATGATCATACCTGTTAGTAGGCTGTATCATTTTCTTGAAAGAAATAGGGGGTTTATAGCTAGTGGCTGAATCGAGCTTTGCCTTTTCTTTGAGAATTAGATGCCCTTGTTATTCCCTTAAAGCCTAATCCTGTCTTACCTTTTTGAGAAATGAAGTTATCAATTATGGGTAGGCTGACTTTGGCTTTGAGAATTTAGCCACAACATCCTTTTCTCTTTGAAGTCTTACTTCCGGACTCTTGATGTGATCATTTTTGAAAGTAATTGTACCCATCTGAATAACAGTAATGTTTTTCAATTTGGCAACTTCATTCAATTTCAAATCCGGAATTTTTGCTGAATCTGATGCAGCCAGTTTGAGAGATGCAATTTTCGCAGCCTGCTTCTTAACAAGGGTTCTGCTTCTCTGAAGAGCTTGCAGCAGACCACCATACTCATTAATTAGTTGATGAACATCCCCTTTAGATTATGAACCATCCACATCTCTTGATGCAGATGCTTCTGATTCTGATCCAGTATAATAATTAGAAACTGAAGATAGATTGTATACCTTACTGGGACCAGGGTGATCCTGGCACTGATCTTCCTTAGATAGAGCCATCAGTCCTCTACAATAATTATCTTCAATCCCATTTATAGAATCCAGTATTTGCAAGAATTCAGTTTCTACAGAATCCTCTTCTGTAGTGAACAAACCAATATAGGCTTCATTTTCTTCTCCAGATTCTGATGATGAAGAGTTAGTCCAACTCTTCTTCTTCTGGGCAAAAGGGATCTCTCCTTCTTGCCCTTATTTTGAAGCTTCTTCTTGTCCTTAGATTCATTTCTTTTATTATGACAATCAGTTATGACATGTCCTGGCCTATTGCAACAATAACAAATAATTTTAGAAGAAGTTTTTTTACTGGGATTTGAGCCATACCTGTCATCCTTAGAAGTTTTCTTCTTCTTGTAATAGTCATCCTTAGAAAAAGATGAAGATGGCGTTGTTCTCCATTTCTTCTTCTTCATGAACCTTTGAAACTGCCTTGTGAAGGCAACAAAGTTATTATCAGATTTATAGCTGTCTGAAGTGTTGATGTTAGAATTTTCTGATTCAACTTCAGCCATTCCCCTTTCTTGTGGCTTCAGCCTTGAAGGCAACTGACTTTTCTTTGTATTCGACCTATTACTTTTCTCCTCCTCCTTTCAGGCAGTGAGTTGCATCTCATATGATAACAGTTTTCCAAATAATGTTGGTGGAGGTATATCAGCAAGCCTGACCACCTCTCTGATGGCACATATTTTAGTATCCCAATCCTTGGTTAGTGATCTAAGAAACTTGTCATTGAGTTCATATGTGCTGAAGACTCTTCCATAGGTCATTAACTCATTTACAATTCTAAACAATTTCTTATAACATTTAGCTATGATGTCTGTCTTGGCTTATCTAAAACTTTCATACTCTTGATTTAGCATAGACTTTCTATCCTCTCTTACTTCTTCTGTTCCCTCCATGTAGACAATCAAAGTGTCCCACATCTCCTTGGAGGTTTTACAATGGACCAGATTCTAGAATGTAGAATCATCTATGACACTCACAATTATGTTCTGTGCTCTCTTGTCTAAAGTTGTTAGTATGATCTCATCCTTAGTCATTTCAGAATAACTTTTTGGAGTCTTGAGATTTGCATCAAGAACTGATATGTTCATAGGAATGAATGGCCCTTCTAGAACTGTGATGTAAATTCTTGGATTTGATGCTTCCATGAATAATCTTACCCTCTCTTTCCATATATCAAAATTTTATTTTCTACAGATAGGAAGTTTCATGGATCCAAGTTCCTTCTGATTTTCACCTGAACCCATTCTTGCTAATAGATAATTGCCGTGGAGATCAACTCAGACTGTTAGGTCTAGATTTGAGTAACCTGGCTCTGATACCACCTGAAAGGTTTGGTTTATTGATCCTAAACACCTAGAGGGGGGGTGAATAGGTTCAAATCATTTTTAAGATTTAGGCAATTAAAATGTTATTCACATCATAGTTATTTGTTCCTACATCCATCATAGGACATAGTAAATCAAGCACAGAAAAATCATAGCATAGCACACAATGGTTTATAGTGGTTCCCCAATTCATGGGTACGTCCACTCTCCCCCTTCACCTATCCAGTAGAGTGCTGGATTCGGCCAAACTTCCTTCCACTATCTCAGATCCTTAGATCTTACAACTTAGAACCCAACTGGTTCCTACAGCTCAGACTTCTTCAAGTCCTACAACTCAGATTCTTCCCAAGAATCCTACCTCGGGCAATAGCCCTACCTCAGTCTTAATCTCAAGGCCTAAAAATCAGATGACCAAGATCCTACCTCAGGCACTTAGCCTTACCTCTGCCTTTATATATTTAGGCTTACAACTCAGATCACCAAGATCCTACCTCAAGCACTTAGCCCTACCTTAGCCTTTATATATTTAGGCTTACAAATTAGAGAGATAACTCTCCTACACTCAGATCTACAAAAGATCTTACAGGAAAAATTGATTATAAAAGTGACAAATACTTCACCCAGGTAGAGAGAGAAAGGGATAAAGGATTCTTGATCAGTTCTTGATTAAACTTATTTCTTAAGATCGAACCTGTCTTAACTTTCTTCAAAGCTTCTTGAATCTGAACACAGTAAGGTTGATCTTCTTTTGAAGTTGGAGATGATCCTCAATCTAGCTTCCTTCAATTCAGAAATAGATTTGAATCCTTCTTGCAGACTAGTTCAAAATCTGCCCTCACTTAATGACTTATAGATTTCAATTATTAGAAGAATACCAAGTCCTTCCTTCTTGTTTGTTGCCTCTTTTTTATTGTTGTTATTTTATCTTTGTGATAGCACAGGTCTTTATATAGACCCATCTGAGGTTACTGGTTGATCCGGTTTATAACCGCCTTCTGACAGTTCTGACAGATGCAACAGCTTTGTTAGTTATGATAGCTGTCAAGTCTTCAGTCTTGAAACCTGATGCCTCAATGTACTCTATCTCAGCAGAAAAGCATCGAGACAATATTCCAAATGTGTCAACACAAATAGACTATGTGTCGACATAAGTCTCGATGGTGTCGACACAGCTCCCACAATATCGGCACAGCCATTCTTCATCTTCTCGACACAGCCCCTAAATAATGTGTCGACACAAGTCCTGTGTGTTGACACAATTGCTTCTAGTCTTGACATAGTTGATGTCGACAGAATTCTTGAGTGTGTGTCGACACAATTCCTGTGTGTCGACATAATTGCTGTAGATTGAACTTCTATTTGTCGACACAAGTCCTGTGTGTTGACACAACTGCTGCTGACATAATTTCTATGTGTTGACACAAGTCCTGTATGTTGACACAAACTAGCTTCATGTGTCGACACATTTCCTTCACTAGTATCGACACTTGTACTTAGAATATTTTCCTGCATTTCTTTAACCTGCACATTCAAACTCAATATTCTATCAAATACACATTGATGTATATCATTGAGTTAGGTGAGGCTTATCCAAATCTGGTATACAATTTCCAATGTACTGAACAACTACATCTAACTCGACGCTGAATTTCCTAATCCATATAGTCTCCTTCACTGCATTTGCAGCGTAAATATACTCGGTCTCAGTTGTAGAATCGATAACTATATCCTACTTAGAACTCTTCCAGCTTACAGTTCCTCTATTAAGGCAAAATATGAACCCTGACTGAGACTTTAAGCCGTCCCTATCAATTCGGAATCTAGAATCTTTGTAACCATTTACAACGAGCTCTTCCTCTCCGCCAAATACCAAGAATGTATCGTTAGTCCTTCTCAAGTACTTTAGGATATTCTTGACGACTATCCAATGACCATCACTAGGATTAGACTAATACCTGCTAGTCATGCTTACAGTATAAGAGACATTGGGTCGAGTACATATCATTGTATACATGATTGACCCAATTACTGAAGAATATGGAATCAACTTCATGAGGTCCTTATCTTCACAAGACTTAGGACACTGGTCCTTAGAGAAACTGACACCATGAGACATGGGTAAGAATCCTTTCTTGGACTCCAACATGTTGAACTGTTTCAACACTTTATCAATGTATATACTTTGGGTCAAACCCAGTAATTTCTTCTATCTATCTCTATAGATCTTAATACCAAGTATATAAGTCACCTCACCCAAGTCTTTCATAGAAAAGCAGCTCCCTAGGTTGTTCTTAACAACTTGTAGGCTCGGTTTATTATTCCCGATCAGCGGTATGTCATCTACATACAATATCAGAAATACAACTATGCTCCCACTAATCCTCTTGTAAACACACGGTTCATCCTCGTTCTTGATAAAACCAAACTCTTTGATCTTTTCATCAAAATGAAGATTCCAACTTTGAGAAGCCTGTTTTAATCCATGAATGGATCTCTGTAGCTTGCAAATTTTAGTGGCTTCACCTGGAGATACAAAACCCTCGGTTTGTGTCATATACACTTCCTCAAGGAGGTTTCTATTTAGGAAATCTGTTTTGACATCCATCTGCCAGATCTAGTAGTCATAATACGCAGCAATAACAAGCATAATTCTGATGGAATTAACCATAACAATAGGGGAAAAGGTCTCATCATAGTCAATACCATGAATTTTCATGAAACCCTTAGCCACCAGTCGCCATTTGAATGTCTGTACATTCCCATCCATGTCAGTCTTCTTCTTAAAGACCCACTTGCACCCTATGGGTCGTACCCATTTACGTGGTTCGACCAAGGTCCAAGCTTGGTTTTAATACAGGGAGTCCATTTCAGATTTCATGGCCTCAAGCCACTTCTCGGACACTAGTCCACTCATAGCCTTTTGGTAGGTTACAGGCTCATCATTATGATCCATATGCAACACATTACCTATTTGAGACATGAGAAATCCATATCTCGTAGGCTTAAACCTTGGTCAACCAGATCTATGTGGAACTTGTGTTTCCTGAGCAGGTTCTCTAGCTACAACAACTTGTAGCCCTGTCTTAGGTTCCAATTCTTGTTCATTCACTATTTGTGGTTCTTGAACTTCTTCAAGTTCTACCATAGTAGTCTCTCTACTTAAGAATTTTTTCTCAAGAAATACACCAGTCCTTACGACAAACACTTTGCCCTCGTACGGTAGGTAGACATAGTACCTTTTAGTTTCCTTAGGATACCCCACAAGATAACACTTATTAGACTTGGGTTCTAGCTTGTCAGGCATTTGACGTCTCACGTAAGCCTCACAGCTCTAAATCTTAATGAACGACATACTAGGACGCTTCCCAGCCCATATCTTTTATAGTGTCTTTAGAACAACTTTCGTCAGAGCATGATTTAATGTAAAAGAAGCAGTTTCTAGAGCGAAATCCCAAAAAGAAACAGGCAGATATGCATGACTAATCATCGATTGCACCATGTCTAACATAGTATGATTCCTCCGCTCAGACACACCATTATGTTACGGTGTTCTGGAAGGAGTGATCTGTGATACAATACCACACTCTATCAGCTGATCACAAAACTCATGATTAGGTATTCGCCACCTCTATAAGATCGGAGTGCTTTAACCTTCTTACCAAATTGGCAATCAACTTAATTTTTGAATACTTTGAACATTTCAAAGGATTTACACTTCATAAGATACATGTATCTGTATCTACTTAAATCATCAGTAAATGTAATAAAGTAGAAATACCCACCTCTAGCCATAGAACTCATTGGTCCACATACATCACTATGTACTATACCGAAGAGATCATCAGCCCTCCCATTGAAACCAGTGAAAGGGGCTTTAGTCATCTTTTGTAACAAACAAGATTTACATCTCTTAAATGATTCATAATCAATTGAGTCTATTAGTCCATCTTTATGGAGCTTGGATATGTGTTTCTTATTTATATGGCCCAAATGACAATACCAAAGATACGTATGGTTTGAGTCATTCATTTTTTAGTCTTTTAGTATTTTTATATTATAGATCTGATGGTCTAAGTTCAAAACATATAAACCATTAAATATTTGAGCTATATTATAATAAACATAATTCTTAAATATAGAACAACAATTGTTCTTTATAACAAAATAAAATCCAATCATGTCCAAATATGAAATAGATATAATGTTTCTAGTTATGGAAGGAACATAATAACAGTTATCTAGTTCTATTACAATCCCACTGGGCAAAGAAAGATGCAAACACCCACGACAACAGTAATAACTCTTGCTCTATTACCAACACGCATGTCCACTCCCCTTTACTCAACATTCTTCTCCTTCCTAGTTCCTGCACATTTATACAAATGTGAGAACCACATCCGGTATCTAATACCTAGGATGAAGGAGCAAAAAGGTTTATCTCTATAACATATATACTCGAAGCGGAAGTCATACCTCCCTTCATCTTGAGCAGACCCTCAATGTACAAAGGACAATTCCTCCTCCAATGACCAACCTTGCCACAATGGTAGCATTTTCTTTCTTTCACCCAGCCTTTCTTCTTCAGTGTTGAATATTTGGGCTCAAAAGCAGACTTAGGTCCTACCTTCCTCTTCTTGAATCCCTTGGCCTTGACCTTTCCTTTATGCACCATCAGTATGGAGCTAACAGGCTTATCCTTCTTCATGTTGATTTAGGCAATTCTAAACATGCCTAGGAGCTTGGACAGTGTCTTATCTATTTCATTCAAATTATAGTTCAAGACGAACTGCTCATGATTGTCTGGCAACGATTGTAGGATCAAGTCTGTAGGCAACTCTTGGCACAGAGGAAAGCCTAGTCTTTCAAGGTTCCCTATATACCAAATCTTCTTGAGTACGTGAGTCCCTACTAGGTCTCGAGCTCCCATCTTACACTGAACAACGCCTTAACGATGTCAAACCACTCTTAATGGGCTTGCCCTTGAAACATTTTCTTGAGATGCTCAGAGTTCATAGTTGCAAGCATGAGGCATCCGACATCTAAGGAGTCGTCCTAATACTCCTTATAAGCATCTTTGTCAGAACGTGACGCATTCCTGGTAGGCTCTTCAGGGGATTCCTCTTCCAAAACATAGAGCTTGCTCTCTTACCTGAGAACAATTCTCAAGTTTCTATACCAGTCTAAATAATTAGTCCTGCTCAGCTTTTCCTTCTCAAGGATGGCTCTGAGGGACAGGGTGGAGTGTGAACCACTTGCCATGTAAATTCTACAAGGATCAATGCAAAGTAAAATTAGTACTATCAAAAATACTTTTTTTCGATTGGGACTTTAATCAAAATACCTCCCACTATTTTAATCAAACTGATAACCCTCGATATCAATTCGAAGAGTTTATGCAAGTAACTCTCTTAGTGGACAAGATCCGTATTTCACCAACACTATGAGTCAGCTTTGGCTTTTCTCTCACAATGCAGCTATTTAGGTAGGCAACGCTTGCCGATTGCATCACAATGCAACTCCTGTATGATTGGTGAATAACTCTTTATTCGCATCTATCATATGGTGCACGCCAACCCCATGCCTCTTGGCACTCAACCTTTGATGTAACCTAGTTAAGTTTGACTTGATGTCGATAGTGGGATATCACAAATATCCACTCATACCCTTAACAAGATAGATTAACACACCTTTCTTTGGCAAGTCCACACTTCATCGATCAAGGCAGGAAGAGTGTCATCCATCGAAAGCCATTTGAATACTTAATATTTCTTAAGGGATTTTGATACTTGATTAACACTTAATTATGGTCAACAATTAACCAATGTGCACTTTTCACAAAATAAAATCTGACAGCATTCATAATCAAAATGCATCCCAGATGTGCACAAAAATCATCATCAACACTTAATTAACTGGGCTAAACCTGAACATTTAGAACACTTCTAAATCTTCAGATTTACATGCACTGGACATGAGCAACACTAAATCCACTTACACAGTAGACAAGATCGTCTCTCTATGTGAGATACAAAATCAAACATACTTGGTTTCACAAACCAATAAGAAGGATGGTTACTGTGAAGGAGTAATAAGGATATCTACTATGTTATCACAGCAAAATCACATGCGTTCTTGGCGGGATTCCAAGAATAGATTTAGGCATTTAGAACATTTCTAAATCTCAAGATCTACACGCCATGGATTTAGCACTTCTGATACAATGATCATTGTCAAAACCTGCCTCTGATACCACTGTTGGGTTTTACTAGACAACAAAACAGTTGTGCACGCAGTGGAAAAAGGAACAAGAAAACCCAAAAGAAGTTCGGATCGAGCAATGAACATGTAACAAGAAGAAAGTGTGTAAATAAAATAAATTACCTTTGCGGGATTGAGTCTATACTAAACCTAGACACTCCAGAAGATCTGTCAATCACTTAGCGGCAAGAGTCCTTAGAGCAGAATAGTGTTTGCACCTTTACAGATGATCCAAACGAACGGGTGAACCCGTAGACTCTTATCGAACAATATCTAGGTCAAGAGAGGGCACTTTGCGTCTTCACAGACTGCTATGTATGTTATAGAAGAGGCGGCAACGACACTTTTCAGAACCAGGATAAGTGGCGGTAATGGGATCGGTGAAGGCGAAACAGTTTTCGTTGGCCTCTTAGCTCTCAGGTTTCGCACAGTGCAGCTCGTGTACTTATACAGAGTCAAAAAGTTTTCTACATCTCAGTAAAACCCTAAAATACCTTCTATTTATACCCAAAGTAATTAATAGAACAACCCATCGCTATTCGCAGACTCAAGACTTGGAATACAGAATTTCGACCAGACAACCCTTGTCTCGACAAATCGTCGAGTATCCATGACAGATTCGACGAATCATCGAGTATACATAATAAACTCAACGAAATGTCGAGTATCCATAAGATACACGACAAACTCAGTGCCAGCCTTGCCGAATCAACCTTTGACTCGACAAAGGCGTCGAGTGAACTCGATGCTCTCAGCGTCAAACTCGTCGAATCAACATTTGACTCGACGAAGGCAATGAGTGAACTCAATGCACTCAACGACTAAGTGTCATAGTCATCGAATCAACATTTGACTCGACGAAGGAGTTGAGTGAACTCAACGTACTCAATGTCTAAGAACCAGATTCGTCGAATCAACACCTTGACTTGACGAATCGTTGAGTGAACTCAATGCACTCAATGCTTAAGTGCCATACTCGTTGAATCAACACTTTGACTGGACGAATCGTTGAGTAAACTCAACACACTCAACGCCATCATTCGGTGAGTCAACACTTGACTTGACGAAAGCGTTGAGTTGTCTCAATGCACTCAACGCCTTTAGAGCCTGGCTAAGCTAAGTTATTTCCACTCATCATATGAGTAAAACCATACTAATCCAATCTCCCAATTTCTCCAAACATTCTTATGTGCAACCCTGATAAGCATATATTGCGTTGGCAGTGAGGCTACATACTTGATGACTTCCAGATCACAATGGTAACACCAAAAATTTTGACTTGCTTTCAAGACAATCACAATTAGCACACATGAAATTTATAGTGGTTCCCCAGATTATTGGTACATCCATTGTCCCTCCCACCTTTCTAATAGATTGTTAGACAAGGCAACTTATCCAAACTCTGCTCAATGGGCTTACAACTCAGATCCTTCAGGATCTCTAAGACTCCTCCAAGTCCTACCTCAGGCACAAAGCCCTACCACTTAGAACAAGCAATGTTCCTACAGCTCAGTGATCCATAAACCACCTACCTCAGACTTATCTCTAGGATCTATAACTCAGGCTAGGAGGATAGCCCTTCAACTCATAGAGAATGACTCCCCTATCTCAGATCTAAACCAGATCCTACTTCACGCCAAATGCCCTACCACTCAGATTCACACCTGAATCCTACAACTCAGGCACACAGGCCATACCACTCAGTCGTTATAAGTTAGGCTTACACTCAGATCAAATATGATCTTAAAGATGGAAGGTTGGTTATTGATGATGTTAGATACCAGAGAAATGCTCTCTAAATCTTCTTCTCTGAACTTAGTAAACTCAACCCATCTTTCTTTACAGCTCCAAGAAAATATCTTCAAGAGAAGTTCTGCGTGGACTGTGAAGACACTACAGCTAGGGTTTGCTTCTTGCTGCAACTGCTAACTAAGAGAGATTCATCTCTGAACTTTATTGTTGAAGATGAGTAGATCAATAACTATTTCCCTTGAACTTTCAGATCAAAATGAACTCTCTTTTTTCAAACCATGTAACTCAATCAAGAGGAAGAAGATGAAGTTCTGCTGTTTTCCAAAAGTTAATTAATTTTCTCTGATCTGATTCCTTTTCTATCTCGCCATCCAACGACTCTTTGAGCATTGGGACCACTTGTAGTGGGTAGCTGCAACCTTGCTTTTGTATTAAATACAGTACAACAGGCATGCAGCGCCATTTGACGTGTGTTGTATACTTCCTACAACATTTGAATTTTTGCTGACATCAGTACCTATTGACTTAGTTAAATTCAGACAATTCCGCATAGGTGTTGGGTATTTCATCCACAATAACCCTGATTTTAAGAAGGGTCCCATAAGCTAAGATGAATTGAAATTTAATTTTATGTTGCACTTTTAGTTATGTACTTGCATGTCTACATTACTAAGTACACACCTATGTCAGGTTACAGTGGGTAAGTAAACACAGGACAATACAATGTAATCCTTCATTGTGTAGGCCAATGTGTTGACTCACGTGGAATCTCTCTATTAGGGTGTACTTCTACTCCAAGTATAGGAGAAGGATCATGGAAGGAAAGAGACTTGGATTCACAAGGACATGAATTTACCTAAGTAAAATTCATCGAGTATGGTAAGGAATATGCGTCGAATTCGTCGAGTATACTCATTTATACTCACCGAATTCGTCATTTATACTTACCAGCACTCGTCGAATTCGTCATATGTACTTAGGGTAAATTCTCAGCGTGTTAGAAAATTCGCCAAGTTAAATTTCGCCGAATATCAATTAGTCAAGCGTCGAGAGCATTGAGTCAATCAACCGATAATCGTCGAATTTGTCGTGTATTCTAGTCGATACTCATCGAATTTGTCGAGTATGACTTCAGCTTTGCCGTTGAGTGTCTAGTTGGCAGTGCAGAATTTCTCTATGTCTTATTCGTCGAATATCACTTGGTCATGCATCGAGTGAGCTAGACAATACACATCGAATTCGTCAAGTATACCAGCCGATACTCGTCGAATTTGTCGAGTATGATCTCTTCTTTGGCATTTAGTGGATAGTTGGCCTGAGCTGAATTTCACCAAGTCATTTTCGTTGTATATACAATAACCATTCGATGAGTATACTAGCGATACTCGACGAATTTGACTTAGGTCATTTTTCCGATAGTTTTCATTTTTTGGCTCAGGATGGTTCAGCCATGCACAATAATTTCAAGGTTTGTTTATGGAAGTTTCTTTATATCGGTTGGAAAGTGGATCTCTATAAATACCTAAGGAGAATTACTTTCCAATATTAATCGTGCCTTTGTTCTAAAATTAAAAATTGAGAAACTTTCCAAGATCGGAAAATCCGGTCGGCTAAGCTATAGTGCGAACTCGCGATTCTTCCGATCGGCCACCGACGTGCAGTGCGATTCAATCTTCTTTGACCAATATGACTGGATTGCTTTTCTCTGAAGATATCTAATACTCCAGGATCTAGTCGTTTGAAGATTCAAATCGAGATTCAAGATCTTCCAAGATTTCATATATTCTGAGTTCTCTAAGATACTCAAAGTTCGACCCAATCGAAGAACGACGGAGTGAAGACTTGTAATCTCTATTATTGTGTGTAATATTGTTGTAAAACATTCATTTAATTTTGTAGGAGATTTTTCTGAGTTGTAGATCCAGTTGTGGATCGAGTGGTAGATTCATTTATGGATCAAGTGGTAGATCTGTTTGTGGATCGAGTAGTAGATCCGGTTGTGGATCGGGTGATAGGAGCGTCGTCTCCGAGTTGTATGAGTTGCGGCTCCGAGTTGTAAGATTTGTAGAAATCTGAGAAAGGTTAAGTAGCCGAATCTAGCCCTTCGTGGTAGATAGGAGAGGCGCGAAAGTGGACGTACCCAACTCGAGGAACCACTATAAATCTCTGTGTTTGTGTGCTTATTTTTTAAGTAATTTGTATTCAACCAAAATACACAGACATTGCCTATTCACCCCCCCCCTCTAGGTGATTTAGGTAGACGCTAGATACTTTAAATTTATATCAGAGGGACATTTTGTTTGATATAAGGTTAACACCTTGAACAAGATCCATGATCTAGTGTCAAGAGATTTCGCTTAGTCACCATGGACAGAAGTAAAGACATGTATTCGATGAAGTTACCAGTGTGCATGAAAGAGAACTTTCCCATGTGGAAAGAAAAAGTATGGTTCTTCATGGAAGCTGCAAATCCAAGAATTTTTTAGATTGTGGAACAAGGACCTCATGTTCCAACACAAGCTTCAGCTCTGAATCCAGACATCTTGATTCCTAAGAAAATGATGGATCTTACTAAAGATGGAATTCTCTTGGTCTCACTAGATAAGAAGGCGAAGAACATCATTGCAAGCACAGTGGAAGATTCTATTCTCCAAAACCCATTCCATTGCAAATCTATCAAGGCAACATGGGACTGCCTCGTTGTTCTTATGGAAGGAACAGAAGAAGTTAGAGACGACCGCAGATTATTGATGAATCAGGAGTACGAAGCGTTCAAGCAATGATCACGTGATACCATTACTGACAGCTTCGAGAAATTCTTCAAGATTATCAATGGTTTGAGGAACTATGGTCGTACCTTCACTAATGGAGAGCTCAACGACAAATTTCTAAGATCCTTGACTAAGGACTGGGATACAAAAGTCGTAGCCATAACAGAGTTTCAGAAGTTGCCTGAGATTGACCCTCAGAACCTCTTTGGAAATTTCTCTCCTACGAACTACAGATGAACACTAGAAATAAGGAGGAGCAAAGCAACCAGACTTCTAGCAAAGAGATAGTCGGTAGCTCTAAAGGCTGAAGGTTCAAGAAAGTCCAAAGTTGTGTCACCAGTAAGGACTCGAGCCCCAAACACCCCAGAAGACTCCGAGCCAAGCACGTTAGGCTCTGTGCTATCAGATGGAGAGTTTTCTATCATCTCAAAGCAGTTCAAGAAACGGCTCAGTAAGAGGAGATAGATGAAGAATCAATCATCCTCCTTTGACTCTAGAAGATCACGTCGTGATGGTGATCGAGCTAAGAAAAGCTACAATAGGGAGGACAGTTATAAATATAAACCAAGTAAACAGTTTCCTTTGACATTGTTTGCTACTGCTGTAATAAGACAGGACACATGCTTGTTGAGTGCGCGTTCAAAAATGAGGAAGGATCCAAGAAGGATAATAAGATATCCTTCAAGGGAAAAAGTAAGGCAGATAAATGCTTTGTCGCCAAGAAGTCCAAGACTCTTAGTGACAGCGACTCAAGCGAGTCAAGTTCAGACAATGAGTAAGCATACTTCAGGCTTATGGCTCAATCAGACGGCGAAGTTGGCGAGTCTGAGTACCACGAGAAGGTAAACTCGCACACAATACTCTCTAAGTCAGATACCTCCTCAAATGGTCATGAAGGTTATTCTTCTGAGGAAGAGGATTCTGAATTAATGGTTCAACACGAGAACCTTTTGAAAGCATTTGACAAATTGCCGCAAGTTAGTCAAAACGCAGTTGTAAGAGATTGCCTCCCTCAAGGAAGTAGAAACAAGTCGAAAGGAGGAAATTACAAAATTACTTCCTCGTAGAAAAGCTCTGCTGAAACATTAAGTCTGAAGGAGAAATACCTTGATGAGCTAGAATAAAAGCTCTTGGTGGAGAGAAAACTTGTGAAAAGTTACTCCAAGCCGAAGACCATTCTTCCCCTCATGGATGATTTTTCAACTTCAAAGAAGGGTCGTGGTCTTGGCCACAAAGCTGGTAAAGGTAAGGCTGCCAAGAAAGCCAGTGCCAAAGAAAAGGGGAAGGCACCACTAGGTCAACCCTCGTTTAAGAAGGTAATCTTCCCGAAGAACAAGTTATGACCTTGAGTCGTCCTACGGTCATCTTGTTAGGCCTACTTATGTAGAGCCCAAGAAGCGATACCAGGGGTGGACCCATCCTCGAGACTATGGTGCCAGTGTTTTCAAATCACCTTACGAAGATATTCAACTTCAGAATTATGGTCTATATGTTCATTTACATAACTATAAGAAGGAACCAAAAGCCAAGACTTTTGTACCTAAGGCAAAGAAGATGGAGAATCCCTATGTATGTTACAATCAGGAGACTTCCACGTCCATGTATGTTTCCCCTGCTATACCTTAGTTTGAAAAGGTAAAGAAAGAGTATAAGAGAAGGTACAATAGGTTTGACTGTTGGTGCTGCGGAAAATATGGTCATTTTGGCGCAGATTGTTGGTTTAACCCCATAAATTTTGAAGCTCCACGAGTTAGCAGTGCGAGATCGACCACTCGCAAAGTTAATGTTCCTAGTGGTGTTAAGCTGACCAGGAACCAAGGACCAAAATCCATTTGGGTTCATAACAAAAAGTGATTTGTCATTGCAGGTGTCACAACCCGCATTTTCTCCGAATTAAGAATTATCAGAGTAAGAGAAAACACGCGTCATGATGCCACGTCAAGCAGGGGATAACTGCTGACGCTCAGGCAAAACCAACTACCCACTTAATGAAAGAAAATCATGTGATTAATGATTAGAAAATCAGTTATATTTTAGAGACCGTATCCCTCGGCTCAGTGGATCACCTAGTCCACAAAAGAAAAACTATATTTATACGCTGCGGAAAAATACTTTATTTAGGGTTGACATCCTAAAGAGCACATAAGGGTCCCAAGAGAACCACTCATGCTATGCAAGACCCTACATTTAATTTATATAATATATAAGAAAACGGTCTTTATACGTGATTTGGAAAAATAGTGATTACGCTTTATAAAAACGTGCTGATCATGAGCTTTATTTATAATAATAATTATAGTTTAAAAGTAACTAGCAACCTAGCATAAAACCTTCTCAAAGCAAGTAGACTATCTCCAGAAAACGGTAGCAGCATAAGTAAATATATCCAGTACAAAGGTAAAAACTACCAGTGAGCGCCAACAACCTGACACGAACCCATTGGCATATATGTATGTCTGTAAGAAAGTACTGAAAAACTACCTCACCAACACGGCAAACGGAACTCCAAGGTCCAAGAGACCACCAACACCACCACTGCAAACTAGCCACCCAACTGGCTACGGCTCATAACCTGGGGTATTCCAAAAGAAAACAGAATACCTCAGCAAGCTAAATAAAGTAAAACTGCATGAAAGAGTCAACCAAAGGGACAAAGTAACTGAAAAACATGCAGTAGAAAGAGCCACAACTGTCCAAAATAGGACAACAAGAAAAGCACTACGTGCGAGAGAAACAGCAACAACCCAGACCAGGAACAACATCCTGCAGGGCCTACTAGGCTACCAAGAGCCAAAAGTGCTGCAAACCACCAAGGAAGAAACTTCTAACACCCTAAACTGTGGGAAGTGATAGTAGCAAAAACAACAACGAGGAACCAGATCGAAGGCAAACGCAGTACCCCAATCCACCATGTCCAAGTCAAAAGCTCGAGGGTCAACACGTGAAAACACAAGGGATCTTCCACCCGACATGCCCAGCCCGTACCTGGAGCAAGAAAAAACATGGGTGGACTTGGCTATATCACACAACTCCACCCCCATAAAGAGCTACAACCACCACTACTAACCACGACCCACGATTCGGCCTTTAGGAAAATAAAGAAAAACGGCCGACAAGGAAAACCCAGAAATACAACTGGAAATCCACTCGGAAACGAAAGACAAGGTAAAGGAAGAGTGTTGAAATAAACCAACACGACTAGGCGTTGAGTGAAACCCACTCAGTGCCTACCTAAACTTTGGCGTTGAGCGAGCTAGCCTCACTCGCCGCCAAAATAATGCCACTACCCACAAACCCACTACAGAAAACGGAGCTCGACGATAGTCGAACGACCAAGACAGAAGATCCAGAACTCTAGTAGTTGCCTGTCACTTGAGTATCTAAATTCCCGCTCTCGAAACCAGCTAAATTCGCCTAGCAAAAGAAAATATACAGAGCGCACGATCAGTGACGCACGATCAGTGGTCGTGTGCACTCATCGGCTGATGATCGTGCGAAGCGAACCTAGAAAACTTGAGAAAACTTAGCGTCAGCGCATGATCAGTGACGCACGATCAGTGGTCGTGCGCACTGCTTGCCAGCGCTCGTGCGATCTCCGAGACAGAACTTTGGAAACTGAAAGTTATATGCGCACGAACAGAGGCACACGACCAGTGGTCGTGCGCCCTAACGGTTAACGACCATGCGCGGCTAACCTGCACCGTTTGGAATTTCCCGAACGACACCGAAACGCGCACACGACTCACGCAACTGCAGTAGCAGCAGGAAACTACCAACGTCGCGCACCACTACTATACCAACTATGCCTAATCATTCGAGTAATACCTTAACGAAAATCGGCAACCACACCCCCTCCTAACTCTCCCTCTCGGCTACACCCGAACCAGAGCAACAATCAGAGTAAAGGAAAACAACGGCTCCACGCCGACAATTTGGATTCCAATCATCACAAAATAGGGGGGGTTTCAGTAGGAAGAACTAAGCCCTATAGTTAGCAAGAAATGAGAACAACAAGGCCTCTAACCTGGGCTAACCGGGATTTCAATTTCAGCAAGTAAAATAAAAAAAAAACTTGGTAAGGGCAAGAATACCACTTGCCTCAATTCACAGCGAAGCTTTGGACTGCTTTCCTCCTCTTCGCACGGATCAAAACGGCCGCAACACCTAAAACAAACTCTCGGCCTTTAATGGCGAAAAACTCCAAAACCGAAAATTCCAAACCTCCCAAAACTCCACGAAAATCGAATTTCTTATCGTAGGAATGAAGGTCTCGACGTGAGCAATCCAAATCCACTCTCGGAATCGAATTCCGTCCACAAACGCTCCGGGAATCGGCGTCTGAAGGGAAGGGTAGGCGGTTTCTCTGTTTCTCTCGTACAGGACCGGCGGTTTCCTATTTGGAGAAGATGAGCGGCTCTTTTCATTATATATATATATATATATATATATTAATATATAATAATATAATTAATTACAAAAAGCACCAAAACAACGTTAAAACCGATTCACCTCGGAATTCGACGAAATTCGCACCGTAGCTAAATACCCATGCTACGAACACAACGGCGAAGTCGAAATTAACTTTCGACGAACAGAACTCGAGTTACACCCAAACAAAGCCAAACACAAACATCCCCCAGAGAGGCCACACCGGGTCACCAAAACGACTCGGTTTGCTAGGGAGATCTTGCCAACAGGCTACCAAATAGGGCACTCAGTTCTAAGGAGCTAAACCATACTCCACACATGGCTCAAGCCACGGAAACGCGTCATCGTAACTCCAAACGAGAATAAAAATAATTGCTGAAAAAAAACGGGGCGTTACAGTCACTCCCCCTAAAAGAAAGTTTCGTCCCGAAACTTTACGCACAACCCTCCTACTAACGAAGGAAAAGTAACAAACAGAAGTTACAAAGGGAATCATACCGATCAAATCAGTGAAACAGGTGAGGGTACGCCCTCCTCATGGCCGACTCTAGCTCCCAAGTCGTGCTCTCCAAATCCTGATTTTTCCATTAAACTTTCACCATCGGTATGGACTTCTTTCGCAGCACACGCTCCTGAGTATCCAAAATACGAACTGGCACCTCAACAAAAGAGAGGTTGGGCTCCAACTGGGGCATAACATCCAAGAGTTGCCCACTGCTGCGCACACACTTCCGCAATTGGCTAACAAGAAAAACATTATGAACACCAGGGAAGTTCGCTGGCAAATCCAATCTATATGCAGACACACCAATCCGCTCCAAAATCTCGAACGGGCCCACATACCTTGGGTCCAATTTCCGATTTTTACCAAATCTCTTCACACCAACCATTGGAGAAACCTTGAGGTATACATGATCCCCTACTAAAAACTCTAAAGCAGACCTACGCCGATTGGCGTTCTTTTCATACCTCTCCTGAGCTAAACGAAGCTTTTCACGAATAAGCTTCACGGCGACTTCCATCTCTTCCAGAGCATCTGGACCCAACAAAGGCTTCTCACCAGCCTCAGCCCAAAACAACGGAGTCCTACAGCGCCTCCCATACAAAGCTTCGAACGGAGCCATCTACAAGCTTTCCTGATAACTGTTATTATAAGCAAATTCCATGAGTCGCAGACGCTCATCCCACGCTCCACCGTGGTCTAAAATATAGCACCGGATCATATCCTCAACAATCTGATTGACCCGCTCTGTCTGCCATTGGTTTGAGGGTGGTACGCAGTAGAATACCTCAGATCCGTACCCAAACCCTCCTGCAGACTCTGCCAAAAACGAGAAGTAAACCGGGAGTCTCGATCAGAAATGATGCTAACCGGCACACCGTGGAGTCGGATGACTTCATTCAAGTACAACTCTGCTATCTTCTTCATCGGGTAATCAATCTTATAAGGCACGAAGTGAGCACACTTCGTCAATCTATCCACTATAACCCAAACGGAATCAAATCCCCTCGGGGATTTTGGCAAACCCGTAATGAAGTCCATAGATATACTCTCCCACTTCCAAGTCGGGATCTCTAGCGGAGTCAACTTACCACCAGGCCTTCCATGATCGGCCTTCACACGCTTGCAAGTGTGACACTCAGCAACAAATCGGGCTATATCTCCTTTCATACCATACCACCAGGCAATTTGCCTTAAGTCACGGTACATCTTCGTAGATCCTGGATGGTAGGCAACGTTGGAACCATGAGCCTCACTGCAGATCATACTCCTAATGTCCCCAACAGCGGGAACGCAAAACCTGCCGCGGTACTTCAAAGTACCCGCATCATCAATAGCAAAATCTGGCAACTCTCCTTTCTCTCTCCTCGTAAAAAGGTGCAACAGATCCGGATCGTCCTTCTGATGCAGTCTAGTCAAAGAAATCCAGGACGGCTCTGCCACTGACAAACTACTCTGCAAACCACAGCATCCCACTGAAATATCCATAAGGAGGAACTCCTCAACTAACCGATCGGCGGAGAGGTTAAAGATCTTTCCCGTCTTTCGGCTCAGGGCGTCGGCCACCACATTGGCCTTGCCCGGATGATACTGGATTTCTACGTCATAATCCGCCACATACTCAAGCCACCGCCGCTGACGCAGATTCAACTCCTTCTGCGTGAACACGTACTTCAGGCTCTTATGGTCAGTAAAAATCTTGCACTGAGCCCCATAAAGTAAGTGCCTCCACAACTTCAACGCATAGATAACCGCTGCAAACTCAAGGTCATGCGTAGGATAATTCTTCTCATGAGTCTTCAGCTGCCTTGACCCATAAGCAATTACTTTTCCATCCTGCATTAATACGCACCCCAGACCTATATGCGAAGCATCCACATAAACATCATAATCTACGCCCTCAGTAGGAAGGGTCAGAACGGGAGCAGTACACAATCTCCTCTTTAACTCCTGAAAAGCTTCTTCGCACTTCTCGCTCCAAACAAAAGCCACATTCTTCTGAGTCAGCTTGGTCAAAGGTGCGGCTAGAGAAGAGAAACCCTCCACGAATCTCCTGTAATAGCCAGCCAACCCTAAGAAACTTCTGATCTCCTTAGGAGTATTCGGCCTACTCCAATCCATCACTGCTGCAATCTTTTCTGGGTCAACCGAGATCCCATCCTTGTTCACCACGTGGCCTAGAAAAGAAACCTGAGGCAACCAAAATTTGCACTTGCTCAACTTGGCGAATAACTTGTGGTTCCTCAATTCTGATAGTACCAAGCACAGATGCTGCTCATGCTCCTCAGCACTGCGAGAATAAACCAACACGTCATCAATGAAGACCACCACGAACTTGTCTAGGAAATCCTTGAATACCCGATTCATCATGTCCATGAAAGCTGATGGTGCGTTGGTCAAACCGAACGACATCACCAAAAACTCAAAGTGTCCATGCCTCGATCTAAACGCAGTCCGTGGAATATCCGCCTCACGGATCCTGAGCTGATGATAGCCCGAACGAAGATCGATCTTGGACAACACCGTGCTACCACGCAACTGGTCAAATAAATCATCGATCCTCGGCAGAGGGTACCTGTTCTTGATAGTGACCTTGTTCAACTCTCTATAGTCGATGCAAAGCCGCATCGACCCATCTTTCTTCTTTATGAACAAAACAGGAGCACCCCAAGGCGACGAACTCTGCCTGATAAAACCTTTAGCCAACAACTCATCTAACTGAATTCGCAACTCCTCTAACTCACGAGGGGCCATCCGGTACGGCGCCTTAGCAATAGGACGCGTACCCGGCTCCAAATCAATAACAAACTCCACATCCCGCTCAGGAGGGATACCAGGAAGATCATCAGGAAAAACATCGGCGAAACCACGAACAATAGGAATCTCCTCCAAGCGTGGCACGCTAACAACGGTTCCAACCGCCGAGACTAAACAAACACAACAATCAGAAAGAAACAATCTCTGAACACATACCGCAGAGAGAACAGGAGAATCCTGACACGGATCAGCATACACGCTGCCGAGCTGACCGTCGTCCCTGATGAAGTCCAAGCGCTTTCCTTTGCACTGAATGACCGCATCATACCGAGAGAGCCAGTCCATGCCCAAAATGACATCGAAGTCCTCTAGATCAATCATCTTCAGGTCCACCTTCGCAAGAAAATCCCCCAACAAAACCGGGCAATCAAAATACCCAAATCTGACAACACAGATTCACCAGAGGGAAACTTGACACGGAAGGAATCCCGAACACGATCTAGAGACAACCGATGACGCTCCACAAAGGCTCTAGCCACGAACGAGTGGGTAGCGCCGGAGTCAAACAGAACACGCGCCCAGCGGTTCTTCACCTTAAATTTCCCTATAGGAGCGCACAAAGCTAAGGAACTAGCACAACAGTACCGCAAATAATCTAGCAACTAAACCACCAGGCTAGAAAGAAAAACAACAAACAACTAACCTGAGATCACCTGGGTCGAAGTCTGAGCCTCCTCGGAAGAAATCACGTTCAGCTTCCCTTTTCCCTTGTCCACACGCTGAGGTGGAGGTAATGCCTGCAATGGAACTGCAGGAAGAGCTGACTGGACCTGAGGACACCTCGACTTAATGTGACCCTTCTGCCCACACTGATAGCAAACTCTATCCCTGGACCAACACTGGGCCGCATCATGCCCGGATCGCTTGCAAACTGAACAGGAGACATCTCTCCTAGGAGAACCCTGAATAGCATGAACCTGCTCCTTCTTTAAAGCTGCCACCTTCTTGAAACACCTCTCGACAGGATGGCCTGACCGGCCACAAAAACTGCACTCCACCTTGCCCCTTTTCCCGGAGCCGCGCCGGGTACCTGGGGTTTCTTCTCCTCCACCGACTTCCTCTTGTCCAACCTCATTTGCTGGCCTCTGCTCTTCGCGGTCTCAATAGCCTCCACCTTCAGAGCAGCCTCTACTACACCTGCATAAGTCTCTGACCCATAAGCACTGGTCAACTGCTGCACCTCGCTCCTCAAACCACCGAGAAATCGCTTAACTCGATCAGCCTCAACGCTGACCAATCCCGGGGCAAAACGGCTCAACTTGCTGAACTCTATCTCATACTCACCCACCGTGAGTTTCCTTTGCTTCAGATGGAGGAAGTCATTCATGAGGCGGTCACGCTCGACCGAGGGTAAGAACTTCCTCAACAGCATCTCCTTGAACATCTCCCACGAGCATCCGGCTACCAAGCTCTCCTTCTCTCTCAGCCACCAACTCTTAGCCAACCCTTTGAGCTGATAGGTGGCTAACATCACCCTCTGGTCATCTGAAATCCCTGAGTACGAGAACATCTCCTCCATGGAGATCAGCCAGTCATCTATCACCATGAAATCTGCCTTCCCATCATAAGTGGGAGGGCTCAGCCTCTGAAACTGCGAGATGAAGGCCATCTCTGCAGGCACCACCACTGGAGGTCTCAAGGGTGCAGGAGGAGGAGGAACAGCTAACCCCCCAGCAGGAACTTGCGCACCCTGAGCCTGACCTGCCACAACAGCCACCAAAGACTGAATCTGGGCTTGCACCTCCTCCAACTGCCTGCCCATAGCTTCGCTACTCAGACGCAGACTCTCGATCACCGCATCATTCTGAGCTCCAGAAGATTCACCCTCAGACAGGGGAGTCGATCGAGTCGCAGGACGCCTAGCCATCCTAAAAATCATTACAACGCAAATCAGATCCAAATCCAACGACTAGAACCGATTACCAGTACAGACAATACATATATAGATATAGACTTAAAGCTGCTAATCTTACTCTGAGAGTTTATCTTCTTCACAAAAATTAGATGATATGCCCTAACCTAGGATGGTTAACCACCACCTTACTAACTCTCGTGCCTAGATCGGATGCATGAATTTATGTTAATTTGAAAACTCATGTGTGTACATATGTCATCCTGCAAATCTTCAGCTCGGCGCGTTGTGCTTATGCAATGATATGATATGCATGATTGTGCTATGCATTCTAAAAAAAAGGCCCTAATGCATGTTATGAGCGGCGTACGCATGAAAATGTTATGCATCCCATACTACATAACATTTCCATGCAACGAAAAAGAAACGTGCTAGTTGCAGTCATGTGGTGAGGTTATGCATCCCATACTACATAACCCTCACATGTAGCCCCTATGGTGGATCCATATACGAACATATATTATGCATACCATACTACATAATATGCCCCGTATACTTCATGTTATGCTATGAGTGTAGTGTTTGTGCTTTTGCCAAGACGTACTGATGACATATCGGTGTGTGAATGACATGATGCTGAACCACTAAAAGCATCCAAGAAGGTTGCTCAACTAACTTGTCAAGCAAACCTGACAAGCAAACCTGTCAAGCAAACCTCCCCCTATGATACCAACTGTCACAACCAGCATTTTCTCCGAATTAAGAATTATCAGAGTAAGAGAAAACACGCGTCATGATGCCACGTCAAGCAGGGGATAACTGCTGACGCTCAGGCAAAACCAACTACCCACTTAATGAAAGAAAATCATGTGATTAATGATTAGAAAATCAGTTATATTTTAGAGACCGTATCCCTCGGCTCAGTGGATCACCTAGTCCACAAAAGAAAAACTATATTTATACGCTGCGGAAAAATACTTTATTTAGGGTTAACATCCTAAAGAGCACATAAGGGTCCCAAGAGAACCACTCATGCTATGCAAGACCCTACATTTAATTTATATAATATATAAGAAAACGGTCTTTATACTGATTTGTAAAAATAGTGATTACGCTTTATAAAAACGTGCTGATCATGAGCTTTATTTATAATAATTATAGTTTAAAAGTAACTAGCAACCTAGCATAAAACCTTCTCAAAGCAAGTAGACTATCTCCAGAAAACGGTAGCAGCATAAGTAAATATATCCAGTACAAAGGTAAAAACTACCAGTGAGCGCCAACAACCTGACACGAACCCACTGGCATATATGTATGTCTGTAAGAAAGTACTGAAAAACTACCTCACCAACACGGCAAACGGAACTCCAAGGTCCAAGAGACCACCAACACCACCACTGCAAACTAGCCACCCAACTGGCTACGGCTCAGAACCTGGGGCATTCCAAAAGAAAACAGAATACCTCAGCAAGCTAAACAAAGTAAAACTGCATGAAAGAGTAAACCAAAGGGACAAAGTAACTGAAAAACATGCAGTAGAAAGAGCCACAACTGTCCAAAACAGGACAACAAGAAAAGCACTACGTGCGAGAGAAACAGCAACAACCCAGACCAGGAACAACATCCTGCAGGGCCTACTAGGCTACCAAGAGCCAAAAGTGCTGCAAACTACCAAGGAAGAAACTTCTAACACCCTAAACTATGGGAAGTGATAGTAGCAAAAACAACAACGAGGAACCGGATCGAAGCAAAAGCAGTCCCCCAATCCACCATGTCCAAGTCAAAAGCTCGAGGGTCAACACGTGAAAACACAAGGGATCTTCCACCCGACATGCCCAGCCCGTACCTGGAGCAAGAAAAAACATGGGTGGCCTTGGCTATATCACACAACTCCACCTCCATAAAGAGCTACAACCACCACTACTAACCACGACCCACGATTCGGCCTTTAGGAAAATAAAGAAAAACGGCCGACAAGGAAAACCCAAAAATACAACTGGAAATCCACTCGGAAACGAAAGACAAGGTAAAGGAAGAGTGTTGAAATAAACCAACACGACTGGCTAGGCGTTGAGTGAAACCCACTCAGTGCCTACCTAAACTTTGGCGTTGAGCGAGCTAGCCTCACTCGCCGCCAAAATAATGCCACTACCCACAAACCCACTACAGAAAACGGAGCTCGACGATAGTCGAACGACCAAGGCAGAAGATCCAGAACTCGAGTAGTTGCCTGTCACTTGAGTATTTAAATTCCCGCACTCGAAACCAGCTAAATTCGCCTAGCAAAAGAAAATATACAGAGCGCACGATTAGTGACGCACGATCAGTGGTCGTGCGCACTCATCGGCTGATGATCGTGCGAAGCGAACCTGGAAAACCTGAGAAAACTTAGCGTCAGCGCACGATCAGTGATGCACGATCAGTGGTCGTGCGCACTGCTTGCCAGCGCTCGTGCGATCTCCGAGACAGAACTTTGGAAACTGAAAGTTATATGCGCACGAACAGAGGCACACAACCAGTGGTCGTGCGCCCTAACGGTTAACGACCGTGCGCGGCTAACCTGCACTGTTTGGAATTTCCCGAACGACACCGAAACGCACACACGACTCACGCAACTGCAGTAGCAGCAGGAAACTACCAACGTCGCGCACCACTACTATACCAACTATTCCTAATCATTCGAGTAATACCTTAACGAAAATCGGCAACCACACCCCCTCCTAACTCTCCCTCTCGGCTACACCCGAACCAGAGTAACAATTAGAGTAAAGGAAAACAACGGCTCCACGCCGACAATTTGGATTCCAATCATCACAAAATAGGGGGGGTTTCAGTAGGAAGAACTAAGCCCTATAGTTAGCAAGAAATGAGAACAACAAGGCCTCTAACCTGGGCTAACCGGGATTTCAATTTCAGCAAGTAAAAATAAAAAAAAACTTGGCAAGGGCAAGAATACCACTTGCCTCAATTCACAGCGAAGCTTTGGACTGCTTTCCTCCTCTTCGCACGGATCAAAACGGCCGCAACACCTAAAACAAACTCTCGGCCATTAATGGCGGAAAACTCCAAAACCGAAAATTCCAAACCTCCCAAAACTCTACGAAAATCGAATTTCTTACCGTAGGAATGAAGGTCTTGACGAGAGCAATCCAAATCCACTCTCGGAATCGAATTCCGTCCACAAACGCTCCGGGAATCGGCGTCTGAAGAGAAGGGTAGGGCGGTTTCTCCGTTTCTCTCGTACAGGACCGGCGATTTCCTATTTGGAGAAGATGAGCGGCTCTTTTCATTCGATATATATATATATAATATATTAATATATAATAATATAATTAATTACAAAAAGCACCAAAACAACGTTTAAAACCGATTCACCTCGGAATTCGACGAAATTCGCACGTAGCTAAATACCCATGCTACGAACACAACGGCGAAGTCGAAATTAACTTTCGACGAACAGAACTCGAGTTACACCCAAACAAAGCCAAACACAAACATCCCCCCGAGAGGCCACACCGGGTCACCAAAACGACTCGGTTTGCTAGGGAGATCTTGCCAACAGGCTACCAAACAGGGCACTCAGTTCTAAGGAGCTAAACCATACTCCACACATGGCTCAAGCCACAGAAACGCGTCATCGTAACGCCAAATGAGAATAAAAATAATCGCTGAAAAAAAACGGGGCGTTACAGCAGGTATGTCCAAAGGCCAACAAAAATCTGATCTGGTATTTGGACAGTAGATGCACTTGACATATGACCAGGACAAGAAACCTTTTGCTTAATTTTACCCCAGTCAAAGACGGACCAAAAGTCATCTTTGGAGGGTCAGACAGAGGAACTACTAAAGGCTACGGTATGATTTCCAACGGCGTAGTCTCTTTCACAGACGTGGCTTATGTTGAAGGATTACACCATAATCTTATAAGCATAAGTTAGTTATGTGATAAAGGCTACAAAGTTGATTTCTTCAAGGACAAGTGTTTGATAAAATCGTCGGTAAATTTGGAGACGGTCTTAACAGGCATTCGGAGCCGAAATATTTTCTGTTTAAATTTTCTATGTTTAGATAATTCTACATCAATATGTTTTCTTGCAAAAGATAGTGCGTCTCTTTGTGACCAATGGTACTAGAGATTAGCACATATAATTTTCAAAACCTTAAATATGTTATTTTCTCACAACTTAGTGCGTGATGCCCCCAGCATAAAGTGCCTTAAAGAGAGTCTGTGTTATGCATGCCAAATGGGTAAGCAAACAAGGGATACCTTCAAGGGTAATACTCAAATAGATTCATCGAGAAGTTTATACTTACTTTATATGGACTTATTTGGTTTTATGTCAATTCACAGTTTAGGAGGTAATGTCTATACGTTAGTAATTTTTGATGATTACTCTCTTTTTATGTTGGTGTTCTTTCTGAAACACAAGTCCGACACCTTTGATTCTTTCACTAGTTTTGTTCGGCAAATTCAGAATGAATTGAACTGCTCAGTGGTCAAAATCAAAAGTGACTACGGAATAGAATTTGAGTCTGGTACCATGACATAATTTTGTGAATGCCAAGGTATCTTTCATGAGTTTTCCTCCTCGTATACTCCACGACAAAATATAGTTGCTGAGAGAAGGAATAGAACCCTCATTGAAGCATGTACAACTATGTTTAATGTCGCATCACTTTCGAAATACTTCTAGGCTGAAGCAGTAACCACAGCTTGCCACGTGCAAAAAATAGAGCTTTAATAAACAAGAACCACTGTATGACTCAATTATCTATTGAAGGGTAGAAAACTTACTATGTTGTACTTTAGAATCTTTGGATGCAAATGCTTCTTACTTAATAATGGGAAGTATTACCGCACAAAGTTTAGTGAAAAATGTTTTGAAGGTATTTTTGTAGACCATAGTAGCCATAGTAAGGCATATAGGATTTTTAATAAGAAAACTCTGGTGGTAGAAGAGTCAATTAATGATGTATTTGATGAGGCAAGCCTACTCTAAATCAGCTCGTCTAGTGTTATTGGTGCAGATGCTGGTACTAGATTCAAAGAACTAAGCTTGGATGAAGTTGTCAAGGAAGAAGCTCCAAGCTCAGTCAAGATCATCGATCCAGGTCTGGTGGATGAAGAACTTCTAGAGGAATAATTACTTCAACCAACAAAGGATGCACTAGATGCTACAGAACCTGCTGGAGGGAGAGAAAAAATCTAGGGTTCAGACACCTAAGAGATCACCCAGCTTATCAAATAATTAGTGAGTCCGACGACTGTGTCAGAACCAGAAGAGGTACAGCTAATGAGATTTTGCATCTTAGTTTTCTGTCTCAAGTTTAGCCAAAGAAGTTTGAAAAAGAAAACAAGGATGCTTCTTGGATATTGGCAATGCAAGAGGAGCTCAGTAAGTTTAAACAATGCAAAGTCTGGGTGTTGGTTCCCAGACCCAAGGGACAGAATGTGATTGACACCAAAGGGATCTTAAGAAACAAGCTGGACTAACAAGGAGTAATTATCAAGAATAAAGCCAGGCTTGTAGCTTAAGGATGCAGGCAAGAAGAAGGGATCGACTTCGACCAAACCTTTGCTCTAGTGGCCAGGCTCGAGGTGATCAGGTTATTTCTTGCATATTCTACTCTCAAAGGCTTCACCGTCTACCAAATGGACGTGAAGTCAGCATTCCTCAATGGGAATCTGAAAGAGGAAGTATACGTAGCGCAACCTCCAGGTTTTGTAAACTCAACTCACCCTGAACATGTTTATTTTCTTAAGAAAGCTCTATATGGCTTGAAACAATCTACACGAGCTTTGTATGAGACGTTGTCTAGCATCCTTCTTAAGAACAAGTTCACAAGAGGAAAGATAGACAAGACATTATTTCTTAGGGAAGTAAAAGGTATAATTCTGCTAGTGCAATTTTTTTTCGACGATATTATATTTGACTCTACGAAAGAATACCTTTGCAAGAAGTTTTCCAAACTTATGCAAGGGAAGTTTGAAATGAGCAGTATGAGAGAGCTGAAGTATTTCTTAGGAATTCAGGTGAAGCAATCTGAAGATGGAATTTTCATCAGTTAGACGAAGTTCACCAAAGAGTTGCTAAAGAAATTCGGAATGGAGAACGCAACCTCTATGAGGACTCCAATGGGTTCAACTGTGTCTCTGGATAAGGATGAGAAAGGGAAAACTTTTGATGAAACCAAGTAAAGAAGCATAATTGGATCCTTGCTCTACCTGACTGTAAGTAGACTAGACATAATGTTCTCAACATGCGTCTGCGCTAGATTTAAGGTGAATTATAAGGAATCTCATTACGCCGCTGCAAAGCAAATTTTAAGATACCTTAAAGGTACACCTAATCTTGGCTTATGGAATCCGAGAAATAATGAGGTCGAGCTAATTTGTTTTTCAGATATCGATTTTGTAGGAAGCAGGGATGATAGGAAAAGCACTACCGGGACGTGCTGATTCCTTGGAAGACGACTTATTTCTTGGAGCAGTAAGAAGCAGAATTGTGTGGGAACTTCTACTGCCGAGTCAGAGTATATCTCTACGGGTAATTATTGCACACAGTTTCTATGGATCTAGAATCAACTTGAAGACTATAACCTAAAGTTTAAAGAGATTTTGACATATTGCGACTCATCCAGCACAATAGCAATCCCGAATAATCCAGTCTCTTATAGCCAGACAAAGCACATCGAAGTGCAATATCACTTCATCTGGGAGCATGTGGATAACAAGGACATAGCCCTCGGCCATATCCCGACGGTAAGCAGGTCACAGACATATCCACAAAGCCGCTGGACAAGGCCAAGTTCTTCATTTTTTTAAACGGAACTAGGTATGTTGAATAAGGACTCGTGAAGTGGGCAAAGTAGACAGGAGGGTTCTCGAGAAATTCATCAAGGAAGAATATTATCCTAAGGCAAAGTCGTTGGATTTCGGTCAGCTAACTGACCGATTTGTCGGATATTCTCGGGATACTCGCCGAATCTGACTTGGCTTCCAGCGAAACTCGCCGAACTGAAATTAGGTCAAAATTTTCTATTATGATTGGATCCGAAGAATCGCCGAATTTCAGGTACGCGTGAATTCCTATGTCAAATTTAAATTTACATATATATATAATCAAAAAGGGGGCAACCACACTTCTTCACTCGTCAAAAATCAAGCTGGATTCGCCGAACTATTCCTCCCGACCCTTCGACTCCACCGACTTGCTCGTCGTATCCCTCCCAATGATTTGCTTTCGCTGGTCAATGCCTAGATCAGTTACTGCAGCCAGATATTTCCAAGGTCCTGCAAGCCTATTCCATGTTTTTTAGCACCGACTTCATCTAGCAATCCCGATGAAGTGCTCTCACCGATTCTGATAGTAACAACGATCCAGTCCAACCGACAGTATAGTCCTACAAGTTCTACTTCATTCTCTGAATCTCCATGGCTCCTCGAAGCACCAGCGGTCTGATGGGGGGTAGAAAGTTGGTTCGAACAGGTTTTGCCTCATCCTCAGATGAGTTCAGGAATGTAATCCTCATGTTGGCTGGCCTATCCTTTGTCCTAGAACATCCTTGCAAGGTTCTGGATAAGGAAATCCTCGAATTCTTTTGAAATGCCAAGCTGTGACGTGTGTACACCGTCATCAAAAGCAAAGTTCTACAGACCAAAGTCAGAGTGAGCTTCTTTCCTCACAAGGTACCTGTGGCTTCCTACCTATGAAGAAGCCGACTACCTGAACGAGGATTATTTTTCGAGGGCTCTCTTATTCTGTGGACTGTCCCTAGGCACTAAAGTTGAAAAGCAGAGAGGAATGAATGAAGAAGGAAAGCTTCTATCAGATATCGTGGTAAAAGTGCTCTTGTGCAAGACCGGGTCCCACGACTATCTATCTACTGAGATGTTAAAGACCTCGTAGTTGTTATCTGCAGAAAGAGAGTAGATCGGGGTACTCTGTTGTTTGAAAAGATCAAAGATAGCCTTGGCACATCAAATTTTGGAAGGATACTCAGCATTTACCTAAATCAGATAGACTGGGATAAGTTTGACATGTCCAAGGGAGTGCATATTCATCACCTGAAGAAAATAGAGTCATCGATATTTTCTAGGTAGGATAGAAGGATCTTGAGGCCAGGGGAGACCAAGAGTTATCGATGGAGGAGTAAGAGCATGCTCCTGAGGTCAGGAAGCCTTATCCACACCCCAGTGAAATTCTTAAGAGCTTGAGTGGAGGAAATGAGGGGGAGACACCCGAAACATAAGTGGCCACTTGCATAGTGCCCTTGAGTGTGCTTTCTGAGTCAGTGTCAGAAGTTCCAGATGCAGGTGTTCCAGTTCCAATGTCAGTGCAGGTCCCAACTAATCCAGCTACAAAGGAAGAGTCAATGGATCTGCTCTCTGATGTTGTTGTCATAGGCCTTGCAGCTATCTCAGAGCATGTGCCTAGTGATGTTGTGGATGAAGTTGCTGAGGAAGAGTATTCATCTCCTTCTGAGCTTGAGGAGTCTGATGATATGGATGATGATGATCCTTCTAATGACTTGACGGTTGATGGCTATGAGATTTTGGATGTTGCTGATGAGAGTGTGGTTCCTGTTGATAAGACAAAAGCTGTTGCTGATACTAATGTTGTCCCTGAGCAAATGTTAATGGAGAACTTGATTGTCCCTCTACCGGAGGTAATTCCTACTTCAGCTTCTAAAGTGGAGGTGACTGAGTACCTGATCTCTGTCTCGATAAAGGTTGACTGGTTTACCCGTAATCTAGATGAGAGACTCAGAAAGTTTCCCATGGTGGCCGAGTATTTAGTTACCATTTCTGATGAGGAAGGAGATGCAGAGGAGCATTCTTCTGTCCCAACTACAGAAGAACCTGTATAGTTTTCAAAATCTCATCTCTCTCTGGTAGCAGATTCTTCCAATGACTTTGAGGTTCAAGAAGATGTGCAGTTACTAGAGACTACAGATGGTCCATCCTCCAGTTCAGATAGTTCGATTTTCAAAACTATTGAGATGATGTTCGCAAAGCAACAAGCCCAATTTGACGCATCTTTGCACAAAGTGGTAAAAAGGGTAAAACAATATGAGAAATACATTCTGGATGGCCTTGTAGAGGTTAAAGTACAGATTGGCAAGCTTGACTCTAAGCTTGATTCTTGGTTCATTCAGGGTGGACAGGCAATTGCTTGCACGATGGACGGCCTTAAGAAAAATTTGGACATTTTGAAAAATGTGGATAACAATGCTCTCATGATGATCGATGATCGCAATCGATCGATGGCACATTTTCACACCTGTATGGAAAACTATGCAAATGTTATAGCTGCAGAAGCCAAAAAGGGGGAGGTTGCCCTTACAGCCAAGGTGGATGCTGTGGGAACTTCCATGATTGAGAACTTCAAGCAATCAAATGACTACAATTATGACAATTGTGAGTTGCTACATAATCAGTTGATAATCTCTCATGTACTTATTATGCTTGCACCACCACATGATGAGGTTCATCCTTCTCAGGATTATTCTCAGTATTGGTTAGACATACAAGACTTTTCCCAGGTCAGTGTTGCTGATGTGATTCAAGTAGCTCAGGTGACTGATGATTCCACCCCCCCTCCAGTTTATAAGAGAAGAAGATATGGGGAAGGGTCATCTACAGCCAGGTCAGACCAGTTAGAGAAGAGCCTAACAGAGAGATGGAGGAGGTGTGGAGTCCTACTTCCAGAGGGATCATCTTAGACACCTTCTCCTTGGTCGATATTGGAGGAGAAAAATGGGAACTCTTCTACGATCAAGAGGAATGGAACAAGTATAAGCTAACATGTACTAAGAGGAGAATACACTTCAGAAATAATAGGGATGTTGATCCAATGCCTCCAGCCCCTCCAAAGTATTTTCCAAAGCCAAGGGAATATTTTGCTAGGCAGCGACTGAAGAGGTAGGGAAAACAGACCTGATATTCATGTGTTTTATTTTGAGTGTTGTGGCTTGCCCCCTGAAAGTGAGGGATAGTCTTATGGTTACTCTAGAGGGGGTGGGGGTGAATAGAGTATTAAAAATACTTACTTGTTTTTATAACGGATTAAAATAAAGTGATATTTATATAAGTAAAGAGAGAAAAGATCACAACATACAAGCAAATAAATAGGAAACACAGACGACAAAAGAATTATAGTGGTTCCCCAATAAACCTGGGTACATCCACTCTTCTACCACCCTGGTAGGAATCCACTACAAGTTTTTGATCAGGTGCCCTGCCACCACAAGATCTATATTCTAAAGGAGATCTCGCAACCCTTTGAGCTTTTGACCAGGTGCCCAAAAACCAAAACAGATTTTTGATTAGGTGCCCTGCCACCAAGAGTTTACTTTTGAAGGGAGTAATAACCCTGTACATAGTTGAATGGAATAAACAAAAATGAGATGTTCTTCTCTGTCAAAGTTCTGAGAGAAGACTAGTGGATCTTGATGTTGAAGAAGAAAGCTCCCCCTGATGGTATGGAGTTAGTGATCAGGTGAGGGAGTCCTTTCTTCTCAGGGTTTAGGCCTTCAATGAAATCCTCTTCTTCTAGTAAATGTATCTGAGAGATTGAGCTTTTTTGATATCAGTTTTAATATCTGTTGCTGGAGGAAGATGTGAGGAAGAAAGCTATTCTCTACAAGAAGTTGATCTTTAGCTTTTTCTCTTTCTTATCTCAAAAACTGTAACTATCTAACCCTGAGACAGAAAACTTCTGAAGGTCTATATTGAATCCTGAGAAAGATTCAAATATTTGAAATCATAAAGAATTGTTTAGAGAATTCCCTAGAAGGTAACTGCCTAGGAAATTGGTTAGCTTTTAACTCTGTGATTAAGTCCATATTTAATGCTGCCTTCAAACGGCTATATTCATAAAAATATATTGCATTAAATATCAGAGATATTAGCTGTCTATAATCAAGGCTTGAGAAAATTTTGCCTTCAAAATATATAGCCTGAAATTAAGTCTGAAAGATTTCTGCTTCTGTAAATAAATAACTGCCTAAAGAACACTACATAAAATAGTCGACCTTAGCAAATAAATCGTCGACCTGAGCTGGGAAATCGTCGAGTTGTAAGAGTTCTATCGTCGAACTGAGCTCATAGATCGTCTAGCTGAGACTGGCTATCATCGAGCTGAGATTTTGAGAAGAGCTCGGAGTTCGTCGACCTGAGCTCAACTTTCATTGAGCTCAACTCATACTGTAGAACTCTGAGATCGTTGAGCTGAGCTTGGCTATCGTCGAGCTGAGATTTTGAGAAGAGCTCAGAGTTTGTCAACCTGAGGTTAACTTTCATCGAGCACAACTCAGAGTGTAGAACTCTTAGTTCGTTGAGCTGAGCTCGGCTATCGTCGAGCTGAGATTGACTATCGTCGAACTAAATTTCCAGAACTTGAAATCTTCTAAGGAAAAACTTGGAAAGATCCTATGACCCTAGACTATATGAGGTGGGTATTCTAAGCATCCTAATAGTGATCCTTGCCCAAATAAAACATGGGGTTCCAACAATCTCCCCCTATTTAGCTGAGGATACTATTTACATAGAATATAAAGCAGAAAAAAATATATATCTAGTAGAATTAAAACATTCAGTAGATATGATAAACCTATGAAAGGTTTTAACAACAATAACATCAGATAATTCAAAAACATAAAATAATCAGGAGTCTTTATTTGAACCTTCATATTGAGATGGTTTAGTGAATATAATCTTCCTAGTAGGATCTTGAGCTTCAATACGAGTCATCTTTAGATCTTGAATCCCAAGGAATTTTTGAGAAAAAGCTCTAGGCGCAACTGCCTCTGGGTGAAGCTTCATGTACTCATTAGGATTGAATAACTTTGTCTTTACCTGAAACTAATCAAATTCCTTCTGTTTATAAGTAGACATGGTGGAGAACTGGGATGAATCCTTGCCTTCTTCTCTGGCTTTCTTGATATAAGATAAGGCTATCAGCTCCTTAAATCTGGCCATTCTGAAATTTTGATATAGCTCTGGATCATAATGAGGTGAAGGAGCCCTTTTAGGATTTGAATCCTTTGGTTGTTCACTTTGAGTTGAATGTTGTTGTGAGCTTCTTTGAATTGATGGCTTTGGTTCTTGAATGATTTGGCTTGATTTTTGTTGATGGCTACTTTGACTTGATCTCTGTTGATGTTGGCCTTTATAATAAGACCTAGGAGGTCTGCACTGACTATACTGACCAGGTCTGGAAGGTTATTGAGAAGCTATCTTCTGAGAAAGTGAAATGTTTCCTGAAGCACCTGCTACAGGAGGAGGAGGGGGAGGAGGTCCTCTCCAAGTCTGCTTAGGTGGAGAATTATATCTTTTCGTCATCTTCTTATTCTTCAATTCATTTTTAGAGAATCTCATTTAGAAAGGCATGTTTGGAGTGAGAGGGATGTTATGAATAACATAATAGGGAAAATCAACATTTGGAGATGGCTTTGGGACAACCTTAGCTGGAGTTTTCTTCTTAGCTTTCTGTTTCTTAGAATCAAAGTTCTAAGAGTCATCAGAATCAGCATTATCATCATCATCAGAATCACTTGCTGGATTATCATACATATCATCTATTTGTTTAATAAATTTAGAATTATCCTTTACAGGTGCTACTGGCTGTTCATTCAAAATCTCTATAACCGCTACTTGAGCAGGAGCATCAACTTGTTCCATATCAACATACATAATGTCATCCAAATTTGGCAAAGGAGTGTTATCAAAAGTGAAAGTAGGAGGGGAAGATCTATGCACTGTATCAATTACTATATTCTCAATTAATGTGCTTTCCAGAACTAAAGATATACTAGAGGTAGTATATATAAAGCTAGATTTAATCTCTTCAAAAACTGAGATATCTATAGGGGTAGTTACACAAACTATAGCTTTAGAAAGATTATCCTCAAAAACTGGTAACTGACTATGTAGAATATCAAAATCAGAAAGTAAAGAAAGCAAGTTGACTATCGGATGAATTAACACATCAATAACATTGACAACTTCTATTACTGCTAACTCTTCTGAAAATTCTACCAGCATTTCTACATCAGAATCTGTTGTTGCTACTAGATAATCTGCAGTCATTTCTTCATTTGACTATGATGTTGCTGTATCTGGAGCTGCTATGAGAGGAGCCTTTTCAGGAGCTGAAACTGCTGCTGCAACTAGAGCTTCTTCATTAGACAACTCCCCCTGCAAGAATGTTGTTGCCCCTAGAAGAAGGGACAAAATGGGAAGAGGCTAGCTGGGAATTAAGAAAGGTCAGCTATGGCAGTAATAAGAGGAGCAACTGCATCCTCTATAAGCTTTTTCAGAGTAGGAGAGATGAAAGCAAGAATGTTGAAAGAAATAGAAGAAAAATCCACATGCATGAACTCAGGAGGGTTCTGAGTAGATGTAGAGGGTGGATTAGAGGATGATGGAATGGAAGAAGAACAGTTTTGACATAGATAAAATGATTGAGGGATGGAATCTAGGTTGATGACAGGAGGAGTGAGATCAGGTACACTCTCATCCTAAATTTAGGATTGAGGAAGAATGAAATCAGGCATGACTTCATCTTGGATGGGAGAATTTGGTGGAGATGGAGATGGTATAAGTAAATTGAATGTAGGTTGGTTAGGGAGAATTGGATAAGATGGTGGTGTCTTAATTGGTGACTGAATAGGTGAAAGAGGATGGAAAGATGTCGAGGGAATTTCTTCAGTTAGAGTTATCTGAAGAGCATGAGGAGTTGAAGGTGATTGTGACTGGGTAGAGATGGTAGAAGAGAAGAATGTGGAGGAATAGAAACTTCTTTAGGGGTTGGTTGAGTGGCTGCTACAGCCCTTGTGTCTTCAGAAGCAATCCTAGAAGAGGAATCCCTTGAAGGCTTTGAGATGAGCCTCTCCCATTTTCCAAAGAGATTTATTGAGAGCCTCTTGGAAGCATTTATGAAAGTGGTCAGGGAGACCAACAATCCCGGGCAATTAGCCTTTAGGAAGATCCCAAGGATCCTTCCATAACCTCCAGATTTTCCTGTAATCTTTTTCTTGATTGAATCAAAGAAAATTGATCCCCAGTTTACTGACTTCTTATTGACAAGAGCACACATCAGGTTGAATTAGTGCCTGGTGATATGGTCATGAGCAGAGTGTTTTCCCAGCAACACTTTGCCTACAATATCTGCCAAAAAATTTGTATTCTATAGATAGATTTTTCTTGAGTAAGTGGTTAGGGTTTCCCTGGGAGTGACCCAACCTATCTAGCATATCAGTAAACTCACTACTAGATAACTTTATATCATCTTCCCCATTAATAAATCAAAAAACTTTAGTTAAAAATTCTGGAGATAAAGTAACCTGGTTACTAGAGATGGAGCCAGCAATGGCTAGGGTATCCTGAAGCTTTGCGGTGAACATCCATTCCTTTATCTCTGTTACTGGGAGTTTTATTCTTATTATCATAAAATATTGCAGATTCTGAGTTTCGAACAACTGTAGAATATCATTGAATACTTGATCCGAATGACTGAAAGATTCAAGGTCAATATCAAATTCAGCATCAAATTTCATGGTTGAGAGGAGAGCTGGAGAGATCGTCATTGCTCTGCAAAAGCAACAAGAGATCAAGTGCAAAGGAAATGAAAAGATGCCGGATAGAGTTCGATGAAAACCTAGTTATAAGGTTTCAGAAGCCGAAACGACGAACTCTGCCCTACGAAAAACAAAAACTCCAAACTCAGTTCGACGAAAAAAATCTCGCAAAGGAAATAAAATCGTCAATCTAAGTTTGAAGAGAAGAAAATATTTCGTCATTCTCCATTCGATGAAAAAATTTTCTGAACCAAACTTCGTCGATCTCCGTTCGACGAAAATTCCACAAAGAGTTCAAAGATCATCAATCTCCGTTCGACGAAAAGTGATCAATTCATTGACCTCAGACAAAAAATTAAATTAAGGCTTCTTCTTTAATCATACCTAGCTGATTTAGGAAGAACAGATGTTTCTTTTCATCCAATGGCTTGGTGAAGATGTCTGCTCTTTGTAAATCAGTAGAGATAAAGACAAGTTTAATTTTAGTTTTGTCTACACAATCTCTAATGAAATGATGTCTAATCTCTATATGCTTAATTCTACTATGAAGTACTGGATTTTGTGCAATAGAAATAGCACTTGTATTATCACAAAATATAGTTGAAATATTTAAGTTGAGACCATAATCTAGTAGCTAATTTTGAATACACAATATCTATGAACAACAACTACCAGCTGCCATGTATTCAGCTTTAGTAGTCGATGTTGACACAGATTTTTGCTTCTTACAAAACCAGGACACAAGTCTATCACCAAGAAAATGACAAGTTCCTAATGTGCTTTTCCTATCAACTCTGCATTAGGAATAATCAGAATCTGAGAATCCAGTTATGTAAAACTCTGACTCTGTTGGATACCAAAGTCCTACATTTGGACAACTTTTATATATCTTAAAATCCTTTTTAATAAATTAAGGTGAGAATGTTTAGGATTTACTTGAAACCTAGCATAAATGCATGTAGCAAACAAGATATCATGCCTACTTGCTGTAAGATACAATAAGGACCAAACAATAGCCTTATATGTTTTCTGATCAACTGGTTTGCCCCGTTCATCAGAATCAACTACAACATTGGATTGCATGGGTGTTTTCATTGCTGAGGCATCAAACATCCCAAATCTTTTTATAAGCTCTTTAGCATATTTGGATTGGGATATGAAGATACCATCAGGTGATTGCTTCACTTGGAGTCCAAGGAAGTAAGATAGATCACCCATGCTACTCATTTCAAACTTTGAGTGCATCAGGTCAGAAAACCTTTTGCAAAGTTTGGAATCAGTAGATCCTAATATTATGTCATCTACATAGATTTGAACTAGCAAAATTTTATCCTTATGATGTTTGAAAAATAAAGTTTTATATACTATTCCTCTAGAAAATTTATGCTATAACAGAAAACTAGCCAAGGTCTAATACCAAGCTCGTGGAGCTTGCTTTAGACCATAAAGGGCTTTATGCAAATTAAAAACATAAGAGGGATAAGTTGAAGAGATAAAACCTGGTGGTTGTGCTATAAACACTTCTTCTTTTAGTTCTCCATTCAAGAATGCACTCTTCACATCCATTTGATAAACTGTAAATTTCTTGAATGCTGCATATGCAAGAAATATTCTAATAGCTTCCAGCCTTGCAATAGGGGCAAAGGTTTGGTCATAATCTTTGCCTTCCTCTTGAGAATATCCTTGAGCTACAAATTTGGCTTTGTTCCTTACAATCACTCCTTGAGCATCCAACTTGTTCCTAAAGACCCATTTGGTTCCAATAACTTGATGGTCTTTGGGTCTTTGAACTAGATCCCAAACTCTATATCTCTCAAATTGATTGAGTTCCTCTTGCATAGCAATGATCCTATGGGGATCTTGTTCTGTATCTGTGATGGATTGAGGTTCAATCTGAGATATAAAATAAGAATACATCTGATCTTGATTTAATTGATGCCTTATTTGTATACCAACTGATATGTCTCCAATCACTTGAGATATAAGATGATCTTTAAGTATGACAAGATTAGTGGGTAGAGTTGGTTCTTCAATAACCACTAGTGGTGTTAATTCCTCTTGCGGAATAATACCAGCCACAATATTTTCAACAATCTGATCCTGAACTTCTTCTTCACTATCTTCATCAACAATCTGTTGAGAGGCATGTGATGTATCCTTTTGGGTTAGGATTAAGTCATCCAATTTCTCACACAGATTTGGTACCTGTAATTTTTCTATGGTAGAGATGTCTCTCTCCTTGTAAAGCATATTAGTTTCATCAAATGTTACATGCACATATTCTTTTATTTTAAGGTTGATTTATTATAAACCCTATAAGCCTTGCTGACTTGGGAATATCCTAAAAAGATTCCCTCTGCAGCTTTGGCTTCAAATTTTCTAAGATATTTCTTGTCATTGTTATGAATATAGTATATACAACCAAATATTTTAAAATAGTTTATTTTAGGTTTCTCCCCCTTTAAGTAATTCATAGGAGGTCTTACCCTTAAGTTTATGAATTAAACTTCTATTCAGAACGTAGTTTGTTTTGCTTACTGCCTCTGCCCAAAATGATAAGGGCAAGTGAGCATCTGCAAGTAATGTCCCTGCAGATTCAATTAGGGTTCTATTTTTTCTTTTAGCTACCCCATTTTATTGAGGAGTTCTAGGAGCTAAGAAACAATGTCTGATACCTTCCTTCTCATAGAATTCTTACATGATAATATATTCAAACTAAGTGCATGATCACTTCTAATCAATGCAACTAAAGTAGAGTACTCAATCTATATGCTCATAAGAATATCTATAAGAATTTTAAAGTTATCTGACTTGTTTTTCAGAAAGAAAACCCAAGTGAATCTAGAGAAGTTATCAACAATAACTAGAGTGTAAAACTTCCCTCCCAAACTATATACTGCAGTAGGTCCAAAGAGGTCCATGTGTAGCAAGTATAAGATTTTTGGTGAATCATTTTTATTAATGGATTTAAAACTATTTTTGGTTTGTTTGCCTAATTGACAAGCCCTGCAGAGTCCTTCCTTCTTGTAGGGGCCAGAAGATAGTCCTCTAACAAGGTTGTCCTTAGATAGTTTAGCTATGGTCCTCTGGTTTACATGACCTAGTCTCTTATGCCATAATTCACTAGGTTTACTGGTTTGATTAAACAAATAGATTTCTGATTTAGCTGAATTAAAATTGACTAAGTATATGCTTCCTTGTCTAATACCAGTTAAAATAGTTTTATTTTTATCAGAAATTATAGAACATAAATACTTATTAATGTTACCTGATTACCTTCATCACATAACTGACTTTTGGATATAAGGTTATGCTTCAGTCCATTCATATAAGCAACCTTCTTGAATGTCACTGCTCCAACCTTGACATTCCCATATCCTTCAGTCTGTCCATAGTTAGAGTCTCCAAAGATTACTTTGGGTCCAAGCCTTGCATTGAAATCAGTTAGATTGGCCTTTGAACCTATCATGTGTTTTGAGCAACCACTATCCAAATACCAATGTTCCACTGTGGTAGGATAGTTCTTTACCTGCAAGAAAACAAGTTTGGAGTTTTTGACCCAGGTTACCTTGGGTCCTTGATTTCTTTGAAAAGAATAACTTAAAATATAGGAATAATTAGGTTGATCCTTATAACCAAATGGATGATATCTCCTAGGAGGAATTATCCATTGAGTAAGAGGATTAACAATTTTTGGTTTCTGATTATTGGTTTGATAATAATTAAAATTTGTGTTTTTGAAATTTGAGTTCGATGAATTTAATTGAGTTCGTCAATCTGAGTTCGATGAAAAGTACTGATCTCATCGATCTCGGTTCACAGAATGATAATAGTCATGATCTGTGTTCCACGATCGTCGATCTTTGCTCGACGAAACATGGTGATTTCGTCGATCTCCCATTGTTGAATATTCATGTTGAAGTGGTGACCGGGCAGTCTGGCAGTCTGGCTTGGCGACTTGGAGACCGGGCGGTCTGGCGGTCTCACATGGCGATCTCTCTCTCTGGCAGTTGCCGAGCGGTTAGCCCCTCTGTCTAACCGCGCGGCTTGTGTGATTTGTGTCTGTACAGTCCGCTTGTGTCATGTAAATTTTTAGTCCCACATCTCTTATTTGTATTCTCTCTTCTCTCCTCCATTCTATATAAGGGAGGCCATACCTTTGTAATAGAGACCTTTTACTGATAATAAAGTTTCAGTTTAAACCGTTTCCGGCTTGTTTTAGTTCGATTCTAACATGGTATCAGAGGACTCCGTTTTCTCCGCCTGATTCTATGCGCCCTCTCTGACCGCGCGACCTGTCCGCGCGGCTTGCTTCTTCTCGCGGCCTGTTCTTGCGGCTTGTTTCTTCCGGTCTGTGCCCTGTTCGCATGACTTCTTTTCTCCTTGTCGTTGCAATTTGTGTGCGCGACCTCTTTGTTTCTCCTTATTCTTGCCGTGACCTGCGCTTAGTCGTCGCGCCCTCCGTTCTAGCTGCTCCTCTTCTCTTTTCGCCCCGTCCTGTTGCCGCGGCCTGTTTTCCTTGTTCGCCGTTTTTTGCCTCCCAGGAGGCTTCTTCTGTTCGCGCGGTCTGTTATCCTTCCGCTCGACTTCTTTCCGTCTGCTTGTTTCTGCAGCTTGGTCGTGGCTTTTCTGGCCACTGTGGTCTACCCTCGTGACCGCTGCAGATCATTTTTTTCTAACCGCTGCGATTTCCATCTGTTCGCACGGGTTCTTCCTTGTTTTGGCGGCCTCTCTGCCCTGCTTCCTTAGTCGCTCTCTCTCTTAGTTCCCGCGACCTGTCTCTAAGTCGCCGCGGCCTGATCTCCTTTGTGCGGTTCTTCCTTTAGCCGCTCCTGCTTGTTAGTCGCCGCGACCTCTACTTTAGTCGCGTGACTTGTGCTTCCCTCTACTTCCGCTTTGCCTTGCTCTGCACCTTGTCGTGGCCCTTCTTGCCGCTGGTGTGCTGTCAGCGTGACTGTTGCAGTTTTTTGGTTCCTCCCTTCATGGCTTTCATATACTCCTCAAAGCCATTCTCCTCGGTGGTCACATCTTCTGGTAGTACCCACGTTGTTACTCAAGGAAAATGGCTGATCGACACTGGTGCTACTAATCATATGACCGGCAATCTCCAGTGTTTTTCTCTCCTAGAAACACATGATCGGTCTCCCCCGGTTATTCTCGCTGATGGCTCTTCATCATCAGTCCATGGGACGGGGATTGTTCATGTCACTCCGTCTCTTCGCTTGGCGGATACTCTCTACGTGCCCAAGTTCTCGTACAACTTATTATCTATTACCTCTCTATGCAAGCAATTATAATGTTCCGTCACATTTACTTCTACTTCTTGCTCTTTTTAGGATCCAGACTCCCAATGGACGATTGGTACTGGGACTGAGAGTGACGGCCTATACTTCTTGGACAACATTTCGCTTTCTCCACCATCTCCTCCACCTCCATAGATCTTCTCCAATGGCATCTCCGCCTTGGTCATGCTCCTCCACGCCTTCTTCGTCAACTTCTGCCCCAATATCCTCCACAAAGTCCTCCGCTCAACTGTGAGGCCTGTCAGCTTGGCAAGCATCACCGCTCCTCCTTTCCTCCAAAACACGTTCGTGGATCTACCCATCCGTTTGATCTCATCCACTCCGATGTTTGGGGTCCTTCTCCTACTCTTACCGTTGGTCGGGGTAGTTCATATTTTGTCACGTTCATTGATGATTTCTCTCGCTGTACGTGGGTGTATCTATTAAATGATCGCTCCGAATTATTCTCTGTATGGACGTCCTTCTATCTCATGATCAAAACTCAGTTTAATGTTTCTATTAAATTTTTTCGATCTGATAATGCCCAAGAATATGTCAGTCATGATTTTTCTGCCTTCTGCATGCAAAATGGGATTATTCATCAAACTAGTTGTGTCTATACTTCACAACAAAATGGTGTGGCAGAACGCAAAAATCGTCACCTCCTCGATGTCGCTCGCACCTTGATGACCCAGATGCATGTTCCTCGCTCCTATTGGGGCTATGTTGTTCTCCTTGCCTGCTACCTTATCAATCGCATTCCCTCCACGGTTCTCCATGGAAAAACCCCACTCTCCATTCTGTATCTGGGCAAGGAACTGTTTCCTCTCCCTCTCCAAATCTTTGGATGCACTGCATTTGTGCATGCCCCTTCTGCTACCCGTGATAAGCTCTCCCCTCGCTCCACCAAATGTGTCTTTCTGGGGTACTCCACCACTCAGAAAGGCTATTGTAGCTTTGATCCTGTCCTTCGTAAGCAGTTCATCTCTGCTGACATCACCTTCTTCGAGAATACCTCCTACTTCTCGGCTGAATCCTCTCCTCGTCTCCCAGCTTCTGATTCTCCTACTGTTCCCTTCATTCCCTCGTCTCCTACTGCGATCTCCACCCCTACACCGTCTCCGTCCACTCCTCTCACTCCGCCTCTTTCTCCGCCACCATCTCCCTTATCTCCGCCGCCATCGCTCTCTACTCCCGGGCCAGCTCTCTCTGCCACGGATGCTCCGGATTGCCGAGGGACCCGCTGACCTGGATCTTTCTATAGCTCTTCGCAAAGGGGTGCGGACGTGTACCCTACACCCCCTTGTTGCTGTTGTTTCATATGATCGTCTTACACCTTCTCGCAGGGCTTTTGCACTGGCTATCTCTGCCACTGCCACACCCCGATCCTACCAGGAGGCCCTTGCTATTCCTCATTGGAAGATGGCCATGGATGAGGAAATGGAGACCCTAACTGAGCGGGGTACCTAGACTCTTGTTCCTCCTCTCTTTGGCACTGATGTTGTTGGCTGTCGCTGGGTCTTTGTGGTCAAATTTGGCCCAGACGGCACTGTGGATCGTTATAAGGCTCGTCTTGTTGCTAAGGGCTTTACTCAGACCTATGGGGTTGATTACTTTGACACCTTCTCCCCCGTGGCTCGTCTCAGCACTATCTGGGTCCTTCTCTCTGCATCGGTAAATAGGGATTGGTCGATTTCCCAGCAGGATGTCAAAAATGCCTTCCTTTATGGTGATCTTCAGGAGGCTGTCTACATGGAGCAACCTCCTGGGTATGTTGCTCAGGGGGAGACTCGAGTATGCCGGCTGAAGAAGGCAATCTATGGCCTCAAGCAAAGCCCTCGAGCTTGGTTTGAAAAGTTCAGCGGCATCGTGGCGGCCGTTGGTTTTGTGCGAAGCTCCGCCGATCACTCTCTCTTTATTCGCAAAACCCCCTCTGGGCTGGTTGTTCTTACTGTGTACGTCGATGATATTCTTCTCACTGGCGATGACCAGGAAGGGGTAGCCCTGACAAAGCGACATCTTCGTCAACATCTGGTCACAAAAGATATGGGCTCTCCAAAGTACTTTCTGGGGATCGAAATCTCTCGAAAGCCCGGCTCATTAGTTCACTCCTAGCGTAAGTATGCCCTTGATCTTTTAAAAGAGGCGAAGGATTGACTAGAGCAAAACCTGCCAGATGCCCCATGGAAACTGGAGAAGACAAAACCTGGATAGATGATTCGCCTCCACTTTCAGATAGTTCGTGGTACAGGCGTCTGGTTGGTAAGCTCATATATCTCACAGTGACCAGGCCCGACATTTCCTATGCTGTGGGCAAGGTAAGTTAATTCATGCAAGCACCTAGGGAGTGCCATCTACAGTCCGCCTTGCGAATCTTGGATTATATCAAAGTAGCGCCTGGGAAAGGATTACTTTTTTAGAAGAATGGTCATCTGAGAGTTAAAGCATACTCAGATGCAAGTTATGTTGATGACAAAGGGGATCGCAAGTCAACCTCGGGTTTTTGCACCTTTGTTGGGGGAAATCTGGTGAGCTGGAAGAGCAAGAAGCAGTCTGTTGTCTCTAGGTCCAGTGCTAAAGCTGAGTATCATAGTATGACATCGACCACTTGTGAGTTAAAATGGCTACGGGCTCTCATGCTAGATTTAGGAGAGGTCTACAACCATCCTCCACCTATGTTCTGTGATAACAAGGCTGCCATATACATCTCCAAAAATCCGGTCTTCCATGAAAGAACCAAGCACATTGAGGTTGACTGTCATTTCATTCATGAAGAGATCTTAAAAGAACAAATTTGCACTCCCTTTGTCACTTCTGAAAAAGAGCTGGCTGACATCTTCACCAAGCCAGTATCTGCCTCGTTTTCTCATATTTGTGACAAGCTGGGCATGATCGATATATATGCTCCAGCTTGAGGGGGAGTGTTGAAGTGGTGACCGGGCAGTCTGGCGGTCTGGCTTGGCGACTTGGAGACCGGGCAGTCTGGCGGTCTCACATGGCGATCTCTCTCTCTCTCTGGCAGTTGCCGAGCGGTTAGCCCCTCTATCTAACCACGTGGCTTGTGCAGTTTGTGTCTGTACAGTCCGCTTGTGTCATGTAAATTTTTAGTCCCACATCTCTTATTTGTATTCTCTCTTCACTCCTCCATTCTATATAAGGGAGGCCATACCTTTGTAATAGAGACCTTTTACTGATAATAAAGTTTCAGTTTAAACCATTTTCGGCTTGTTTTAGTTCGATTCTAACAATTCATACCCAAACTCTGGGTTCAGAGTTCGTCGATCACCGTTCGACGTATAATAATGATTTTGTCGATCTGAGTTCGACGAATTTTGTTGATTATAATATTTATGAGATTTTTTACTTTTCTTAGATTTGGTTTTAGGTGAGATTTCATTATCTTTATAAGTAAGTTTTAATACTTTTTTCCTATATCTTTAGCAGAAATAAAATTTATGGGTTTAGACAATATATTTTTCTCAAGGATATGAGACTGACTAGATGAAGCACCCAAACCCAGTTTGTCATTTAGTCTGGCATTCACTGTGCTTGTGATGTCCATTAATTTGATACTTCTCCCATTAAGGGATTCTTCAAATAGCTTTGCCTCATTTAGTTTATTTTCTAGCGATATTATTTGATCATTAGTAGTCTTCAGATCTTCTTTAAGTTTTAAATTTTCAGAAGATAAATTTTCCATTTCAGTTGATTGACTTTTGAGAAGTTTTATTTACTTCTCAGATTTAATTAGATATTTGCATAATAATTTGAAATCTAATTTAAACTTATCTGAATTGAAATCATATTGAGAAATTACCTGATCTTCTTCTGATTCTGATTCAGACTCTTCATTAGAGTTGCTGCATGAGGCATTGATTTCCATCAAGCAGATCTCCTTGGCCTTTGCCTCTTCTTCATCTTCACTAGAATTTGACGAATACTCAGTGTCTGAGTCACTCCATATCTCAGCTACAAAACCTTTTTCCTTCTTCTTGTATTTGTAAGAAGAGGGTCTGTGTGAGTGCTTCCTGGAGTCTATTTCCTTCTTCTTTTCTTTCTTCTTCTCAGGACATTCTGGAAGGATATGTCCTGGCTTCCTGCATCCATAACAAACAATTTTTTAGTGGGGATTTTGTCATACCTTGGCTTGTCTTCATTTCTTGAAGACCTTCTCCAGAAGTATTTCTTGGTCATCTTGTAAAATCTTTTGGCCAGAAGACTCATGTGGTATTCATTTCCTGGAAGATCTTCTTCTTCATCTGTTTCCTGGAAGGCAATGCTCTTCTCCTTTCTGACTGAAGGTGAAGCCACTTGTTCACCTTCCCTTGTCTTGATCAACTGCTCATAAGACTTGAGCTTTCCCAATAAGGTCTCTGTTGAGATTTCATTTAAGCTTTTGGCTTCCTTAATTGGCCAGATCTTAGAGTTCCAAGTGCTAGGAAAGTACATAAGGATCTTGTCATTTACTTCTATTAATGAGATGTCCTTCTCTAGGGTCTTCAGCTCATTTGTGATGAGGCTGAGTCTTGTGTACATCTCAGCAACAAATTCTGATTCACCCTTCTTGAAATTCTCATATTAAGAAATCAAGTGGGCTCTTCTGTCTTTCCTTTCATCTACAGATCCTGCAACCATCCCATTTAGGGAATCCCAGATTTCTTTTGGTGAATTGCATTCAGCCACTTTCTGGAAGATGTCATCTGACATGGTTTGAGCCAAGATTTTCATTGCTTTGGCATATGCAATTTTCAGCTTCTTTTAAACCTCTATCCACTCAGGTGGTGGAACATCACTTGTACTTGTAGTGGCTGCTGCAGATGGAGTAGGGGGACCTGACAAAATAGAATTTTATATGTCTTCATCAATGGAATTCATATAAAGCCTAATTCTTGCTTTCCAAAATGCAAATTTATTTATGTTGCGCACTGGAGGTCTAGTACTTGAAAATTCCTTGTTCTGTGTCATGATAAAATCTAAAGTAAAATAAAGACTATCAGATTTTTTGGTTCAGGTGTTAACCTGTGAAACCAAGGAACCTTCCTTTGATACTAATTAAAAGTGAGGGATAGTCTTATGTTTACTCTAGAGGGGGGGTTAATAGAGTATTAAAATGTTTACTTGTCTTTATAGCAGATTAAAATAAAGTGATATTTATATAAGTAAAGATAGAAAAGATCACAGCACACAAGCAAATAAATAGCAAACACAGACGACATAAGAATTATAGTGGTTCCCCAATAAACTGGGTACATCCACTCTTCTACCACCCTGGTAGGAATCCACTAAAGGTTTTTGATCAGGTGCTCTGCCACCACAAGATCTATTTTATAAGGGAGATCTCGCAACCCTTTGAGCTTTTGACCAGGTGCCCAAAAACCAACACAGGTTTTTGATCAGGTGCCTTGCCACCAAGAGTTTACTTTTGAAGTGAGTAACAATCTTGTACACAGTTGAATGGAATAAACAAAAATTAGATGTTCTTCTGTCAAAGTTCTGAGAGAAGACTAGTGGATCTTGATGTTGAAGCAGAAAGCTCCCCCTGATGGTATGGAGTTAGTGATCAGGTGAGGGAGTCCTTTCTTCTCATGGTGTAGGCCTTCAATGAAATTTTCTTCTTCCAGTAAATGTATCTGAGAGATTGGGCTTTTTGATCTCAGTTTAAATATCTATTGCTGGAGGAAGATGGAGGCAAAAAGCTATTCTCTGTAAGAAGTTGATTTCTAGCTTTTTGTCTTTCTTATCTCAAAAAGTATAACTGTCTAACCCTGATACAGAAAACTTCTGAAGTTCTATATTGAATCCTTAGAAAAATTCAAATATTTGAAATCATAAAGAATTGTCTGGAGAATTCCCTAGAAGGAAACCGCCTTGGAAATTGGTTAGCTTTTAACTCTATGATTAAGTCCATATTTAATGCTGCCTTCAAGCGGCTATATTCATCAAAATATATTGCATTAAATATCAGAGATATTAGCTGTCTATAATCAAGGCTTGAGAAAATTCTACCTTCAGAATATATAGCCTGAAATTAAGTCTAAAAGATTTCTTCTTCTGCAAATAAATAACTGCCTAAAGAACACTGCATAAAATAGTCGACCTTAGCAAATAAATCGTCGACCTGTGCTGGGAAATTGTCGAGCTGAAAGAGCCGTATAGTCAACCTGAGCTCAGAGATCATCGAGCTGAGATTCTGAGAAGAGCTCGGAGTTCGTCGATTTGAGCTCAACTTTCGTCAAGCTCAACTCAGAGTGTAAAACTCTGAGTTTGTTTAGCTGAGCTCGGCTATCGTCGAGCTGAGATTCTGAGAAGTGCTCGGAGTTCGTCGACCTGAGCTCAACTTTCATCGAGCTCAACTCAGAGTGTAGAACTCTGAGTTCGTTGAGCTGAGCTTGGCTATCGTTGAGCTGAGATTGACTATCGTCAAACTAAATTTCCAGAAATTGAAATCTTCTAAGGCAAAACCTGGAAAGATCATATGACCCTAGACTATACAAGGTGGGTCATCTAAGCATCCTAATAGTGATCCAAGCCCAAATCAAACCTGGGGTTCCAACACCCCCCAGACAATGAACACTATTGATATATATATATATATATGTTTTTTATATCTTTATTGGGAATGCATTTTATTTCTAATTTTAATTATCTTTTCAAGTCTTAATGCTTTGTTATTTTTTGTGTACAATTCACCTTAGCTTGTAGAATTTTGGCTTCTTAAAAAAGGTGGAGATTGTTGGGAATTGCATCCACAATAACACTTATTTGAAGAAGGGTACCGTCAAGTAAAGATGAATTGAGATTGTATTTGATGTTGCACTTTTAGTTATGTACTTGCAGGTCTATATTGCTAAGTACACACCAATGTCAGGTTACAGTGGGTCAGTAAACACAGGACTATACAATGTAATCCATCATTATGTAGGCCAATGTGTGGACTCACGTGTAATCTCTCTACTTGGGTGTACTTCTATTCCAAGTATAGGAGAAGGATGAAGGAAGGACAGAGACTTGGATTCATAAGGAAGGGAATTTTACTTAAGTAAAATTCGTCGAGTATGGTAAGGAATATTCATCGAATTCGTCGAGTATACTCATTGATACTCGTCGAATTCGTCGTGTATACTTACCAATACGCATCTAATTCGTCATATGTACTTAGGTAAATTCTCTACAGGTGGGAAAATCCGTCAAGTTAAATTCGTCGAATATTAATTAGTCACGCGTCGAGAGCGTTGAGTTAATCAACTGATACTCGTCGAATTCATCGAGTATTCTAGTCGATACTCGTCGAATTAGTCGAGTATGACATCAGCCTTAGCGTTGAGTGACTGGTTGGATGTGTAGAATTTATTTAAGTATTATTCATCGAATATCACTTGGAAAGGATTCAAGTGTGTCGAGTGAGCTAGACAATACTCATCAAATTTGCCGAGTATACCAGCTGATACTCGTCGAATTTGTCGAGTATGACCTCCGCTTTGGCGTTAAGTGGATAGCTGGCCTGAGCTGAAATTCACCAAGTCATTTTCGTCGTATATTTATAACAATTCGACGAGTATACTAGCAATACTCGGTGATACTTGACGAATTTTACTTAGGTCATTTTTCCGACAGTTTTAATTTTTTTCCTCGGGATCGTTCAGCCATGCATGATATTTTCAAGGTCCGTTTTTGGAAGTTTATTCATATCCATTGGAAAGGGGATCTCTATAAATACCTAAGGAGAATTCCTTTCCAATAGTAATCGTGCCTTTTCTCTGAAATTCAAAATCGAGAAACTTTCCAAGATCGTAAAATCTCGTCGTCTAGGCTACAGTGCGAACTCGCGATTCTTCTGATCGGCCATCGACGTGCAGTGCGATTTAATCTTCTTCGACTAATACGACTGGATAACTTTTCTCTCAAGATCTCTACTCTGTATCTAGTCATTTGAAGATTCAAGTCGAGATTCAAGATCTTCCAAGATTTCATATATTCTGAGTTCTCCAAGATATTCAAAGTTCAACCTAATCGAAGAACAATGGAGTGAAGACTTGTAATCTTTATTATTATGTGTAATATTATTGTAAGACATTCATTTACTTTTGTAGGAGATTTTTTTCCGAGTTGTAGATCCGATTGTGGATCGAGTCGTAGATCCATTTGTGGATCTAGTGGTTATATCCGTTTGTGGATCTAGTGGTAGATCTGTTTGTGGATCGAGTTATAGATCTAGTTGTGGATTGGGTGGTAGGGGCGTCGTCTTCGAGTTATATGAGTTGCGGATCGGAGGTGTAAGATTTGTAGAAATTTGAGAAAGGTGAAGTAGCGGAATCTAGCCCTTAATGGTAGATAGGCGAGGCGGGAAAGTGGGTGTGCCCAACTAAGGGAACAACTATAAATCTCAGTGTTTGTGTGCATATATTTCAAGAAATTTTTATTCCGCAAAAGACACATACATCACCTATTCACCCCCCCCCCCCCCTCTAGGTGATTAAGGTAGATGCTAGATACTTTTAATAAGCATTGAGTGAAGGCTTGTCACTAAACGTGAAAACACTTAGGCAAATATCTGCAGCACCAGGCGTTGAGTGATCATTCATCACTCAACGAATATAGACTTTAGTTGTCTAACCAATTAGGCGTTGAGTGAACCTTTATCACTCAACGCTTTTAGACTTATCTGCTTTTCTCTAAATGAAGGCGTCGAGTGATGCTTCTGCACTCAATGCTTTCTGCCTTAGCTCCCCATCATGATGAGGTGTTGAGTGAACAACCTTCACTCAACACTTTTGTACTTAGTTGAATTTCTGTTGAGCTAGGGTTGAGTGAACTGTCATCACTCAACGCTTCTGGACTTAGACAGATTTTTTGTCTACTTCATCTGTGGCATAGATATCACTCTATTCTGTCGATGCTTTCTTCTTTAGGATTTGAGTGAACTGCCTTCACTCAACGCTTTTGTACTTAGCCAGAATCCTGCTCAGATTCTCAGTTTCTTTGACTAGTTGACCTGTACTCAACGCTTCTGGCTCAGGGAGTTGAGTGAACTGACTTCACTCAATGCTTTTGGACTTAACCAGATTTCTATCTTGGCAAAGCTGAGGCTTTGACTGTCTGGGCTTAACTTAACGCATCTGGTCATCTAACGTTGAGTGAACTACCTTCACTCAACGCCTGTGGACTTAGATAGATTTTTGCCTTGCCAACATCCCTCCCTGTGTACACCTGTCATTGTTTCTTGACAACCTGTCTAATCAGTGTGACAAATAACCACATACATACAAAGAACTTACAGCATGCATCAGATACAAGCATATGTATACCATTATCCTGTAGGCCTTCTTCAAATATGGGACATTGTGATCAATTGACCCAACAATAGAGACGAATGAGTGAGCTAACTCAGGATGTGCGTAACAAAATGCATAGTGCTAATGTTTACACATATCATAATGGCAACATGAAGAGTTGACAAAGTAATTTCCATTTCAATCCATACTTTTTGAGGTTGAACAACCTGCTGAAGGTGGAGAGTTCAATGTTGAGCGTGCAGAATACTTTGATCAATAACCTGAAGGTGGAGTATATACTCCTCCTGAAGAATACACACAGTTATGGTCTTATACTCTTGAGGAAGAAGTAGAGATTCTTGATGATCTTTCTAGACCTCTTCAAAAGAAAAGAAGATATGGGGAATGTCCATAACCTAAAATATATAAACCTACCAGAGAGAACAAAAAATATGCTTAAGTGTGGCGTCCGATTTCAAAAGGCATTATTTTGGACCCTTTCAGCATTGTTGACCTGACAAATGAAGAGCCAAGGACATATTATAGCAAAGAGGAATTGGATAAACATGAAGTATCAAGTGTGAAGAGTAGGCTACATTTCAGAAAGCATAGAAGAGAAAATATTGATGCTCCTCCTCCACCACCAAAGTACTATCCCAAACCCTGTGCTTACTTTGAAAAGCAGCATAAGAAGACTAAAGGCATGGATTATTCTTGAGATCATCATATTCTAGAATTTTGTGAATGTCTTAGAATGTCCATCAGAAATGTTATATAAATATTAATGTTTTGTTTATCTCTGGGTACTTTAAATTCATATATCTTTTTATGCATTTTTTCCTCACTTTATTATTTGTGCAATTTAGCTTAGTATATAGGGTTCTTACTTCTTCAAATAGGGGGAGATTGTTGGGTATTATATCCACAATATACCTTATTTGAAGAAGTGTCCCTTGAACTAAGTTGAATTGAAGGTGTATTTGATGTTAGTTTTAGTTATGTGTGGAGCAGTTTCTTATTGCCAAGTAAAAACTATTGTCATGTTACACTGCGTCTTCAAACACAATTCTGTGTAATGTAATCCTTCATTGTATAAAAAATCGTGTTCACCCATGTGTAATCTCTCTAAAGAAGTGTACTTCATCTAGCATCACAGAGGAAATGTACATTTAGAAGTTGCAGATTCTATCTAAGGAAAATTCATCGAGTGATCACGTGAAGTCTCGTTAATTTGTTGAGTACTCACATAACCACTCGTAGAATTCGTCGATTGATCTCAAGAGTACTTGAGAGATCACTGAGAACTACTGACCGGAACAGATAAGTACAATTCGTCGAGCACTCAAGGGAATCTGTCGAGTACTTTGAGTAGCATCGTGAAGGTGGTGTGTAATTCATTCCAGAGGAATACACTCAGTTATGGTCTGATACTGTTGAGGAAGAGGTAGATATTCTTAGAGAATCTTCTAGACCTCCTCAAAAGAAAAGAAGATATAGGGAAGGTCCATCTGCTAAAAGATCTGAACCTAACAGAGATAACATGAAATATTCTTAAACATGGAGTCCCATTTCCAAAGGAATTATTTTGGACACATTTAGTATTGTTGATCTAACAAATAAAGATCCAAGTACATATTACAACAAAGAGGTAGAAGATAAACATGAAGTTTCAAATGTGAAGAGGAGGCTACACTTCAGGAAGCATGGAAGAGAAAATCTTGATGCTCCTCCTCCTCCACCAAAGTATTATCACAAGCCATATGTTTATTTTGACAGTTAGAATGAAAAGAGCAAGGGGAGGCAATAATAGAATTCTATTTCTAACTCTTTGAAATGTACTGAGAACAATGAATGCCCATAAGACATTTCTATATAGATATTAATGTTTTGATGATTTATTTCTACTTGCAATTCACTATATCATTTTCTATGTTTCATATTTATGATTATTCACTGTGCAATTCAACTTAGTATATAGGGTTTTGAGTTCTTCAAATAGGGGAGAATGTTAGATATTGTATTCACAATAGCCTTGGTTTGAAGAAGTCCTTAAACTAAGATGAATTGAGTTTGTATTTGATGTTGCACTCAAGTTATGTTTTTGCATGATTTGACTACTAAGTACAAACCAATGTAAGATTACAATGGTTCATAAAACATTGGACTGTGTAATGTAATACCTCATCGTGTAAAATATAGTGTTGACTCATGTGTAATCTCTCTATTGGATGTACTTCATTTCCAAGTGCAAAAGAAAAATCAAGAAAGTGTTGCTTGCTGGATTTAGGACAGACATAATTTTCCTAAGTAAAATTTGTCGAGTACTCACATGAAGACTCGTTACATTCATCGAGTTATTACGTGAGCACTCAAGCAATTCATTGAATATACTCAGGAGTATTCGGGAAGTCTCAGAACCTGTTTTTAGTTTTGGCTAAGTGGAATTAGTTGAGTGATCTGATGATCTCCCGTGAATATCCAACGAAGTCGTCGAGTGCTCTCGAGGTCTCGTGATCACTTTACTAAGGATGTTTTTTATTTCATATTTCGGCAAGTATTATTCGTCGAGTGGACTCAAGTCATTCGTCGAATAATCAAGGGTAATTTGTCGAGTAATCTAGAGATGTCGTGAGAGATCTTGATGAATTGACTTGGAAATTTTTTTAGTTTAAATTTATTGACGGCTTCCCTTTTGAGGCACCGACCATGTACAATATACATAGAGCTCTGTCTTGAAATCTCATTCTAGTCGTTGGAAGCGGAATCTCTATAAATACCTAAGGGTTATGTTTTTGAAAACCCTAATTGTGATCTAAGCCATAATCGTAAGAAAGCCTTCTGCCGCAATTTCCATATTCACTAACAGAAGAACTCGATGCTGACCATCTCGATCGCGATTCCTCTTGAAGAAAAGTTTTGACTAGATCTATTGCTTTCAGATTCTCCAGAACTTCATTCAAGTCTAGACGATTGTCAAGTTCAGATCAAGTTCTCAAAAGTTTCAAATATCTTTTCTCCTTCAACCTTTATTTCAAGATTCTCACTCAAGTAAGGAAGAAGATAGATTTTCTCAGATCTGAAGTTAAAACACTTTGAGTTTTCAAAGAAGATGGTTTTGCAATCTATTGTGTTATATAAACCTTTTTACCCAACTTATAGGAAGTTTTACTTCCGAGTTTTGTAGATCCTAGTTTAGAGGATCGAGTGTAGGAGAGGTGGTTCTCTGAGTTTTGTAGGAAAGGTTGTCTCCGAGTTTGTAGGAGTTGAAGACTCTGAGGTGTAAGATTTGTTATAATTTGTGATTCGTGAAGTCATCGAGTCTATCCCTAAGTGCTAGATAGGTGAAGAGGGATAATGGACGTACCCATTCTGGGAAACCACTATAAATCCTTGTGTTTGTGCTGTGTGTATTCTCTGATTTTGTGTGCTTATTTTTGAAGTATTTTAATTTTGCTAAAAGCCACAGGATTCACCTATTCACCCCCTCTACATGATTTAGGTCAACAATTAGATACTTTCAACTCTTGATGTTTATATCAGAACTACCCCGTCTAGCGAGGCTGACGACAAGGCAGACTCTTTAGGAGTAGCTGATCTGGGGATAAAGAAGAGAACGCCGTCTTTGGCAAGGAAAAGAAGGTGGAAAAGAGCATTGTGGATAAGCTTAGGGACAACATAGATACAGTGATGGCTGCAATCCCTTCGAAGAAGAAGAATCACAAGTTATCGTCGACTCCGGAGCTGAGGGCAGAGGAGACTCTCCGGTAGAAGAAGAGGGAGAATAAGAGGTCTTTAGCCCTTAAGGTGGCGACCCGCTAGAATTATATAATCACACGATCTAAAGAGGTAACCGCGTTGATTAAGCTTTAACGATTCCTTCAAGCAAACGAGGATGGCTTAGCAGTTAACATTATCCTTCTTGCTAACTGCAATATCTTGCAGAAGATGGAGGACATCATTATTTGCCAGCAGATTCCCGGGGATGACTCCGACCTAGAAGTTTTGTCTGTGAAGCTTGGAGATGATGTTCCAGCGCCTTCTGAAGGAGATGAGAAGAAGAAGCTGCGAGAAAAGATGCTTGTCGATAAGGTTTCGCTGGTCGCAGGAGAAGGATCGAGCGGTTTCCCGACTCGTTCTACTGAAGAACAAGCTGAGGATGACTGTTAGCGGGCTACCGAACTTCTGCGGATAGGTATGATCAAACTAGCCCCGAAGATTATAAAAATTCCTCCACCTTACAAGGAACCTCCATGGATAAAATGATCAATCCACATAATTACCGAGATCGATAACATCCTATAATTGTGCGAGGAGCTTGAGAATAATAGGCAATCTGTACGACTTTAGGGGGTACAACAATTGAAGAAGATTGACCTTAATAGGTTGAGGCAGCCTATATTTCCTTATTTCCTAGTCTTAACTACGACTAGAGAAGATGAGAACCTCGGCTCGAGTGGCTTATCTCAAAGTACTGCTACTCTTATCTCTTTAGCTGATCAATAAACTTTATTCTGACCACTTGCTCGCATTTTGCTGTAGATTTCGGTGATTTGAACTCTCTGGCTGTACTTGAAGAGTCCGTGTGATGGCTTTAGGATGATGAGGGCCAGAACATATTCTTCCAGCTATTTGTGTACTTTGAGCCATTAAAGGAAAAGCTCGTGGTAGAGGAAGAGTTGAGGAAGGCTTAGGAGGAGAGGATAAGGATTTTAGCTGCAGAACTAGAGGCAAGCCGCGAGAGGGAGAAGATTTCTCGAGACCAGGTCGCGACCCAAGATAGGAGGCTTCAAAAGACCGAGGAAGATGCTGCTCACTACAAGATATAATACTATGGGGTGTTTGAGAGTGAGAAGAGTTGGAGACCTGATGTCGCGAGTCTGGAGAAATTGTGGAAGTCAGATCATGGCTCAGCTAGGGGCGAGACTTCTTCTCTGGTGGCTATACAGGCAACCCTACCCATGCAGCCTCGCGAACAGGCACCTCCTAATGAGCCCACTGTTCCGATTAGCCTCATAGTTCTCGAAATTTACCGGATCTACCGGACTATGAATGCCTTGAATCACCACTTGGTAGCCACGTCATCCCTTTTCCTGTAAGTAGGAGAGCAAGTGGCTCATCTTGGCAGGGACCCCATAGACTGCAACAAAGAGTGGAGAGAAGAGTGTGATTAAGAGAACTGTAAATTATATGTTTTGGTGGACAAACCTTTTAATCACTGTGACAATAATATTCTTTCAAACCTTGCGACTACTTGCAATTTTACTTATCTTGTCCGTAATTTGTTATGATGCTTGAACTGTTTGTATAATACCTTATCGCTGCGACTAGAGCGGTTAATTTCTTCTATTCGTATAGGAACTTGGAAAATTACAGGTGCTAAATAATCAACTACGCAGGTCCGCGAATTAATCATTGCGACTAGCTGCTTACTTGCAGGTTCATGAATTCCTATAAATAGAGCCTGACTATGCATTCTTCAGAAGAACTTCGAATCATTGATTCCAGCAGCTAAGGTAAATGGTACACGTGAGAGTATCTATTGCTTCCGCTTTCCTTGATGTCGAACACAAGAAATTGGAGATCACCGAGGGCGAGATTGATCTCTTTATCGCTAATCTCTCTCACACACAAATCTAAGCGGAAGCTGAAACTAAAACACTTGTCATCACCTGACATTAAGTTGTAGTAGTAGTGCACGGTAACTGCTCCTCAAGTCCTGCCACCTTGTCCTGTTGGTCGTGCTGGTGCTCCATCTCCTCAAGCACCTGAAATGATACGGTCATAACTAACTGTTAATCATAAATACTAAGCCATGTTTTCCTCGCCTCACCCTCGGGAGTCCTAGGCACCGACCAGGAGGATGAAAGCGGAGGATAACAAGACAGTATCAAAATAGCAAGTGACAGTGGAACTACTTAAAAGTATTTAGTTTCAAGGATAGCTAAACACCTAGAGGGGGTGAATAGGTTTTTGGTCTTTTTATCTTTTACTTGATTTAGGTGTGTTGTTATTTAGTTATATTTTGTTTTCGAGACAATCATCAACAGCACACACAAGATTTATAGTGGTTCCCCAGATTATGGGTACATTCACTGTCCTTCCAACCTTTATAACAGTTTGTTAGATAAGAAACTTCTCCAAATCTCGGCTCCTAAGAGCTTACAACACAGATACCTCAGGATATCCCGATCTCCTCCAAGACCTACCTCAGGCACAAGGCCCTGCAACTCAGAGCAAGCTTTGCTCCTACAACTCAGTGATCAAAAGATCACCTACCTTAGAATAATTTAATAGTCCTACAGCTCAGGCTAGGAGTATAGCCCTACAAATTAGAGAGATTAAATCTCCTATCTTAGATCTTCTATAAATCCTACCTCGGGCACACAGGCCCTACCTCAGATTCTCAATAGAATCCTACACTCAAATCTACACAAGATCCTACACTCAGTCTTTATAATTATGCCTACACTCAGATCCAAAGGATCCTACAAAGAGAGTAAGGTTGGTGTTGATTTGACTCCAGAGAAATGATCTCTAAGCCTTCTGCTTCTTGAGATGAGAAAATCTTAGCCCTAACTTATTCACAGCAACAAGATGGATGATCTTCAAGAAACTTCCGATTGTGTTGTAAGTAACTCAGAATCATTGGTTTTTGAACTTGCTGATGAAGACAAATGAGTTATCAGTTATGTGTATTCTTCACTCAGCTAACCTTGACTGCAGATATCAGACTTGCTCTGCTTCTTCTTCTCAGAAAATTTCTCTGAACTTGTTGTTGCGGGTGAAAATCGCAACAGCTAACTTGATTGAACTTTTAGATCAACACGTTGAACTTCTGCTTTAGCCTCTACAATAATGTCGAGAGGAATAAGATGAAGTTGCGCCTCTTTATGAAAACTTAAAACCTTAAAAAACTCTTTTGTTTCTACCGATATGATCTCTTATATCTTCCGCCGTCCAACGGATCTTTGACCCATAGGACAACCTGAATTTGTTGGATGCAACTTAGCTTTATCAGTAAATGTCGTATAGTAGGCATGCAGTGCCATTTATCGCTTACTGTAGACTTCCTGTAACACTTTGAAATTCTGCTGATGTCAGTATCTTTGGACTTAGTCAAATTCAGACTGACTGATCAAGCTTTGAGTGAAACCTTGTCACTCAATGCAAAAGTACTTAGCGAGATTCTGTATCTCAGGCATTGAGTGCATTGAGAGAACCTTCATCACCCAATGCTTTCTTGACTATTATAGTATAACTTCTTAAGTGTTGAGTGAGCCTTCATCACTCAGTGCATTTGGACTTAGCCAATCTTTCTGTACCATTAGGCGTTGAGTGAGCCTTCATCACTCAACGCATTTGAACTTAGCCGCTTCTCTGAAGCCTGCCATCTTGCTGAGGCGTTGAGTGGACTGCCTTCACTCAACGCTTCTGTATTTATCCGATTTCCATTTTTATGAATGCGTTGAGTGAGCCTTCTTCACTCAATGCTTTTGCCTTTGTCTGTATTCTTGATGAGGCATTTAGTGAACTGCCTTCACTCAACACTTTTGTACTTAGAAGATTTCTCTATTGAGTTGGCGTTGAGTGAACTGTCCTCACTCAACGCCTGTGGACTTAGACAGATTTTTTGTCTCTTTCTTCTGAGTGTTTGACTCCACATTGTTTAGTTGATGCTTTCTTTTCTTGGCATTGAGTGAACTGACTTCACTCAATATTTTTGGACTTAGCCAGAATTCTAGACAGAATCTCTGTTGCTTTGGCAGTATAGAGCTTTAATCGACGCTTCATTCTTCATGTGTGGAGTGAGCTATCCTCACTCGATGCTTTTGGACTTGGCCAAATTTTCTTCCTTGCCAATGCTGAATCTTTGACTGTCTGAGCAGTACTCGATACTTCTTGGTATATGGCATTGAGTGAACTGCCTTCACTCAACTCCTGTGGACTTAGACAAAATCCTGTTTTGTCAACAGTAAGGCTTTGACTGCCCATACTTTACTCGGCGCTTTTTGACATCTCGCGTTGAGTGAACTGGCTTGACTCAACTCCTATGGACTTAGATAAATTTTTGTCTCTCCAGCATACTTCCTGTTACCACCTATCACTATCACTTAGACAACTTGTCTAAACATGTTCTTAGGAACATCCTGCACATATTAAACTTGAACATACATCAAATATAATTATACTCTTAGTATTGATGGTGATGCCTCTTTAAATTTAGGGAACATTGAGGGCAATATTCCCAACAATCTCCTCCTTTTTGAAGAAGGCAGAACACACAACAATACTAAGATGCATTAACACATAAAACATATCAATTCAGCAAATGTAAGCTAGCAGATATAGCTTGTTCAAAGTTTTCCAATTTAATACAGTGACTTAACATGTCAAGACATTGCTCTCCTCATACTACTTGATGTAGTTTCTTAACCTGTCAAATTAATGCAGTGACTAAACATGTCAAGACTGATGTTTTTAGTTGTCTACCTAAATCATCTAGAGGGGGGTGAATAGGTGAGGTCTGCGTATTTTTACGGAATAAAAACTTGAATCGATTGAGCACAGAAAATAAACAAGCAAGCCACAGAGAACACAAGATTTATAGTGGTTTCCTAATCTTGGGTACGTCCACTCTCCACCTCACCGATCTAGCACCACGCTAGACTTGGCTACTTCATTATTATCTCGGATTGAAAAACAATCCTACCACTCGGAACAACGTTCCTACAACTCGATCCCCAAAACGGAATCTACGCTCGGAAGAAAACATCCTACATGCTCGGAGAGAAAATCTCCTAGAATAATAAAATTGATTTACAAAGAAATTACACAAATTTTTCTTCACAGATTTGGCTGAAACTCGGCTTCTTCCGTCTTGAAAAATTGAAAAACCCTTTCATAAAAGTCAAGGAAGAAATTGGAGAACGCTTGGATATGAGAACGTAGAATCACCACGATCAAGAGAAAGATTTGTAGAGGTCGACAAAGCTTGATCAGTTGATTCTTCTTGTATGAATATCTGGAGCAGAGAAGATCAGCAGCGAAGAAGACGAGTCTTTTCGGTTGCTATAGCTTCCCAATTTAGAATAGAAAATAGCGATTTAGAATCTTAATCTCTGTTAGGGTTTGTTAAATATGATTAGACCTTTTATAGGACAAGCCTAACGGTCAAAAACCATTAAGGAATGATCCACGAGGATCAAAATTTCCAAACTTGATTTCTGAATTTGAAATCCTGTATTATAGTTTTGATCTACAAAGTCTGTAACTTTGCCTCTCAATAAGATGATGATTTCCCGAGAAGTAGACTTTGAATTGATTTAAATCCGATCAAAAATTAGATATTCAGGATCGATGATCATCGAACTCTGGTCGACGAATTTGGTACTCAGATCGATGAAACTATGAACATCAGAATTTTATCATCGAACTCAGCTCAACGAATTTGGAGCTCAAATCGACAAAAATTAGATTTACCACTTTGGATTTCCGATCGACGAATTCTGATCAACTAAACAGGATAAATGAAAACCGATCAACGAACGTCAAACTCCGATCGACGAAATCTGATCGACTAATCCTGGCGGACTGCGATCGACAAATTTCAGATCGTGACCTTCAGTACTCGAGTATAATGACTTGCTTCTCGAGTAAAGCTTCTGGTTCTCGAGAACTACTTCTGCTTCTCGAGTGGTGACCTGGACGACTCGAGAACTACTTCTGCTTCTCGGGTAATTGACTCAGCTTCTCGAGTAATGAACTGGACTACTTGAGTACTAGCTTGGACTTCTCGAGAAATAGACTTGGCTTCTCAGCGCCTTTAAGTCTTAAGGTTACTCGAGAACTGACTACTTCTTCTCGAGTACTGAACTTGGCTTCTCGAGAACTGGCTTCTGCTTCTCGAGAAAATACTTACTTCTCGAGACAAGGCTTAGCCTTCTCGAGTAGTAGACTGACTACTCGAGAACTATACTTAACTTCTCGAGAATTCAACTTTGCCTTCTCGAGTACTAGCCAGGACTTTTCAAGTACTGAACTGGACTACTCGAGAACTTTACTTAGCAAAAATCCTTTAACAAAATTTTGATTCTTCTTCTTGGTTAACTGCAACTCATGATTTCTTTCATGTCTTTATTACTTGAAAAAGAAGTGTGTCCAAATAGAGAGGCTACACATGAGTAAACACCATGGATCACACAATGAGGGATTATATTGTATGATCCTTTGTTTGGTGACTCATTGTAGACTGACATTGGTCTACACTTGGCAATTATAATCTGCAAGCACTCAACTTGAAACGAGTATCAAATACAAACTTAGTTCATCTTAGTTCAAGGGTGACTTCATACAAATCTAAGTGATTGTGGATACAATACCCAACAATCTCCCCCTATTTGTAGAAGTCAGAACCCTCTACACTAAGGTGAATTATACCAATATAAACAAGTAAAGATTGACTAGTAAGCACATAAATAATGGAAGAAATGCTATGTTATTGAAAATAACAAATCATCAAAATTAAAAGATTTATATTCATAGTTTTGGTCCAGAAATTCCAATTCCACAAAATCTCATAAAGAAGTCTATTGATCATCTTCAATTTTTACAAGCTTTACTGATGTTGTTGTCTCTCTCTCTCTTCTCTTGTTGTCTCTTACGGTAGCTGTAAGTCTTGGGATAATATTTGGCAGGCTTAGGAGGAGCTTTTGGATTGTTCTTCTCATACTCTCTATCATATATTCTTCTCTTAGTTAAAGATTTCTCATATAAGTCACATTCATATGAGTTGTAATGATCATTCTTATTGTCATTATAATCAACAACAAGCTTAAGAGTCTCAAGGATTAAAGATTTGGAAGTTGGGCTCCATATTTCAGGAGACTCTTGAGCTTTTCTCCTTTCTACTTCAGGATTAGGAGTGGTCCTGCTAGCAGAGGCACCATCACCATACTTTCTTTTCTTGTTAGCTGGAATGTCTGTTGGAGGGACCTGAGGCATTCCTATTTCTGACCAAACTTGAGAGTATTCAGCAAGAGGATCTTCTTGATCTTCTGCTCTGGGAGAAAAAATTGGCATTGTTGGCATTGGTGCAGCAGGATGTTGAGCAGTTGGATTGAGATGATGTGGAATTACACTTGGGTCAGCTTGGAATTCAGGGAGTATCTGGTTGTGCATCCATATAGCTGTATCATAAGTGTGAAACTTAACACCATCAATTTGATTCTAAACATCAGTATGTATTTCCTTAAGCTTTCCTTCCCAAATATTTGTCATGATACCATTAGATTTTTCTAGATATTATTTTACTAATTTCTCCCCCTTTCTGACTTCTATGGATAGGGTGGCTATAGCATCTTCTTTGAACTTACCAACTTCTCCACAGGTCTTGAAGTTGTGAGCTTCATCATTCTTGTCCAACTGAATTTGATTATTGGTCAAAGTGACTGACTGATCCATCACTTGACCAATACTAGTAATAGTATGGTCTAGGTATTTCCCACCTATTTGGAATAGGTGTTTGAGAGAGTCAGTGTTATGTTGAATCTCTGCAAAGCATCTGTTCATCTCTTGTTCTAGAGCAGTCATTTTGTTAGTCACAGCTTTAAGAGTTTCATCAAAATAAATTCTCTGTTGGGCCAACATGAATTCTATCTTACCCAAGAGGGTACCTTCAGCACTCACTTCAATTGGAGGAGGAGGAGGAACAGGGGCAGTCTAGGGAACTATTTCTTCAATAATCACAGAAGTTGTGGACTAAATTCTCCTATGGGATGGGATTTCTTCTCTAGCAGTAGCATCTATGAAAGTTAGAATGTTGAAATTTAGATTTTGGAGATGAGGCTCAGCAGCTTCAGGAGAAGGTTCTTTCTCATCAATGAGGACAGCTATTTCTTCATCTTCTTCAACCTCAATGGGAGATAGGGTTTGGAAGATTCTGGTTTTGGTTGAGAGGAATCATCGTCAGCAGATGGAGAGGAGACTCCTTAGAGGTGAGTTCCTCTATCATCTTGTTGAATCATCCTCTATTAAATTTACTTGGGCATTCACTTGATCATCTGTAAGCAACTCTTCAGCAGCAGCAGAGATTTCTAGAGAAACAGCAGCAGGATAAAAAGCATCTGAGGTAACAATAGTCTGAATCACCTCTGGGAGTGCAGGAGCAGGATCCCCCTCAGCAACTGCACCTAAAGAGCCAGCTACTTGATGTAAAGGAGGAGATGGATTCCTGTCCTAATCCACTGGGAAGTCATGGGATTTGGAGGCTTGAACTGGATTTTGGATCTTTGGTTCCAATCTCTGAATGGAAGAGATGGAGACTTTCTTCATGTGGTGCAAGGAGATTCCTTTGGAGAGGTTGAAAACTTCTAGCTTGAAATCATGAAGAATGAGATAAATAATCCGGCTAAAATTTGGTGCCTTGGTGCTTTCTTTGATTTTGTCATAAATCATCATGCCCCACTGAAACTTCTTTCGATAGATAACAGCTGTAATCATGTCAAAGATATCATGCGTGATGAAACTGATTGAACTTGTGCGGCATAACAGAACTTTTTCGAGAATATCCAGTAGAAGCTTGCTTTTTTACATTTAGGTTAGGGCGGAGGATGGTGCTCACGGCATAAGAGACACCACAGAAACTATATGCCCTATCATAATCTTCAGTAGATAGGTCATCTTCTATATCAATAATGGGCAGCTGAAGAAGCTTGGAAATAATCGGGGATGTTAGCTTTACCTTTAATCCATTAACTTTGCTCTTGAGAATCTTCCCATTCCTCTTAGTCTTTACATTCTGAAAGAATTCTTCAACTTCTGGAAGGAGAATCTTACCTGGTTCTTCCAAAACGAATGATAGGCCGGCAGAATCTAGAAGCAATAGGACATTGCGGAAGTCATCGAAGAGGTCGGTAATCCCTACAGAAACTAACTCACTGCAAATCCCAACCTTCGATGAAGGATCCATCGATCAAGATTGAAGAGCGGATGACTAGCTTTCTGAACAAGCGGCTGTAATTGCAGTACGGGAACGGCGGTGTCGGAGAAGACGAGGGGTTTCTGGGAACGGGATTTGAAATTTCGGGAATTTTGGGATTTTTCTTGGACTTATACTATTTATATAGACCCTAATCTTGATTATTAAGGAAATAAATAATACTAATCTTACCTGGAATGGCGGTTAAGAGCTTTGGGTGCCTATATCAGAAATTTTAACTTTGAAGAAAATTTGGCACCCGATTTCTCAAGAATAGTTGAAGTATTCGAGTGGTAAGCTAGGGTTCTCTGGAAAGGGCTGAGTACTCGAGTAACAAGTTAAGTACTCGAGTAGTATCCTGAGTACTCGAGTAGCAGATTGAGTACTCGAGTTGTAGAGTCCTTCTCGAGAAGTGGAGTCCAGAATTGAAATTTTCTGATTTTTGAAGTATCACCCGATCCTTGAACATTGAGTGAGACCTTTTTCTTCATTATTCCATGTTGAGCATGCCAAGTTCTGTTTTGAAGAACAAGAACTTGGCCTCATCCAGCGGCTTTGTGAAAATATCTGCAACTTGCTTGTTAGTGGGAACATATTGGAGATTGATGTCTCTATTCTCCACATGCTCCCTGATGAAGTGGTACCTCAGTTCTATTTTCTTTTTCCTGCTGTGAGAGACTTGATTGTTGGAGATTGCAATTGCTCTGGAGGAGTCGCAAAACATCAGAATGTTCTTGAACTTCATATTGTAATCTTCAAATTGGCTCTTTATCCATAGTAATTGTGCACAACAACTGACTGCAGAAATATATTCTAACTCGACTGTTGAAATTGCAACACAATTTTGCTTCTTACTGCTGCAGAAGACAAGCCTTCTTCCGAGGAATTGATAAGTCTAGGAAGTGTTTTTCCTGTCATCTTTGCTTCCTGTAAAATCTACATCTGAATAACCTATCAGTTTGCTATCATTACTTCTTGGGTACCATAAGCCAATATTTGGTGTACCTTTAAGGTATCTCAAAATCTGCTTTGCAGCAGCGTAGTGAGATTCCTTAGAGTTTACTTGAAATCTAGCACACACACATGTTGAAAACATTATGTCCGGTCTACTAGAAGTAAGATAGTGAAGGATCTAATTATGCTCCTGTACTTGGTTTCATCAAAAGGTTTCCCTTTCTCATCCTTGTCCAGAGACACAGCTGAACCCATTAGAGTCATCATAGAGGTTGCGTTCTCCATTCCGAATTTCTTAATTAACTCTTTGGTGAATTTCGTCTAAGAGATGAAAATTTCATCTTCAGATTGTTTCACCTGAAGTCCTAAGAAATACTTCAGCTCTCCCATATTGCTCATTTCAAACTTCTCTTGCATAAGTTTGGAAAAAAATTTGCAAAGGTTTGTTGGGATTTGTCTCCACAATACCTCAGATTTGTAGGTGGTCAGACCTTGAACTAAGATGAATTAAGGTGTATTTGATGCTGTGTTTAAGTTGTATGTGTGCAGGTCCTTAATGCCAAGTGTAGACCAATGTCAGTCTATAATGGGTCACCAAACACAGGACCATACAATGTAATCCCTCATTGTGTGATCCAAAGTGTTGGCCCATGTATAGCCTCTCTATTGGGATACACTTCCTACATGCACTTGGAATGGTGGACTCAAGTATTGAAGGATGTCTTTTAGAAGAAATTTTTCTAAGTCCACATACTCGAGTAGTACCCTTCATATACTCGAGTAAGTGACTTAGTACTCGAGTAGATCCTTGGACATACTCGTGTAGACTCTATATACTCGTGTAGATAAGTTTATACTCGAGTAGATAGTCAGTCACTCGAGTAGATCATTTCTTATACTCGAGTAAATCCTTCTGTTCTTTATCCAGAAATTTTCTAAGTCCACATACTCGAGTACTTCTCTAGTATACTCGAGTAAGTGGGTCTGCACTCGAGTAAGTTGGTTTACATACTCGAGTAGACTGTATTCACTCGAGTAAGTGATAACTTGTACTCGAGTGGTTGGTTAGTTACTCGAGTAATTGCCTTGTTTATACTCGAGTAGTTCTGTTCTTCCCATGTCAGAAATATTCTAAGTCCACATACTCGAGTAGTTCCCTATATACTCGAGTAAATGACTCTGTACTCGAGTAGTTATTTTTCATACTCGAGTAAGTCAATGTTTACTCGAGTAGTTGTTCTAAGATACTCGAGTAGTTCATTTTCCCCTCACTCGAGTAGTTCTCCTAATATACTCGAGTAGTTCTTTTTCTCTCACTCGAGTATTTGCAACTTTTGTACTCGAGTATTTATTCACACTTTATCTGAAATTTTTCGAAGTGTTTTCACTCGAGTATCTACTCTCATACTCGAGTAGTTCGTACATCACTCGAGTATTGATCTCTGGATCACTCGAGTAGTTTTCTCTTCTCTTACTCGAGTATGCCAATCCTTTCCACTCGAGTATATAACTTCTCTCACTCGAGCACGCCAATTCTTTTCCACTCGAGTATATACCATCTGATACTCGAGTATGTATCTTCTATGACTCGAGTATGTCAGTTCAAATCTTTCCTGAAATTCTCTAAGTCAATGTCACTGTACATTTCGATTTGATCCTTTCTGATAAGTCCACGTGTCATCATTAATGATTCTTATGACCGTTGGAGTCTACCTATAAATAGGTCACTTCAGATTTGACTATTAATCAATTCCTTCAGAGATTATTATTTTAAGAAAGAGAAAGAGAACAATCTCGTGAACCCTAATTCTTCAAGTCGCCGCCGCCGCCATTAACGTTCACGGAAGAAGCTCTGGATCGACGATCTCCGATCTCTGTTTTCAACTCTGATTCTTCAGCGATCCAGACGCAAGTCAATCACTTGATCTCGCCACGCTTTAAAGATTCCAGATCTACTCTCTCGATCGAGGTGATTCAGTTTTTCAGATTTGTGGATCTCTCTCAAGTCGTCTTCAACTTCTCTGATCAAGCCAAAGCTCTTAAGGAAGAAGACTATCAAGATCCAGATCTGAGATTATTGTTTGTATTTTTTAAACAAATTATTGTGTAGGAGTTTTTCTCCGAGATTCGTAGGAAGGCTTTTGCTTCCGAGTTTTGTAGATCCAGTTGGATCGAGTTTTTGTAGGAACGTTGTTCCGAGGTGTAGGATCGTTTTGATCCGAGATAGTGGAGTAGCCAAGTCTAGTGGTTTACTAGATTGGTGAGGAAAGTGGACGTACCCAAGGTTGGGGAACCACTATAAATCTTTTGTCATCTGTGATTGCTTGGTATTGTGCTGTGCTAGTTCCTTAATTTTTTATTCCGCAAATAGACGCACATCTCACCTATTCACCCCCCTCTAGGTGATTTAGGTAGACAACTTCCTCTCTCAATTGGTATCAGAGGGAGGTTGATCGTTAAGAGGTTAACACCTTGATCTGATCCTACCCGAGTTGTCTTTTGAGAAATATCAAGCATGAGTAAGACTAAAGATTTTGCCAAGCTTCCCATTTGCACCAAGAATAATTTTTCTATGTGGAAGGAAAGAGTTAGGTTCTTCATGGAAGCTGTGGATCCTCGGATCTTCATGATTGTTGAAGAAGGTCCGCATATTCCTATGGTTGCCTCTACTATAGACTCATCCAAACAAGTTCCTAAGAAGCTGATGGACTTGGATAAAGACGAGATTGCACTTGTCTCCCTCGATAAGAAAGCCAAAAATATAATAGCAAGTGCAGTCGATGACTCAATGCTGCAGAATCTCATCCATTGCAAATCTGCCAAGGAGATGTGGCAATCCCTGGTGACTCTGATGGAAGGCACTGAAGAAGTGAGGGATGATCGGAGATCCCTTCTGAATCAAAAGTATGAAGCCTTCCGGCAAGGTCACAAGGAAGCCATAGCTGACACGTTCGAGAACTTTTTCAAGATAGTGAACGGCCTAAGAGTTTATGGCCGAGTCTTCACCAATGGAGAACTGAATGACAAATTCCTAAGATCCCTAACCAAGGAATGAGATAACAAGGTATGCGCCATTCGGGAGTTCGGAAGGTTAGCCGAGACGGACCCGCAAAATCTGTTCGGAAAGCTAATGTCCTATGAGCTTCAAATCAATTCTAGAAAAGCTGAAGAAGAGATGAGCAGGTCCGGATCCAAAGAGAAGTCTGTTGCTCTGAAGGCAGACAGCTCAAGGAAGATTAAGGCCAGCTCTCCTGCCCCAGCTCCTGAAGCTGATGATGAAGATTCGTCTGAACCAAGCTCTTTTGGCTCGGAGCTATCTGAAGGAGAGTTTTCTCTTCTCTCAAGGCAGTTCAAGAAATTCTTGAACAAAAAGAAGCAATGGAAAGGCAAGGATGCCTCATATAGAAGATCACGCAATGATGGTGATCGTCAGAAAAAGAGCTCAAGCAGCCACGACAGGTATGGCTCGAAACCGAATAAATATTATTCCACTGATATTGTTTGTTATTGCTGCAACAAGCCAGGTCACGTCATTGCGGATTGCCCCCATAAGAAGAAAGAGGGCGGCAAGAAAGAAGACAAGAAGTCCTACAATAGGAAGAGGACAGAAAAGAGTTTGTTAGCTAAGAAGAGCAAAACTCTCAGTGACTCCGACTCATCCGAGTCAAGTGCAGAAGAGGAAGAAGCTTACTTTGGGCTAATGGCTCTAACAGACGATGAGCAAGTCCCCCAGTTCACTGGGGAGGTAAAATCTCACACCCCTCTTTCAGACTCTGATGATGACAATGAACCAGAGGGCTATCCCTCTGAGGATGAATCAGAACTCATGATACAATATCAGGAGTTACTCAAGGCTTACGACAAATGTCGCCAAGTCGTGAAAACTCAAGCTAGGGAGATAAAATCTCTAAAAGCTTCAGAGAGCAACCTTAGAGAAGAAGTCTCTAAGACTGACTCTCTCAAGGAAGACTTCGATAAATCTATCGAAGAATACAACAAGGCTCTCGGGCACCTTGACCTTAAAGAGAAAATCATCAAGGAATTGGAAGAACAACTCTTGGCTGAGAAGAAGCTTGTAGAAAGCTTCTCGAAGCCTAAGACTGTGCTTCCTATGATTGCTGAATTCTCAGCTAAGGCAAGTGGTGCCGGTCTAGGCCACAAAGGAGCTCCTAGTAAATCTTCTAGGAGAAACAAGGCCAAGAGGAGAAATAAGGCGGCCAAGAAGGCCTCTGCCGAAGAGAAAGGGAAAGCTCCCTTGGAGCCAGTCGCGTTCAAGAAAGTCATCTTTCCTACGAACGATCTTGACTACGAATCCACCTATGGTCACTTTAGCAGGCCTATCCTTGAGAAGCCTAAGACAAGATACCAAGGGTGGACTCGCCTTCGCAACTTTGGTGAGAGCATTTTCAAGGAACCTTATGAGGAGATTCAACTTCAGAGCTATGGACCTTATGTTCATGGTCATAATATTAAGAAGGCACCCAAAGTGAAAGTTGTTGTAGAAAAGCCGACGATGGAAAAGACTTCATGCACGTGCCATCATCATGAAGCCTCCACATCTAAAAATGCTGCCCCTGTTGGATCTCCTCTCGAGGTAGTCAAGCAGGAGAAGATGAGGCAAAGATACAACAAATTTGACTGTTGGTGCTGTGGTAGAGTTGGTCACTTTGCCATCGATTGCTGGTTCAATCCCAAATATGCTGCAACTCCTCAAGTTAGCAACATGAGAATGACCACTCATGAGGCTAATCCTCGTACGGGGAGTATTCTAACTCGAGACCAAGGACCCAAACTCGTTTGGGTTCCTATGGCTAAGTGATTATGATTGCAGGTATGTCCAAAGACCGCTAAAATGCCAATCTGGTACTTGGACAGTGGATGCTTTCGGCATATGACCGGGACTAGAAGCCTACTTCAAAACTACTCACCAGTATTGAACGGACCAAAGGTCATCTTTGGAGGTTCAGACCGTGGAATCACTAAAGGCTATGGTATGATCACTAACGGTAGCGTATCTTTTTCGAATATAGCCTATGTTGAAGGATTGGAACACAATCTCATCAGCATAAGCCAACTATGCGACAAAGGATATGTAGTTGAATTTCATGCTGACAAGTGTTTGATAAAATCGGTTAATAATATGGAAACTATTTTATCAGGCACTCGAAGCAGAAATATTTTCTGTCTGAATTTTATTTGTATAGACTCTTCGACACCAGTGTGTCTTTTGGCAAAAAGTAGTGCATCTCTTGCTGACCAATGGCACAAGAGACTAGCACATATAAATTTCAAAACTATTAATAAATTATTCTCTCAAAACTTAGTACGTGATGCACCTAATTTCAAGTGCGTTACGGACAGTCCTTGTCACGCTTGTATCGAAGGCAAGCAAACAAGAAGTTCGTTTAAAAGCATAATTGGCAAGGATTCCAATAGAAGCTTACAGCTTCTCCATATGGACTTGTTTGGTCCTCTGCAGGTTAGAAGTTTGGGAGGTAAGGAATATACGTTGGTTATTGTGGATGATTACTCGTGCTTTGCGTGGGTGTTCTTTCTGAAACACAAGTCAGATACCTTCGGTATTCTCACTAATTTTGTGAGGCAGATCCAGAATGAATACAACCATTTCGTAGTCAAAATCAGAAGTGACAATGGAACGGAATTCAAGTCTGGAGTCATGACAGAATTTTGTGAAAGTCAAGGTATCTTTCATGAGTTTTCCTCTCCTCGCACTCCACAGCAAAATGGAGTAGCTGAGAGAAGGAACAGAACACTCATAGAGGCTTGTCGGACCATGTTGAGTGATGCCTCACTTCCGGAGTATTTCTGGGCTGAAGCCGTCAACACCGCTTGTCACGTGCAAAATCGAGCACTCATCAACAAGAACCATGATAAGACTCCTTACGAACTTCTAAAAGGCAGGCAACCAACCATTTCATACTTTAGAATCTTTGGCTGTAAGTGCTTCGTACTTAACAATGGCAAGTATCACACTACCAAGTTTAGCGAGAAAAGCTTTGAAGGTATTTTTGTAGGATATAGTAGCCATAGTAAGGCTTATAGAGTATTCAATAGAAAAACTCTGGTGGTGGAAGAGTCGATACATCTTGTATTTGATGAGACGAGTCTGTTGCAAAGCAACTCGTCTAGTGTGCCTATTGTAGATGCAGGTACGAAGTTGAAAGAACTTAGCTTGGATGAACCTATTGAAGATAAAGATGAGACGTTCATCAAGATCCCCTCTACAACCACTATTAGAGAGGTAGATGATCAAGATGAAGAAGACATCCCAGCTGAAGATGCAACTCCAGTGGCTGAAGAGATCCCAGATGAAAGGACTTTAGAGTTCAGACACTTGAAGGATCATCCTGTTGACCAAATAATAGGAGATCCTCGGGATGGCGTCAGAACTCGTCGAGGTACAACTAACGAGAATTTACACTTAAGTTTTCTCTCACAGGTTGAACCAAAGAAATTTGAGGAAGCCAACTCCGACGCATCCTGGATTCTAGCCATGGAAGAAGAATTGAATCAGTTCAAACGATGCAAAGTTTGGACACTTGTTCCTAGACCCAAGCATAAGAACGTCATCGGGACAAAATGGGTCTACCGGAACAAGATGGATGAAGATGGAACTATTATAAAGAATAAAGCCAGACTTGTCGCCAAGGAATATCGTCAAGAAGAAGGAATCGACTTCGACCAAACTTATGCTCCAGTAGCGAGACTGGAAGCGATCAGGTTATTTCTTGCCTACGCTGCACTTAAGGGCTTTACCGTCTATCAAATGGACGTTAAGTCCGCCTTCCTAAATGGTGACATAAAGGAAGAGGTGTATGTAGAGCAACCGCCAGGTTTTATTGATTCAACCTTTCCTAATTACGTTTACTTACTGCAAAAATCACTATATGGTCTTAACCAAGCTCCTCGAGCTTGGTATGAGACGCTGTCTACCTTTCTTCTTGAGAACAAGTTCACGAGAGGAAAGATAGACAAGACATTATTTCTTAGGGAAATAAAAGGCAAGATTTTGCTAGTGCAAATCTATGTCGATGACATTATTTTCGGCTCTACAGACAACAACCTCTGCAAGAAGTTTTCTAAACTTATTCAAGGGAAGTTTGAAATGAGCAGTATGAGAGAGCTGAAGTATTTCTTAGGGCTTCAAGTGAAACAATCTGAGGATGGAATTTTCATCTCACAGACCAAGTTCACCAAAGAGCTGCTTAAGAAATTCGGAATGGAGAATGCAACCTCCATGAGGACTCCAATGGCCTCAGCTATGTCTCTGGACAAGGACGAGAAAGGGAAACCTTTTGATGAAACCAAGTACAGAAGCATAATTGGGTCCTTGCTCTACCTTACTGCGAGTAGACCAGATATAATGTTCTCAACATGTGTATGTGCTAGATTTCAGGTGAACTCTAAGGAATCTCACTATATCGCTGCAAAGCGAATCCTGAGATACCTCAAAGGCACACCAAATCTTGGCTTATGGTACCCAAGAAGTAATGATAGTGAACTAATTGGTTTTTCAGATGCAGATTTTGCAGGTAGCAAAGACGACAGGAAAAGCACTTCCGGGACTTGCCAATTTCTTGGAAGGAGACTTATTTCCTGGAGCAGTAAGAAGCAGAACTGTGTAGCCATCTCAACGGCTGAATCAGAATACATCTCTGCAGGCAGCTGTTGTGCACAGCTTTTATGGATCAAGAATCAATTTGAAGACTACAACATGAAGTTCCAGAACATTCCCTTGTTTTGCGACTCATCCAGCGCTATAGCAATAGCCAACAACCCAGTCTGTTGGTACCCTAGTTTGATTTGAGTTTAGTCCTCTCCTTTGTGCCCCTTTGACCCAAGAAATATCTATGGTCAATGGTTAGGAGTCTAGTTGTAGGGTCCTCGCTTTTCCAAATTGAGAATTTGGTTAAGTAGTTTTTCGTTCGACTATAGTCGAACGCCGTTCGACTATCGTCTATCGGCTGATCGACGATCGTCTATCAGTTGGTCGACGCTTTGTCTGCGCTGATAGTTCGACTATCTGTTGATAGTTCGACTATCTGTTCTGCGCTGATAGTTCGACTATCTGTTGATAGTTCGACTATCTGTTCTGCGCTGATAGTTCGACTATCTGTTGATAGTTCGACTATCTGTTGATAGTTCGACTATCTGTTCTGCGCTGATAGTTCGACTATCTGTTGATAGTTCGACTATCTGTTGATAGTTCGACTATCTGTTCTGCGCTGATAGTTCGACTATCTGTTGATAGTTCGACTATCTGTTCTGCGCTGGTAGTTCGACTATCTGTTGATAGTTCGACTATCTAGTTTGTTTTGATAGTTCGACTATCTTTTGATAGATCGATTATCTGTTTTCTGAGGTAGGTCGACTATCTGCTTGATAGTTCGACTATCTCTGTGCGCTTGATAGCTCGACTATCTGTCCTAGATAGTTCGACTATCTGATAGTTCGACTATCTGTCCTGATAGTTCGACTATCTGCTGCGGTAGCTCGACTATCTATTTGATAGCTCGACTATCTAGATCGTTCGACTATCTGCCCGATAGTTCGACGATCTCCTGGCGTCGTTCGACGATCTTCGAAGGTCGTTCGACGTTTTCTGTCTGCTTGTTTATTTTGTATTTATTTATTATATTTAATTATTTAATATATTTTCTGGCACGATATTTTAAGCTGTATAAGTTTCCAGGCATTATTTGCTCTATTCTTTTTGCCTGAGTTTAAATCTTTTAAGATAAAGTTGTTTGTCTTATTAGCTGTCATTTTAATTTACTTTATCTGCTGACAGCCCTTTATAGCCGTTAGACTGAAAAGTCTTCTTTTGCTATAAAGAGATTGTTTCTGATGTGACTTTATTTAGTCTATCTGTTTATTTGATTTAAGCCTGCAGCTTCTTAGAAAGAGGTTTATTCCTTTTTATGGAATGTTTTGCTGCAGAAATATTTCTGTCTTCTTGATATTTACAGCCCAGGTCTCAAGGCTTAGAAGAAGACAAACAATTTAAATGGAAGAGAGCCGTTGCTTGATGATGATATAAAAAGAACCCTTTGCAGAAGGATTGAAGCTAGCTGTTACACACATATTCAAAAGCACTCAAGCCTTCATCAAGCTCAAGCTTCCTGCTCTCAGCAAACTCCATCTAACTGAGAAGTGTTAAGATCTTCATCTCTTCTTCACCTGAGTTCTCCTGCTTTCAGGAAGTTCAACTCAGAGTTTCTTTGAAGAAGAAGAAGAAGAAGAATAGCTGCTTGAAGAGATTTCTTTTTGTTATTTATTTTCTTCCTGTAGCTCTTTCCTTCAGAATTTTCTGAAGAGTTTCTGCACTGAAGCAAGACTTCACCTGGACATCTTTGAGCCAGGGGGAGCCTTGATTCTTTAGAGCATTCTAGCTCAGTGCAAGCTTTTGTGCTTCTCTAATCTATTGCAAAATAGAGAAGACATCTTAACCTTCTTCCCCCTCCTGTATAGGGTTATTACTTCCTTCAAAAGTATCCCTTGGTGGCAGGGCACCTGATCAAAAACCTGTGCTTGGTTTTTAGACACCTGATCAAAAGTCTAAAGGGTCTCTGGATCTACCTGAAGAAGATCCTGTTGGTGGCAGGGCACCTGATCAAAAACCTGTAGTGGATTCCTACCGTTTGGGTAGAAGAGTGGACGTACCCAAGTTGTTTGGGGAACCACTATAAAATTCCTTGTGTCGTCTGGCTTGTTTATTATTTTTCTTGTACTGTGGCTGTGAATAGTTATAACTAGGCTGCTAGTTGCTGTTTAGGTTTTTTTCCAAGCTTAACTGTAATTACAGTTAGCTTGTGTTTGTACACAACACTTGTGTTAGGCTTTAAGGTTAAACCAATATCTATAATCTCTTCATTCCGCACTTCACTCCAAGGGAGTTGGGTAGACAGTTAAGTTTTGTATTGTGCAAAATTTGATTACTCTATTCACCCCCCTCTAGAGTAGTATCTATCCCTTCACTTTCAATTGGTATCAGAGGGAGGTTGACTGACTGTATAGGCTAACACCTAAGTCACAAGATCCTGATAGATACCAAGAGCTTATAGATATTCACTATCATGGCCCAGTCTAAGGATTATTCTAGCACCAGACCTCCAGCATGCAACTTAGCAAAGTTTGGCATCTGGAAGGCAAGGATCAAGCTTTATATGAACTCTATTGATGAGAGTATTTTTGCTTCCATTTTGTCAGGTCCCCCAAGAGCACCTGCTGCTGCCACTGCCTCATCATCTGATATGAGTGCAGTGCCTCCTCCAGACTATAATGATGAGTACAAGAAGGCCAAAATTGCTGATGCCAAAGCAATGAACATACTGGCTCAGACTATGTCTGATGAGGTGTTCCAGAAGGTGGCTGACTGTTCCTCTGCAAAGGCCATGTGGGACACACTGAACCAGATTGTAGCTGGTTCAGCTGATGAAAGGAAGGACAGGAGGTCCAACCTTATCTCACAGTATGAGAACTTCAAGAAGACTGATGCTGAATCAGTTGAAGCGATGTACACCAGGCTCAGCTCAATCATCAATGAGCTGAGGACCCTTGACAAGGATATCTCATTGACAGAGGTCAATGATAAGATCCTTATGTGCTTTCCTAGCACATGGGATTTGAGGATCTGGCCAATCAAGGAAGCCAGAAGTACCAATGAGATATCAACTGAAGCCCTTCTCGGCAAGCTCAAATCTTTTGAGCAAGTGCTGAAGACAAGGGAAGCTGAAGCAGAAGCCAAGACCCCCACTCCAACAAGAAAAGAGCAATCTCTAGCTCTTAAAGCTGCTGAAGCCTCAGAAGGCAGCCAATCAAATGAGGAGCTCATGGCATTGTTTGCCAAGAGATTTCTCAAAATGGGGAGAAAAGAGTTCAGAAGAAAATCTTCAAAGTATGAAGAAAAGCCAAGGTATGATCGTACTCCAACTAAAGAAATTATTTGTTATGGGTGCAGGAAGCCTGGACACATTTTGCCAGAGTGTCCAGAGGAGAAGAACAAGGAAAAGAGAAAAGATAAAGAACAACACAGGAAGCACTCCAAGCCATCCTCCTACAAAAACAAGAAGAAGGAGAGAGGTTTCATTGCTGAAACCGCGGGGCACCGCGAGTTTTAACCATCAACGAGCAGCTTTCATGAAGAACTTTACTCATTCTTTCTACATGGGAAAGTTTTCTTTAGTGCACACTCGTAGCTTCATAGAAGACATGTCTTTACTTCTGTCCATGGTTAGTAAGCGGAATCTCTTGACGCTAGATCTAGGATCTTGTTCCAGGTGTTATCCTTATTAATGAAAACGCCCATCTGATACCAATTGAAAGTATCTAGCGTCTACCTAAATCACTTAGAGGAGGGTGAATAGGTGATGTCTGTGTCTTTTTACGAAAGGAAATTACTTAAAAAATGCAGCACACACACACACACCGAGATTTATAGTGGTTCCCCGAGTTGGGTACGTCCACTTTCTCGCCTCGCCTATCTACCACGAAGGGCTAGTTTCGGCTACTCTGCCTTTCTCAAATTTCAATAAATCTTACACCTCGGAGCTACAACTCCTACAACTTGAAAATGATGCTCCAACCACTCAGAGAACAACTTCTCCTACAACTCGATTAACAACCAGATCTACTATTCGATCCACAAACCAGATCTACAACTCGATCCAAAAATCAGATCTATAACTCAGAGAAAAATCTCCTATAAATGTAAAGGAATAATACAATATAATAAAGATTACAAGTCTTCGCTCTGACATTCTTCGAAAAGGTAGATCTTGAAATTTGGAGTACTCGGAAAATAGAAATCTTGAAGACCTTGAATTTTGAATCCTCAATCGTCTAGATCTGGAGTAATACAAATCTTCAAATGGCAGCAATCCAGTCATAGAGATCATTGAAGATTGACTCTTGCAACGCTTGCAGTAGTCGGCCGATCGGGATGTCGCGTATGCATAGGAGGCCGAAGGTTTTACTGATTTGGAAATGTTTGCCGATTTGAATTAGGGAGCAATTTAACACAATAGAAAGATTAGGAAGATTAGAAATCCTCCCTAAATATATATAGAGACATCAACAAACAACATATATAAAAGATTCTCCAACAATGAAAAGCTCAATATTACTGTGCATGGTCGTCGTAACCCGAGCCGTAATTTGAAATAAATCGGAAAAATGACCTAAGTCAAATTCATTGAGTATCACCGAGTATCACAAGTATACTCGCTGATTAGTAACTGATATTCGATGAAAAGGACTTGGTGAATATCAGCTTAGGCCAACTATCCACTCAATGCCAAGGCGTAGACCATACTCGAAGAATTTGTCAAGTATCGGCTGATATACTCAACGAATTTGTCGAGTATTGGCTAGCTCACTCAACGCACTCGACTCTTGGCCATGTGATATTCGACGAATGAGACTTAGAAAAATCTAGAGAAGTAGCGTCGAATGGACTCGACGAATTCGGTGTGTATCGTCTAGTATATTCGATGAATTCATCGAGTATCGTTAGATATATTCGACGAATTCGACGAGTATACATGATGATATTCGGTAAATTTTACTTGATGGATTTTCCAATTCTCAGTGAATTTTCCTTAAGTACATACAATGAATTCGATGAGTGTTGGAAAATATATACGATGAATTCGACCTGTATCAATGAGTATACTCGACGAATTTTACAAATATTCCTTCCCATACTCGACGAATTGTACTTAGAAAAATTCTTTTCCTTCTGAATCCAAGCAATTGTCCTTCCATGATCCTTCTCCTATACTTGGGATAGAAGTACATCCCAATAAAGAGATTACATGTGGGACAACACAATAGCCTACACAATAAAAGATTACATTATATAGTCCTGTGTTTACTGACCCACTGTAACGTGACATTGGTGTGTACTTAGTAATGTTAACCTGCAAGTACATAACTAAAAATCAATATCAAATAAAATCTCAATTAATCTTAGCTTGACTGGACCCTTCTTCAAATCAGGGTTATTGTGGATGCAATACCCAACATCGTGATTAATGGTAAAATATGTGAATTTTTTATATTCCAATCGGGCCTTAGACAAGGTGATCCTTTAACCCCATTTCCCTTTATACTTGCTAAAGATGTTCTTAGCAATGGTATAAAAAGAATTTTCCTTAGAATAAAAGAGGATGAGTATACGACATATGCAAAGGGGCCTAAATTCTCCCATATCCCTTATGTTGATGATACTTTCATGTTTGGGAAAGGGTATGTTCACACCGCAATGGCTATATAATCGTTCCTTCTACGCTATTAGAAGCTCTCCAGTCAACTGGTTAATAATCCAATTGCTCCCTTTAAATATCTTGTGGAATCCCTAAGGCCGATGTGGATAAGTTAGTTGATATCCTTCACATTAAGTGAAACTTCTCACCTATATTATATCTTGGAGTCCCCATACTTATTTATAGGAGCAGGACTCGATTTTTTGATCATATAGAGATGAAGGTTCAGGGCAATATTAATGATTGAAGGTATAAGCTTCACAATCATGCATGCCGCCCGAGTGATTCTTATCAAATCTATTTGTCTAGTCTTGTAGCTTACACCATGTCCACTTGCAATATGCTAAAATACATACTAACAACTTTTTATAATTATTTGACATGATTCTTTTGGTTGAAGAATGATAGAAGAAGCACTTTCCATTGGGTCAATTTCAAATCATTTTGTTTACTGATCTCTAAGGGTGCGATTGACATCTCTAGAATGTAATATATCTACAAAATGTACAAATGTAATGTTATATAAAATTTTCTATGCAAGATCTCACAACTATATGATTACATAAGACTCAAATAGTGTAACAAGAACAAAATCCTCCAGATATTAGATTTTATGTTCATAGACCTTAGATGGATTATCTGAAGTATTTTCATTGGATTATTGAGTACATTATTTGTAATCCAGAGTGTGGTATGATTGACCTCTGGAGCAATGTGTGACTGGGCAATAGGCCACCTGTGGATCTAACTCCTCTCACGGTTTGTGTCCTCTCAATGTAAGTTGCATATGTTTTTTGTGAGCGTAGGCTGATCTGCATTCCTGATTTCTATGAGGGTGGCTCATAAGATAATAGCAGTGTCCAGCCTCTGATTTCTATGGGGGTGGCTCATAAGATAATATCAGTGTCCAGTCTCAAAACGTGTAATCGATAAGGCCGACTGATTTGGTATCCTGCCTTGGACTATCGAATCTCTATTACAAACTTCAACTAGACCTTTAACCAGCACCATCTAAAGCCCTTTAAATTTGACTTTATATGAGACCATCATTTACCTATATGGTTCTAAATCATCAGTTGGAAAGTTAAACGTAGCTTTTTTCGTTGGACACTAATGTCTTCTTATTTATGTCAAAATGATAATTATATTTATTGGATCCTAGACATGAAACTATTGATCATCAATCTCTTGTAAGCAAGATGACGACTTCCATTTGGGGACACTTTGAGCTCTTTGTTTTTTGGATGGAACTCAAGGGGCGTACAAACATATCAAAAGTCCAAAGTTGTCAAAATAAAAGTGGGAGATTTTTGAAGCGCATCAAAAAACATACCCTAGGTATCCCACTTATTTGCTTATGGATTATCTGGGTTGGGAGGAGTAAGCATAGTTTTTATGAATCAACAAACACAAAAATTAAATGAATTTGGGATATGCATGACTTGATTAACCTTGTACTTAGAGGAATTGGTTCCATTGTGGTCTGTAATTTAGGAGGAAAAATGGTTACTAGATTAGGTTGGAGTGCATTCAACCTACTCATCACCTAGATGTGAGTGTTTGCGTTGAATGGGTTGGCAGGCGCTAATTTCGAATTTTTCCTATAAATTGATAGAGTGGTGAACCTTAGATCGGGTAAGGAGAGCGGGGGTGGTTGCATTCAGAATGCTAATGGTCACCTCTTTGTAGGTATTACTAAGTATTATGGTGATAAGAATGTGTTGGAAGCGTATTATCTGGCCCTCAGTGATGAGATTTTTATTTGTACCTCGTTTGATTTCAACTATGTTCACATATTTCTAGTGAGCACATATATAGAGAAAGAAAGTGGGTTGCCGATGCCATGATGAAATTTGCAATGTAAAACAAAACTAGCTGCATTTTTCCTCCGGATTTTCTTCTCGCCTCCGTTAACATACTCATTATAGGCTATATCATGATTCCATTTGTCCCAAGAGTTTCTACTATATATTCTATGCCATTTTGTTTGGATTTTTGGTAATATCTTTAGGGGGTGGGGTGGGGGTGGGGGGGGGGGAATTAACAGCTTGTTTGGGAGCTACGATACTTACTTCGCCATTCTTTCTTTTGAACATGAAGGTGACTTTTTGTAAACATTTCTTGAACGGGAGCTAACGAGGTCATAAGAACACTCAACCACAATCGAATCCAAGTAAAAGATGACAATAATAGAGGCACAAGAGTTTTCCAATTGAAATCAATTTCTGTTAAAGGATGAAGTATTCATTGCAAGACATGATTCTATAATGTAAACCAGGGAATCAAAACCAGCAACAAGATGTAACCGTGCGGACTGAATCCAATAATCGCACAAGTAGCCTACTCCCCAGAAGAGTCTGCCAAGATCGTTGAAGCCGCCTACCCACAGCTAACCGCACAGACTGCTGTTATTGCAAGCTGAAAGAGCCCGAATAGAACGCGTTGATTGACCGGGCAAATTGATCCACTTATCCGCAACTCTGAGGAAGAGACAAGTCATAAAGACCGCAACCTATTGTAAACACTGACTGTATCCACGAACAGTCACACACAAATATTCCGCTAGTCGCCTAGCCGCCTGGTGTTAGCGGCATAGCCTGCACAGTAACCATCTTCCTTAGTCGCAGTGGTTAGAAAACCTTAACCGCAAATTCAAGCGAAAGCTCATTCTTACTATGCACTACATAATAATGACGAGCCGAGGGGTCCTATTTATAGGTTCGGGGAGGAGTGTCATCACCACCTACACCGATAGGACAATCGCCCATCAGACCCTGCCGACTAACACCTATATCCGCACAATGCGGATACCAACATCTATTCTCCAGTTCGCGCCCAGAGTGCTCCTGCCGAATAGACAACCAGTTCGCCAAGCCGTGCAGACACTACTATAAGTCCACGTATCCTGCAACCCGTGACATAGACAAAATTCGTCCAGCCAATACTACCGAAATCGGCGAATAGCATAGCAGTCTGCACTAGGCAAACTCGGCGAATTACCAAGCAGACCGCACCAGGCAAACTCCAGACTGAACCAAGGCGAGCTCGGCAAGCTGCCAACCAGTCCACACAAGGCGAGCTCGGTGAGCTAGAAAATAAGATGGAGTTAGTCCCCCCGGACCAAGTCCACTAGAAACCCACGAACTACGATACTTAACCGCGCCACCTAAAGCCAAGATTGCGCACTATTGAACAAGACTAGTCCGCAACCATCCATGTGGACCGCTCCATCAATCCGCATGACCTCTAGGAAACCTGCTCGTGCAACTGTGCTTTCTCCATGATCCAACACCCAAACCACAAGCACTTATCCATGCGACACCTGCAAGCTCCAAAGAGGCTGCACAACAACAAGTGAACTCTGAACCATTTTGCCCGAGAAGACACTAACGACCTGGAGGCAAGCCCCCCCAGTCGGCTATACCCGGCTACCTTCTTACAAATCAGAGAACCTGTCGAACATGGCGACCTACAAAGAAGTTTTCCAGTAACGTGCGGATAAACAATTGGAGTTACCATTATGATCTGGAAGTGATCAAGCATGTAGCCTCACTGCAAACTCAGTATGAGCCTATTAGGTTCGCACATAAGATTATGGAGAAATTGGGAGATTGGATCTGTATGGTATAGCTCATATGATGAGTTAAAAAAGGACTAAAAATATTCTAAGGCAAAGGCGTCGAGTGTGTCAAGACCACTCAACGCCTTCGTCGAGTTAAGAGTTGACTCGTCGAATGGTGGCGTTGAGTGTATTCAATGATTCATCGAGTCAAGGAGTTTATTCATCGAGTATTGCACCTAAGTGTTGAGTGTGTTGAGTACATTCAACGATTCATCGAGTCAAAGTGTTGACTTGATGGATCTGATTCTTAGGCATTGAGTGCGTTGAGCTCACTCAACACCATTCGATGAATTTGGCCTTAGGAGTTGAATGAGTTGAGCTCACTCAATGCTATGGCGTAGAAGAAATACGTCGTTTGATGAATCTGGCCTTTGCGGTTGAGTGCGTTGAGCTCACTGAGCACCATGGCGCAGAAGGAGTACGTCATTTGACGAATCTGGCCTTTGGCATTGAGTGCATTGAGCTCACTCAACACCATGGCGAAGGAGTACGCCGTTCGACGAATATATCCTTTGGCATTGAGTGCATTGAGCTAACTCAATGCCATGGCTCAAAAGGCATTGACAGTGTCTAGTCCATTCAACGCCTTTTGTTGATTCAAATGTTGATTCAGCTGAAGGTTGGCGTTGAGTTTATTGTATATCCTATGGATGCTCGACGAATCGTCGAGTATAATTGATACTTATCGATTTGCCGTGTATGTTGTAGACACTCGACGAATCGACGGGACAATAGTTGTCTAGTCAAATTCTAGATTCTAAGTGCGGGGTCTTCGGATAGCGATGGGAAGCTATTCTATTTACCTCTTGGAGTATAAATAAGAAGTTTAGGGTTTGACCATGGATTCGATCAATTTCTGTCTAAGCACACGAGCCATACTGTGTGATAAGACTGAAAACCATAGAAAGCCGACGAAAGCCGTTCCACCTTCGCTGTCGCCGATCCCGATCCCAGGAAGTGTCATCGCCGCCTCTCCTAAAATAGATCTAGCAGTCTGTGGAGATGCTGAGTGTCCTCTCTCGACCTAGCGCTTGCGCGACAAGTTGCTGCGAGTTCTCCCGATCGTGTGGACTTTCTGTAGAGGTGTGGACACTATTCTACGCTCAAGACTCGAGCCGTTGTGTGGCCGACAGACTCTTCTGGAGCATCTAGGTTGAGTAAAGACTCAATCCCTAAAAGGTAATTCTTATTACAACATGCTTTACTTCTTGAATCATGAATGTTTTCTGATCCAAACTTTTTGGGTTTTCTTGTTATTTTATTCCACTGCGCACAACTATTGTGACGTATAACAAAACCCAATAGTGGTATCAGAGCCAGGTTGTCTGCAATATTTATTGTTTCATAAGTTGCTAAATCCATGAAATGTAGATTTGGAATTTTAGAAGTGTTCTAAAATGCCTAAATCTAGTCTTGGACTCTACCAAGAATGCATGTGATTTCTTTATTGTTACTCCTTAACAGTAACCATCCCTCTTATTGGTTTGTGAAACCAAGTATGTGCTAGATTTTTAATGTCACATAAGAGAGACGAGCTTGTCTATAGTGTAAGTGGAGTTTGTGTTGCTTATGTCTTATGCATGTAAATCTGAAGATTTAGAAGTGTTTTGGATGTTCAGATTTAGCAAACTCATCAAGTGTTGAAGATGTTCTTGTGCATATCTGAGATGCATTTGGATATTTGTGATATCATACTGTCGATATCTGAGCCGGGCCAAAGCAAGGTTCATTAATCTATCTTTTTAAGGGTGCGAGCGGATAATTGTGATATCCCACTGTCGACATCGGGTGAAGCTTAACTGGGTGACCTCAAAGTTTGAGTGCCCAGAGGCATGGGGTTGGCATGCACCATAAGTTGGATACAAATAAAGAATTATTCACCAGCCATACAAGAATTGCATTGTTGATGCAATTGGCAAGCGTTCTCAAGGATACCTAATTGATGCAATTATCAAAGCTGACTCGTAGTGTTAGTGAAATATGGACCTTGTCCACTAAGAGATTTACTAGCATAAACTCTTCGAATTAATATCGAGGGTATCAGTTTGATAAAAATAGTGGGAGTTATTTTGATTAAAGTCCAAATTGAAAGAGAAAATTATATTTTTAAATGTAGTACTAATTTGCTTTGCATGTATCCTTGTAGAATATCCATGGTAAGTGTTTCACACTCTACCTTGTCCCTCAGAGCGATCCTTGAGAAGGAAACGCTGAGTGGAACAAATTATTTGGACTGGTACAGGAACCTAAGAATTGTTCTCAGGCAAGAGCGCACGTTCTATGTTTTGGAAGAGGTATCCCTGGATGAGCCTGCCGGGAATGCGTCCCGTGCTAATAAAGATGCTTACAAGAAGTATCTTGAAGACTCCTTAGACGTCGAATGTCTCATGCTTGCGACCATGAACTCCGAGCTCCAAAAGCAACACGAGAGCATGGGTTGCAAGGAAATTAACGAACATATCAAGAAAATGTTTCAAGGGCAAGCTCGTCAAGAGAGATTCGAGTCACTAAGGTGTTGTTCCAGTATAAGATGGGAGCTTGGGACCTAGTAGGGACTCGTGTACTCAAGATGATTGGGTATATCGAGAACCTTGAAAGACTAGGGTTCGCTCTGGGCGAAGAGTTGGCCACAGACCTGATCCTGCAATCGTTGCCGGATAGTTATGAGAAGTTCGTCTTGAACTATAACATGAATGAAATAGACAAGACACTGCCCGAGCTCCTAGGTATGTTGCGAACTGTCGAGATAAACATGAAGAAGGCCAAGCCTGCTAGCCCCATATTGATGGTGCATAAAGGCAAGGCCAAGGGCTTCAATAAGACGAAGGTAGGACCTAAGTTTGGACTGGAGCCCAATTCTTCTGCACTAAAAAAGAAAGGCTTAGGTAAAGAGGGAAAGTGCCACCACTATGGCAAGGTTGTTCATTAGAGGAGGAATTGTCCTTCGAACATTGAGAGTATGCAAATGATGAGGGGAGGTATGACTTCCTCTTAAGGTATTTATGTTATAGAGATAAACCTTTCTGCTCCCTCATCCTGCGTATTGGATACCGGATGTGGTTCTCATATTTATATAAATGTGCAGGAACTGGGAAGGAGAAGAATGCTGAGTAAAGGAGAGGTGGACCTACATATTGGCAATGAAGCAAGATTTATTACTCTTGCCGTGGGGTCTACCGTCTTTCTTTGCCCAGTGGGCTTATTTTGGAACTTGATAACGGTTACTATGTTCCTACAATAACTAGAAACATTATTTCTGTTTCATGTTTGGACATGAATGGATTTTCTTACCTTACTAAGAACAATTGTTGTTCTATATTTAAGAATACTGTTTGTTATGATGTAGCCCAAATGTTTAATGGTCTGTATGTTTTGAACTTAGAACATCTGATCTATAATATTAAAAATACTAAAATACTAAGAACGAATGAATCGAACCCTACGTATCTTTGGCATTATCGTTTGGGCTATATAAATGAGAAACGTATATCCAAGCTTCATAAAGATGGGCTACTTGACTCATTTGATTATGAATCATTTGAGAGACACGAATCTTGTTTTTTAGGCAAGATGACTAAGATCCCTTTCATTGGTTTCAATGAGAGGGCTGATGAGCTCTTGGGTATAGTAGATAGTGATGTATATGGACCCATGAGTACTATGTCTAGAGTGGGTTTTTCTATTTTGTTATGTTTACTGATGATTTCAGTAGATACGGATATGTGTATCTTATGAAGTGCAAATCCAAAACCTTCGAAAAGTTCAAAGAGTTTAAGAATGAAGTAGAGAAACAGCTGGGTAAGAAGGTTAAAGCACTCCGATCTGAATGAGGTGGCGAATACCTAAGTCATGAGTTTCGTGATCAACTAAAAGAGTGTGGTATTGTATCACAGCTCACTCCACCTAGAACTCCACAGCATAATGGTGTGTCTGAGCGGTGGAATCATACCTTGTTAGACATGATGCGATCGATGATGAGCCATGCAGATTTGCCTGTTTCCTTTTGGGGTTTTGCTCTAGAAACTGCTGCTTTTAAACTAAATCATGCTCCAACGAAAGCAGTTCTAAAGACACTGATAGTTTTACTTTCAAGACAACCTAAACACATAGAGGGGGGGTGAATAGGTTCTAATTTCTTGTTTATACTTCTAGGCAGAATTCAATTACAGAAATAAAACATTCAGCACAGCAATCACAGAAATTGAAACATCACAGACTGCACAATGTTTTATAGTGGTTCCCCAAGGTTTGGGTACATCCACTTTCCCCCTTCACCTATCTAGCAGTATGCTAGATTCGGCCAAACTTCCACTATTCTCAGATCCTCAGATCCTACAGCTCAGAACCTGGATAGGTTCCTACAACTCAGGCTCAACAACCCTACCTCAGCCTTGCCTCAAGGCCTACCACTCAGAGAAGAACCTTCTCCTACACTCAGGCAAATAGCCCTACCACTCAGAGATCACCTCTCCTACACTCAGCCTTTATAACACAGGCTTACAACTCAGATCCGTGTAAATAGATCCTACAGAAATTTAGAAAAGATATTTTAATGTCTTGCCTTTGTTGAGAGAGAATAGGACAAGACACTTCTTGATCAGCTGATGAAATCAACTGAAACTGAGCTTTCTTCAAAGCTTCTTGAATCTGAACTTAGCTGAGTTGATTTCCAAACAGCTTCTTGAGAAACCACTGATGGCTTCCTTCTTCTTCTTCAAGATGACTGGATCCCTCTCTATCCAACACCTTTTCTGATACTTCAGACTTCTTCTTCTTAGATCTTCTGATGAAGATCTTCTTTAGAGCTTAGCACTTTCTTGAATTGAAACTTCAATAGGATCGTAATCTTTTTTTTTTCTTCTTAGATCTTCTTCTATTATGAATTTCTTCTGAATATGTCTATTTATAGACTTTCTTCATGGTAACCGGCTGATCCGGTTTCTAACTGTTTTCTGACAGGTCTGACAGTTTCAGTTAAACGGTGGCAACCCACAGCTGTCAAGTCTTCAAACAGTTCCTGTACTTTAGCCTTGGATAGCAAAATGTCGAGACAATCTGTCAGAAAGTGTCGAGACCAATCTGTCTATCTATGTCGACACAAGTGACTTTGGTGTCGACACAGTCTTTGATGATGTCGACTAAGTTGCCTTTAAGTCGACACAGCTTCTTCAGAAAATAACTTGGTCTTGACTCTGTAGTGTGTCGACAAAAGTCCTGTGTGTCGACACAGTTGTTGTAGATTCAGAACTCAGTATGTGTCGACTCAGCCTTCAGGTGTCGACACAGCAATCTTCAATTCTGCCAAAATGTGTCGACTCAGTCTTCTGGTGTCGACACAAGCATAGTCGACTTCTGCCAATATGTGTCGACTCAATCTCAAGGTGTCGACACATCCTCCCAGTGTCGACACAGTTGAGGTCGACTATCTTCTTTTGTGAGTCGACTATCTTTCTCTGGTCGACTATCTTTCACTAGTCGACAATCTTTCACTAGTCGACTATCTTTCTCTGGTCGACTATCTTTCACTAGTCGACTATCTTTCACTGGTCGACAACTTTCTCTGGGTGTCGACTATCTTTCACTGTGTCGACACTGCTTCCCAGTGCTGAGGTCGACGATTTTCTTTATGTGTCGACACTGCTTCCCAGTGTCGACATAAATGTGGTCGACTATCTTTCTCTGTGTCGACATAAATGTGGTCGACTATCTTTCTCTGTGTCGACACCGATATTCTGAAGTGTCGACACAAATATTCTGAAGTGTCGACACAATTTCTTCAGGTGTCGACACGTGGACTTAGAATATTTTTCTGCATTCTTTAATACTTCTTCACCTGCACATGTCAACTCAAAACAACATCAAATACACCTTGATGTATATCATTGAGCTAAGTTGGGCTTCTTCAAATCAGGTACACATTTTCCAATGTACCCAACAATCTCCCCCTATTTGGAGAAGTCATAACCCTTATAGCCAATGATATACACCATTTATAAAAAGTATAAACTGATGATATATGACATAACAGGAATACTTAATATAAACAAAATAAAAACAATCCATCACAGAATGAACATTATATGATACCAAACAACATTTTGTTTATAACTTGATAATGTTTGAATACAGAGTTTTACATTTAATGATCAAAACATAACAAAACACTTTGAAAGAACTAAAAATTAAGACTGATCAGGCTCTCTTATGACAATCCCTTTGCCAGATTGGATTTGAGCCTTCACAGGAGTTTCAGAATCTTCAGCTGGTTTCTTGCCTTTTAGCTCAGCTTTCTTCAGAGCTTCTTCCTTGAGCCTTTGCCTTTCAAAATAATGAAAGGGCTTTATATTTCTGCCACTCCATCTCATTGAACCACTTGCCTCTTTCATGTACTTGGTCTTTGACAGCCTTCCATGCAGTGAGTATAATGTTTCTGGAAGTAGGACTCCACTGCTCAAAGTCTGGCTTAAGTTCAGCCTGCTCTCTAAATCTTTTCTTAGATAGTAGAGCATCTTGCTGTTCTTTCAAAGTAGCCTCAGGCTTATCTACTTTCCCAATAACAACCCTGTTAACCTCCTTTGGAGGACTATACATTCCTTGAACTTGCTGATCAATCATATCAAAATCTGGAGGAGGGTAAATGACTTGGGCAACCTCAGGTTGATTGCCTTCAAGTAGACCTGTTTGTATTCCTGACTCAGCCACCATAGCATCATCACACAAAGGTGGATATCCCAATGTGTGCTCTGAGCCTGCATGAACTAACAACCTCTCCCCCTTTATGGCTTCTCTAGTAATAGGATCTCTTAGATCTTCCTTCTGAAATCTGATTTATCCATCCAGATAATTCACACCCTCTTTAAAAAATGGTTTTAACTGTAGAAGCTTGTCAGATATGACCTTTTAAGAGGTAGTGATAGTAGTTTTAACAGAATCAATAGCAGCTTGAAATTTCTTATCAAATTCTTCCATTTCCTTTGCTCTAGCTGGCAGGCCTGGAATAGTCTTTTTCAATTCATCAATGATCTCTTGATGAGATTCAGTTAAATTGTCATTCATCCTTATCTGATTTTCCAAAACATAGCTTTGCTTTAAAGCAATATCATCCACTTTAGGGATGATGAACTGCTGTTGTTTTGCCAAATATACCACAGCATTACCTCCCTTATGGAAGCAATCTGTCATCTCCTTCTTATGCATATTGACTTCAAATCGAATAGACTTTATATCCTGAGCCAAGTCAAATTGCAGGGACTTGTTGTTCTCATCAACATATTTTTCAATAGCCACTCATTGTTCATCCTATTTTACTTGTAAATCGACCATAAACTTGTTATAATCAAATTCAGAAGGAATGTGATGTGCTGTAGGCTGTAGAGCCTGCTTATAGCTCTTGCTCCTTCTCTTGAAGACCATAAGTTTTCTCTTCTTAGTCAACCTGGCTTCTTCATTCTCAGAATCAGAAGTACTATCAATTTGAACTCTCTCTTTGGGAGGAGGAGGAACATCTGCTTCAGTGCCATGTTGTTCAGCCTCAACATGCACAGGCTCCCCCTCAATTGCTTGCTCCACTTCCATTCTATCAGTAACTATTTCATCATTTGGAAATAACTCATCTAGAGTATATTCCTTCTGGGCTGGAACATCTGCAGTATCCAAATCTTGAGATAAATCAATTTGAGCTTCCTCTTGCACTTGCTCAGACAGCTTCCCCCCCCCCCCCCGTACTTGTTCAGTATTGGTGATGTCCTGAACAGGTGAGGACACTTGCTTCCCCTGGACCTGTGCAGAAATAGAAATCTTAGAAACGTCTTGTGTAGGAAAATACACCAGCTCCCCCTGCACCTGTACCTGGTCATGAGTAAATTTAGCCTGTGTAGGTGAATAAACTTGCTGAGCTGGTATTCTTACTTCTTCTCCTTGAATTGCAGGTACAGTGGCATCCTGAACTTGTGTAAAAGCAGGCTGATCTTCAACCTCTTGTCTTACTTGCTCTTCTTGTGGGTGCTCAGTACTGGTAGCATGACCTGGGGATTTCTCAGGTGAATCCTGCCTTTCCACTTCAGGCATCTCTTTGGTCAGCACCCTATCCCATCTGGAAAACAATCTCATGTCCATCCTTCTCATGTGATTAATTTTTGTTCCAGGTAGTTGTTGCATAACATCAGGAATCTCCTTAGTTAGGTATATACTCATTATTCTAGCCAGATTTGGCTTCTTGATTCCTTCCTTAATCTTTTCAAAGATTACAGTTGACCAATCTGTTGGAATTATAAACACAATCCTGGTCATGAGGCTGAACATATAGGCGGAAATCCTATCATGTCCACCTGGCTTGCACAGAATTACTTTGCCAACCACCTCAGACAGAAACTTGCCCTGTTGATTCATTCCTTTCCTGTTCAAAGCAGCTCCAATTTTCATGGTGGAATCCAATCCACACCATTGAAGAGCCTCCCTTGATTTAGAAGCAGGGACGTCCTCTTCATTCTCAATTATAGGTAATTGAAGAATTGTTCTTAACTTACTTGGAGTAATTTCCACTGTTGACCCATGAACTGTGGATTTTATCTCATGACTTTCAGAATCTACAGATGCAGAAGTAAAGAACTCATGCACCTCCTTCTTCCATATTTTAGATGATTCGGAGACCAGAAATTCTAATCCCGAGTCGGAGAGGAGAGAGATAACCCCGTGAACATCTGGTGGGGCAGCAGCAAAGGCCTGGCGCACTAACTCATATCCTTCATTTACATTATCTTCAATCTTTGGCGCCATAGATCAGTCGAGAAAGCTTGAAAGATGAGAGAAAGAGAGAGAGAGAGAATGTCGACACAGGGTTTCAGTCTCGAAAACCTTGTAAGCGTGTCGACAGAATAAGTTTTTGACCTATTTATACCTTCTGTTTAAAGAAGATCAAAAGTCGCCAAAAACAGACTATAAGTGTCGACACAGATGGAATGTGTCGACACAAGCTTCTATTGTCTCGACTTCAAGTCCGTCTATTATGTGTCGACACCAATTTGCGGATATGTCGACACCAGAGATATATAGTAGAGCACCAGAAATTCTGTGTCGACTCTTAGTATAAGTGTCGACACAAAATCTGTAAGTGTCGACACCACTATCCTGGTGAAGTCGACACTACATTCCTGGATAAGTCGACAATAAGATTCTTAAGTGTCGACACATATTTTCTGTGTCGACACAATATCTCTGACTTGTCGACATTACTACCCTGAGTCGACACATTATTACTGAATGTGTCGACACCATCTTACTTAGCCAATTTTTGTTTGTTCAACATAACTTATAAGTACTACAAAGTACTTGATACTACTTCAATGTGTCTTTATATCACTTGAATGACTTGTTACCACTTCAACTTCATTGTTGATGATTTTGTGATTACACTAATCAATGGTTAACATACCTAATTCAATTTTAAATTTATTGAATTTGGTCTCATCTAGGGGCTTAGTAAACACATCTGCTATTTGATAATCTGTTTTCACAAATTCCAAGGAGATGTCTTCTTTTTCTACATGTTCTCTAAGAAAATGGTATTTAATTTCTATATGCTTAGTTCTACTATGAGAAACAGGATTATTAGCAATAGAAATTGCACTCTTAGAATCACACAAAAGAGGTGTTCTACTTACTTGAATACCATAATCCTTAAGCTGATGCTGCATCCATAATAGTTGTGCACAGCAGCTTCCAGCAGCAACATACTCAGACTCAGCTGTGGAAATTGCCACACTGGTCTGCTTCTTACTACTCCATAATATTAGTCTTCCTCCCAGGAATTGACAAGTACCTGTAGTACTCTTCCTATCCTCTCTATATCCTGCAAAATCTGCATCTGAATAGCCTGTTAGTTGAAAATCTCTATTCCTAGGGTACCAAAGGCCTAGATTAGGTGTGCCCTTAAGATATCTCAGAATCTTTTTGACTGCAGTATAATGAGATTCTTTAGGACAGGCTTGGTACCTAGCACAGAAACATGTAGCATACATAATATCTGGTCTACTAGTAGTGAGATATAGTAGTGAGCCAACTATTCCTCTATACAAAGTCTCATCAATAGGTTTACCTGCATCATCTTTGCATATAGGCATACTTGTTCCCATAGAAGTTCTCATGGTGGAGGATGACTCCATACCATACTTCTTAATCAATTCTTTGGTGAACTTAGACTGGGATATGGACAAGCCATCATCAGTCTGTCTTACTTGGAGTCCCAAGAAGAACTTAAGTTCCCCCATACTGCTCATCTCAAACTTCCCTTGCATAAGTTTGGCAAACTTTTTACAAAGGTTGTTTTGAGTAGATCCAAAGATTATGTCATCAACATATATCTGGACTAAGATGATCTTACCTTTGGATTCCCTAAGGAATAGAGTTTTGTCTATTTTTCCTCTTGAGAATTTATTCTCAATGAGAAAAGTAGACAGGGTTTCATACCAAGCCTTTGGAGCTTGCTTTAACCCATATAGAGCTTTCCTAAGCTTATAAACAAAATCAGGTTTAAGAGGATCTACAAAACATGATGGCTGCTCTACATATACTTCTTCTTTAAGATCATCATTCAGAAATGCTGACTTCACATCCATCTGGTATACTTTGAAGTCTTGATAGGATGCATAGGCAAGGAACATTCTGATTGCCTCCAGCCTTGCTACTGGAGCAAAGGTTTGATCAAAGTCAATCCCTTCTTCCTGCCTGTATCCTTTTGCAACCAATCTTGCTTTATTCTTCACTATTATTCCACTTTCATCTAGCTTGTTCCTATAGATCCATTTTGTGCCAATTATGTTGTGGCCTCTTGGTTTAGGAACAAGCTCCCAGACATTGCACCTTCTGAATTGATTCAGCTCCTCTTGTATAGCATCAATCCAGTGCTGGTCTTGGATAGCTTCTTCAAACTTCTTAGGCTCCATTTGTGACAGGAAACTTGAATATAGAACTGTGTTTTGATTTCTGCTTCTAGTTTGCACCCCCTGTCTTGGATCACCTATTATCTGATCAGCTGGATGATCTCTTAAATGTCTTATAGCTGGAGGAAGATTCCCTTCTGGTTGAACATCTCCAGCTCCTTCATTTAGCTGAATCTCTTGGTTTTCATCAGCTTCTATAGTGTCTTGTTCTCCCCCTAGACAGAAGCCTTCATTTTCCAATGCTCCATCTTCCTTTGATACTTCAGTAATGGAGAGCTTGTCCATACTTTTGCTTATACCTGTTGAGTCATTTGATCTACAAGACAACTCACAGTTGATTAATCTTGTTTCATCAAACACAACATGCACAGATTCTTCAACAACTTGAGTAGTCAAGTTGAAGACTCTATAGGCCTTACTATTTGTGCTGTACCCAACAAATATCCCATCCTGGAATTTGGCAGCAAACTTAGTCAAATATGACTTGCCATTGTTAAGTATATAACACTTGCAACCAAAGATCCTAAAGTAAGATAGATTTGGTTTTCTGCCTTTCACAATCTCATAGGGAGTCATTTTGTGGCTTTTGGTGATACTAGCCCTATTGATTACATGACAAGCAGTGTTAACTGCCTCAGCCCAAAAATATTCTGGGAGAGAGATGTCACTCAACAGAGTTCTACTTGCTTCAATTAATGTTCTATTCTTTCTTTCAGCAATTCCATTTTGCTGAGGTGTTCTAGGTGAGGAGAACTCTTGGAAAATCCCAAAGTCTTTACACAATTTTGTTATGCTTTCAGATTGAAACTCATTACCATGGTAACTTCTGATTCTGACCACTGTACTATTCAGTTCATTCTGAATTTTCTTTACAAAATTAAGTAATACACTTGGGGTTTCAGATTTCTATCTCAGAAAGAACACCCATGTAAATCTAAAATAGTCATCTACAACCACAAAAGTGTAGACTTTCCTACCTAGACTGTGAACTTGCATAGGACCAAAAAGATCCATATGCAAGAGGTATAAACACCTCACAGAATCCTTGTTTTCAAGGCTTTGAAAGGAGGATTTTGTCTGCTTGCCCTTTTGACAAGCTGAGCATATCCCTTCCTTTATACACTTAACTTGAGGTCCATTCCTCACTAACTCTTTGCTAAAGAGTTGGCCAATTGTCTTGTAGTTTAGATGAACCAATCTCTTGTGCCACTTAATACAATGAGAAGCATTGTCATCAGCTACAAGACAGATGGGAGAAGCCTTATTCTCACATTCAAAATTAAGACAATATACATTTCTCTTCCTATACCCAGTCAATATGATCTTTTGATCACTTGACCTTTTGATATGACATCCATCTTTAACAAATGAAATGTCATATCCTAAATCACTTAGCTGGCTTATGCTTATTAGATTATGTTTCAAACCTTTTACATAAGCCACTTGAGAGATAGTAATTAGGTTAGAAGAAATGTTACCAAACCCTTTGATGACTCTTTTTTCAGATCCACCAAAGATCACTTTAGGTCCATCTTTGACAGATGAATACTCCTTCAGTACCCCCTTTGTTCCAGTCATGTGCCTGGAACAACCACTATCCAAGTACCATATAGGGGCATGGTTACTTGGATTCACCTGCAACACAGATTTACTTACCCTTAGAACCCAAGCAAGTCTTGGGTCCTTGGTTCAAGTTAGCATAAACAAAGCTACCATTATTTCTTCTAACAGGTAGACTATTGTTCTTTCTAACACTTGTGTTATACCAGCAGTCTAGTGCAAAATGGCCTCTCTTGTTACAACACCAACATTCAAACTTATTGTATCTAGATCTAGATACATCCTTGTCAGAAGAATTTCTGTTCATTGCTGGTGCTGCAGCAACTTCACCTACTGATTTCTTAAAACCATTGGGTTTATGACCATGGGTAGGCCTGCTTGCATTTACACCCTTGTTCTTCAGAACATTAGTCTTAATATGACCTTGAATATCTTCATGATCATATTTGTTAGAAGGCACTTCCACCTTACTCAAATTTATGGGGACAGAAAGGTTTAGTGGCTGAACAGGAGCTTTGCCTTTTCTCTTGAATCTGCCAGCCCTGGAGTTACCTTTAAATCCTAATCCAGCCTTACCACTTTTGAGTGACAAATTCATCTATCAAGGGTAAGACAGATTTTGGCTTAGAGTAACTAGTCACTAAATCCATTTCAATTCTAAGTCTGGCCTCCAGACTCTTCACTTGATCATTAGTATAATTAATTGTGCCCATCTGAATAATAGTTATTTTCTTCTGCTTGGCAATTTCATTTAATTTTTGATCAATAACTTTCTCTAACTCAGTTGTAGCAACCCTTAGTTCAGCAATTTCCTGAGCCTGAGATTTAACCAGGTTCTTGCTTTTCTTAAGGGCCTGCAACAAGTCCCCATACTTGTCTATCAATTGATAGACATCTCCTTCAGATTCAGATGCATCTACATCACTTGATGCAGATGTAGCTGATTCTTCACTTGTACTACAAATAGATGTAATAGAAGGACATTGTACCTTATTAGGACCAGACTGATTCTGGCATATGTCCTCTTCTGATCCTGCCATCAGCCCCATACACTGATGATCCTTTTGTTCATTGATGGAGTCTAGCAACTGCAGAAACTCCTCTTCTTCAGATGTAGCATATAGTCCAATATATGCTTCAGCTTCAGATTCTGACTCTGAAGTTGACTGGTCTGTTAGACTCTTATCTTTCTTTGCAACAAAGGATTTCTCCTTCTTGCCTTTCTGATGAGTCTTCTTCTTGTCTGAAGACTCCTTTCTTTTATTAGGACAGTCAGCCACTACATGTCCAGGCCTATTGCAACAATAGCAGACAATCTTTGGAGTAGTGGCTTTGCTGGGCTTTGATCTGCTCTTCTCTTTCCTTGATGACCTTTTCTTCTGATAATAGTCATCAACTTGCTGTGATGTGGAAGGCCTAGACTTCCATTGCTTTTTTTCAAGAACCTCTGGAATTGCCTTGTGAATGCAGCAAAGTCTGCATCTGAATCACAGCTTTCTGAACCCTTATCTGAATTTTCAGAACTATCTTCTGCAACTTCCTTAGGAGGAGATGGTGATTTCCTCCTATTCTTTCTAGTGGCTTCTGCATTGAATGCCACAGTCTTTTCTCTATGCTCTCCTCTTGAATTCTTTTCCTCCTCCTTCCTCACCATAAGTTGCATTTCATAGGATAGCAATTTTCCAAGCAAGGTGGGAGGAGAGATCTCTGCCAATTTAGCCACTTCTCTTATGGCACAGATCTTTGTGTCCCAATCCTTTGTTAAGGATCTCAAGAATTTGTCATTCAGTTCATAAGTACTGAAGACTCTTCCATAGGACATAAGCTCATTCACAATTCTATAGAATTTCTTGTAGCACTCAGTTATGCTATCAGATTTTCCTTGTCTAAAACTTTCATACTCCTGATTGAGCATAGATTTCCTGTCCTGCCTTACTTCTTCAGATCCCTCCATGTAGACAATCAATGTGTCCCACATCTCTTTGGAGGTCTTGCAGTGAATCAGATTCTGAAATGTTGAATCATCTATGGCACTAACAATAATGTTCTGAGCTCTTTTATCCATGGTTGCCAAGATGATTTCATCCTTGGTCATTTCTGAATAACTCTTTGGAGTTTGGATATTTGCATCAAGAACTGATACCTTCATTGGAATGAAGGGGCCTTCCTGTACTGTGATGTAAATCCTTGGGTCAGATGCCTCCATAAACAATCTGACTCTTTCTTTCCAAATTCCAAAAATTTCTTTCTTGCATATGGGTAATTTCATAGACCCTAGCTCCTTATGATTCTCACCAGAACCTATCTTTTTGAATCTTGATTCTGCCTTTCAGATCTACCTCAGACTGTTAAGTCCTTTTTGAGGAACCTCCCTCTGATACCACTTGATATTTTTACTTTCAAGACAACCTAAACACCTAGAGGGGGGGGGGGTGAATAGGTTCTAATTTCTTGTTTATACTTCTAGGCAGAATTCAATTACAGAAATAAAACATTCAGCACAGCAATCACAGAAATTGAAACATCACAGACTGCACAATGTTGTATAGTGGTTCCCCAAGGTTTGGGTACATCCACTTTCCCCCTTCACCTATCTAGCAGTATGCTAGATTCGGCCAAACTTCCACTATTCTCAGATCCTCAGATCTTACAGCTCAGAACCTGGATAGGTTCCTACAACTCAGGCTCAACAACCCTACCTCAGCCTTGCCTCAAGGCCTACCACTTAGAGAAGAACCTTCTCCTACACTCAGGCAAATAGCCCTACCACTCAGAGATCACCTCTCCTACACTCAGCCTTTATAACACAGGCTTACAACTCAGATCTGTGTAAACAGATCCTACAGAAATTTAGAAAAGATATTTTAATGTCTTGCCTTTATTGAGAGAGAAGAGGACAAGACACTTCTTGATCAGCTGATGAAATCAACTGAAATTGAGCTTTCTTCAAAGCTTCTTGAATCTGAACTTAGCTGAGTTGATTTCCAAACAGCTTCTTGAGAAACCATTGATGGCTTCCTTCTTCTTCTTCAAGATGTCTGGATCCCTCTCTATCCAACACCTTTTCTGATACTTCAGACTTCTTCTTCTTAGATCTTCTGATGAAGATCTTCTTTAGAGCTTAGCACTTTCTTAAATTGAAACTTCAATAGGATCGTAATCTTTTTTTTTCTTCTTAGATCTTATTCTATTATGAATTTCTTCTGAATATGTTCTATTTATAGACTTTCTTCATGGTAACCGGATGATCCGGTTTCTAACTGTTTTCTGACAGGTCTGACAGTTTCAGTTAAACAGTGGCAACCCACAGCTGTCAAGTCTTCAAACAATTCCTGTACTTTAGCCTTGGATAGCAAAATGTCGAGACAGTCTGTCAGAAAGTGTCGAGACCAATCTGTCTATCTGTGTCGACACAAGTGACTTTGGTGTCGACACAGTCTTTGATGATGTCGACTAAGTTGCCTTTAAGTCGACACAGCTTCTTCAGAAAATAACTTGGTCTTGACTCTACAGTGTGTCGACAAAAGTCTTAGTGTGTCGACACAGTTGTTGTAGATTCAGAACTCAGTATGTTCGACTCAGCCTTCAGGTGTCGACACGCAATCTTCAATTCTGCCAAAATGTGTCGAACTCAGTCTTCTGGTGTCGACACAAGCATTGTCGACTTCTGCAATATGTGTCGACTCAATCTCAAGGTGTCGACACATCCTCCCAGTGTCGACACAGTTGAGGTCGACTATCTTCTTTTGTGAGTCGACTATCTTTCTCTGGTCGACTATCTTTCACTAGTCGACAATCTTTCACTAGTCGACTATCTTTCTCTGGTCGACTATCTTTCACTAGTCGACTATCTTTCACTGGTCGACAACTTTCTCTGGGTGTCGACTATCTTTCACTGTGTCGACACTGCTTCCCAGTGCTGAGGTCGACGATTTTCTTTATGTGTCGACACTGCTTCCCAGTGTCGACATAAATGTGATCGACTATCTTTCTCTTGTCGACATAAATGTGGTTGACTATCTTTCTCTGTGTCGACACTGATATTCTGAAGTGTCGACACAAATATTCTGAAGTGTCGACACAATTTCTTCAGGTGTCGACACGTGGACTTAGAATAATTTTTCTGCATTCTTTAATACTTCCTTCACCTGCACATGTCAACTCAAAACAACATCAAATACACCTGATGTATATCATTGAGCTAAGTTGGCTTCTCCAAATTAGGTACACATTTTTCCAATGTACCCAACAGACACCATATTGAGATATGGTCTGGGAACCGTCCCAGTATGTTGTACATTAAAGTTTGGGGATGTGAGGCATATGTGAGACATCAAATGCCTGACAAGCTAGAACCCAAATCAGATAAGTGTTATCTTGTGTGGTATCCTAAGGATACTAAAGAGGACTACTTCTACCTACCTTCTAAGGGCAAAGTGTTTGTCGAAGGATATGTGTCTTTCTTGAGAAACAGTTATTAAGTAGAAAGACTGCTAAGGTAGAACTTGAAGAAGTTCAAGAACTACAAACAATGAATGAACCAGAATTGGAACCTTAGTCAGGACTACAAGGTGTTGTAGTTGGAGAACTTGCTCAGGAAACAAAAGTTCCACGTAGATCTGGTAGGCCAAGATTTGAGCCATGTGTTCCTTATGGATCATGATGATGAGCCAGGAACCTACCATGAGGCTATGAGTGGACCGGACTCCGAGAAGTGGCTTGAGGCCATGATATCTAAAATGGACTCCATGTATGAAAACCAAGTTTGGACCTTGGTGGAACCACTTGAAGGGGTAAGACCCATTGGGTGCAAGTGGGTCTTCAAGAAGAAGACTGACATAAATGGGAATATAAAGACATTCAAAGGGGACTAGTGGTTAAGGGTTTCAAGAAAATTCATGGTATTGACTATGATGAAACTTTTTGTAACGCCCCAAAAATCGGAAATGATCTAGTAGCATCTTAAGGCCTATTTAGGACCTAATAAGGGTCACACGGCCTTGGACACGGGCATTTCCATGGCCGTGTCCTGCTACTTGTTCGACAATTTTTCGCATGGTCGACGAAATGCACTCGATGATCCATAGAGGTCGAGAACACGGCCTGAGACACGGGCGTATCCATGGTCGTGTCCTGCTCGGGCTGTTAGCCGGGATATGTCGAGTAAGTTACACGGTATGGGACACGGGCGTGTCCCAGGGCGTGTTTGGCACACGACCTGTGATATAGGCATGTCATATGGTCGTGTCCTGTTCGGGATGCGATGATTTAAGCATTGATTGGGCACATGGCCTATGATACGGGCGTGTCCATGGCTGACACAGGCGTGTCCCAAGCCGTGTTAGAGGCCATGTCCTATTCTGTATTTCCTAGTTTGCGGCGAGTGTGGAACACGGCCTTGGACACGGGCGCGTCACAAGCTGTGTTCAGCCCAGGAAAGTTGTTTTAAGTGTGAATCGTGGTCGTTCGTTTCCTTCTATTGGGATCCAAAGGCCTAGATTTGTCCCTGATGATATATGGCCGGTAATAGGTTTTGAAAACCTCATTCCTATCTTAGCTTTCTCTTTCTAAAGATTTAGAGAGAGGAGAGAGCAAAGAAGAAGGATAAGGAGAAATCCGGCCGCTGGTGTAGCTTCGGAGCACCAAATCACGAGCCGAGTCCAGAACCACGGAGGCGAGGCCGTTGCGGTACTTTTCATCCGTCTATTTATCCATGACGCCAAAGCGAACCACAATGGTAACGATTCTCTTCTTTGACATCTGAAGTCCTCTTTCCTTTTTACATAGGAAGCCTTCTCTCGCGAGTATGCGTTGAGTATGGGGTATTCCTTTGGGTGGACATGAATAGTCCCTGTTGTTTTTCATATAGATTCCGGAATTGAAGTACATAAATAGGCATGGTGTGTGAAGCCTACCTAGACTAGTTGGTCAAGATCAGTGATTTTTCATTATGCATGAATAGCCAGAGAAGACTCCACACCGATAGTTATTTTAGGGTTTCTACGTGGTAGATTGCAATAAGGAGTCTTGGGGATTAACCCCTAGGTGCACCCAGAAATCTTGGCAGAAGCAAAGTTCTGCCGTTTTGGTGGCCTGGGAGACAACCTTGTGCATAACCGGGTTATGTACTTTTGTATTATCGATAAATCGGGATTCAGGGAAGCTTAACTCGTGTCGATGACTTGAATTGTTGTGGTGATGTGAGCAACGGGTTGAGTGGAACCGTACCTGCTCTATATAGTTCGATTTTAGAGGCCTATCGATGGCATAGAGGGCGGGTCTTAGGCTTCAACTGAAAAGGACTATTTGCTCACGAGTTTGCCATCCTAGGAGCGGTGGTGGACCGAGTTCACCGTGTAAGTGCCCTGAGAGCACGGGGTGTGTGTTCATGTGTGCATATGCCTGTGGTGCAGTGTGCTTAAATTGTACTTTAACTATTTTGTTTGGTTTTACTAATGCAATGCAGGTAAGGAGCACCGCCACCCCAAGAAAGGGGTGGGGTCATTATAATTTGATCAGCTTTCATTGACCGTTACTTTTTATTGCAACTAATGCGGTGGAATGTTGATTGCAGGTGCTACGGAGCCTAGTGGCAAGTAGCGGGCTGAAGCCCTTGTTGCTGAGCCGGCCTTGAAGGCTAATGCGAACGTTTACTTTTATACTCATGTGTGACCGACCTGCGTGCCGATGTTTGGAAGACACTTATTTTTTAAAGTAAACTCTTGTAAGGCCATAAGGCCAATTACTTTGTGTATTTGTACCCTCATTCCTATTTTGGGTATTTTAGTGGACATTCATATTGTGTCTTGCGTTCTTTTCTTTGCAACATTTAAAATTCTTCCGCTAGAATGTGCTTTGTATAGGACGTGTTTTATTGGAAGGATGGTTTCATTTAGTAACCCTTCGTTCTGTCGGTGTTAAAGAGAGGGGATAAGATACTTACTACTCTAAAGGGGTGGGGGGTGAATAGAGTATTCAAAAATTAAGAGACTCTAAACACTTCTCTTAATTAAATTTCGGAATGAAATATAAAAGCTTTAAACTTACAGCCTATCAGAGTGTAGTGAATATAAAGCAAGCTAACTGAAGTTTCTGTTTAGCTTTATACCTAACACAGCACTTAACAACCTTATTAATTCTATCACTTCCACAATGCATAAATAAAATAAGCCACCAGACGACACAAGAAGTTTATAGTGGTTCCCCAATTGGGTACATCCACTCTTCTACCACCCTGGTAGGAATTCACTATAGGTTTTTGTTCAGGTGCCCTGCACCACAAGATCTGTTGCAGGTAGATCTAGAAACCCTTTGAGCTTTTGATCAGGAGCCCAAAATCCAATAGGTTTTGATCAGGTGCCCTATCACCAACAGTTCACTTTTGAAGGGAGAGATAACCCTTTTACAAGGAGGTTAAAAGGAAATATAAAAAGAAAGTTGGTGTCTTCTCTGTGTTCAGAGAAGCTAGTTGATTTCTCTGAGAAATCAAAGCTCCCCCTGGCTTGGAGAATATCCAGGAAGAAGCTTTGCTTCAGGGGGCAGGAACTTCAGATTGCTTTGAAACTATTTCTGATGCAGCTTTGAAGAAGATTAGAGATGATGATGGTGGTTCTTCTTCAGCAGCTTTTACAATCTGGGAGGAGTGTTCTTCTTGAAAGCTTTGAGCACTGAGTGTTGATATTCCTAAAGACAGGATGAACTCAGAAAGCAGCAGAAGAACAAATTCTTTTCTTGAGAGCTCTTGTTCTCTCACAATTGTTGCTAAGTTCAGTTGTTTCTGCATATATGTTGCCTCTTTTGTATTCAGCCAGCTATATATTATAATACAAAGCCTTTTTCTTTTTCTAATATTGCCTCGAGCCCTGCACAAAAAGTCTTTCCAAAACAATATGATAAGTCAAATAAGGAAACTGCAGAGATAGTCCTTTCTGTCAATCCCAAAAAGGATTTAAGTATATTAGAATATCCTATCATTTTGACTTTACACAAATGTACAGAAAACAAATCCTAACGGCTATAAAAACAGTTGTACAAAATCCAATCTTTCCTTTAATAAAACAAACGGCTATATACTCTAAAAATCTTTTAAAATAATGCATTAAAAATATTGCAGATAACTAATAGAGTATAAGCATTT